>JANRGV010000050.1:9833340-9855448 GCA_024734035.1 Alethe castanea
TTATATTTTATTTTAGATATCTATATCTATAAAATATATCTCTCTTTATATATAATATAGATATCTATTATATATATTGATATATTTATATAGATAGATACTGATTATTGCAGAGATACTGAGGAACAGCAACAGGAATGAAATAATTTTGGGGATTTTCCCTTATGTTCTTGGAAATCAATAATTTAAGAATTAAATATCATCATCAGGAGCACCTTACTGTTGGTATTTGCCAAAAAAACAAACTTTCAGTGAGAGTTTCTACTTTGGGCAAAAATCTGAATCCTCCTGGTGGAGTAAAAAAAAATAATGAATTTAAGGACAAAGATCACAAATCCTGGCCTGAGGACACAAGATTTGCAGTTCAAGCTTGGTTACTCTTGAGATTAAATCCTAGAAATAAAAAAATTCTGAATTTGTGATAAGGATTAAAATTTTGATTTAAAATCACCTAAGTCTACCTAGAAATGCTTGTTCTTGCTGCTGTCCTGCAGTTCTTAAATGTTCTTAAAAATGCTCAGAATTGGTTGTTTGGTGAAATTCTGTCAGTCCATGGTTTTTAATGGATCCTGGAGTGATGCTGCTGGAATATTTCCTGTGCTTTGTCCCTTGTGGGGCTGTTTGTGAGCCTGGAGAATGATGTGGGTGTAGGAAAGCAAAAACTGATAAAGATTTAACAACTTTCCAAAAAGTTTGTCTGAGTTGCTCCTTGCTTTGCTCAATTTGCCTGTGCAGGGAGATGAGAGGTGCATCCCATGGGATCCCTGCAGTGACATCCTGCATCCCGATAGCCAAATCTGGGGGAGCATCCTGTCCCTGGAAGTGGAAAAAAATCCAACCCCCAAAGGTGTTAAAGCTTCCTAAAGGCAGCTGAAGTGGGGAGCAGGGTGGTGGGCAGGAAGTCAGGAGCCTGGTGAAGCCTATTAAGATGGAAAAAGTGAAGTAATCCAGCACAGTGGGCTATTCAGGGCTGCAAAAAGTGGGAAAGGCCAGAAGGAGATGGAGGCAGGCAGATTGAAATTCAGATGGAAGCCGGGGGTCTCCGTGCAGCAGCTGTAGATCATGTCTGGCAAAGCAAGTGTTTATTTGGACAATAATAGCCTTGAAGCCTCCTGATAAAACCATCTCCCTGCACTTCCATCCATAATACTGCCAGAGGTTTCCTTAAGTATTCCCTTCTAGTGGGATGTAAAGCAATCCCTGCTCCCGGCCTCGAGCGCCGAGAGCGGAAGGAGCGGGGGATGAAAATGATTCCCCTTGCAGTGGGAGATTTAAATAAAAAGGGGTTAAAAACCAAAAACAAAACATTTTTAAAAGGGTCAGTCTTTTGTTAATTTTTTTTTCTCTCTCTTTCTTTATCCACATCTTTAATTATTTCCTTGGAAAAACAAACGGGGAGGTGGATGCTGGGCTCCTGAGGAAGCAGCAGAGGAAGTTTCGGCTGCTTTCCGAAGCCCTCTCGCCATGTGGCTGCTGCTGGGTGCCTTTTGTCTCCCTGGTTTCCTGAACATGGGTGGAGAGCGTGGCCCTTTCAAAATCCAGCCCCACTCCCTCCCCTCTGCCTTTACAAAGTCGATAGGAGAAAGGAACCAGCTGCAAAAAAAGAAAAAAAAAAAAATCAGCAAAAAAAGGCTTTTCATGTCTCCCGTGCTCCCTGACCCCCCTTCAACACCTTGGGGTGCCCGCTGGGATTTCCAGGATTTCTTCAGTTACATTACAGCAATCTCCTCCTTCTTGAACTTGATGGCAGCTCGGGCTGGCAGGAACAGCTGCCTCCAGAATATTAGCATGGATTTTTGGGAGGGAAAAAAAAGGGAATTCTGAGCTCTTTTCGTCCCTTCTGAGAGATTCAACTCAGCCTTCTCACAAAAAGAGAATTTGGGAATGAGTGTTAAGACATGAGTGAATTGGAAGAAGCCTGGCTTTAAAATCTGGGATTAAACTCAAATATGGGAATTCATCAAACGTGGGTGAATATTAAGGGCAAATTCCACCCTGTGCTTAAGTAAAGTCCTTAGTGCCTTCAGTTCCTTGAAGCAGTTGTAAAAAACCCAATGTAATCCCAAATCCAGGATCCTCATCCCATGGAGGGAGAGGAAAGATGAAAGAAATCAAGGTACTGGATACCACAGAAGTGATTCTGGTTTGTTCTTTACCTAAGTTGGGATTCCACTGGAAAAGGCCAGAAAATTCCATTTTCAGGAGAAATTGGAAAGACCAAAGTTACAGATTTTTCTACAGCTCCCAACCAACCTTTAGGCTTTATTGGAAATTATTTTTTTTCCATTTCCAATAGGAATATTTAAGAAAAAAAAAATGAAAGAAATTTCTTCTTCTCAATGCAATCATATGGAAAGGCTCCTCCTTTTTAATGAAACCACCAAGTCAGTGCCAGTATTTTCTTGATAGATGAATATAAAATCTATTTAGATGTGTTTATAGATAGATTTAAACCTAAGAGGCGATCCTTGGTTGTGTAGTTTGACACCAGGAAGATTAAAATCCACTCTGTAACCTCATACCAAGAGAAATAATTTCAATTCAGCTGAACAGCTGCTCTTGAAGGCAACGAGGCCTTGAGAATTTTTTGCTTTCTTAAACATTTATTCACATCCTTGATTTTTCACTCCTGGATTTGGACTCATTCAGGAACTGCTGCTCTCCTTTTGTGAGCAATTTTGGAGATGTTTTTGTGATGTGTCAGCCCTTTCTGACAATCCTAAACAGGTCCCTCTCCAAGGCTCTTTCTCAGGATCTCTGCATTTTTTTTGCACCTTTTTCCTGCAGATTTTTTTTTCCCCCCCACACACATCTGTTTTCCAATCTGGAGCCCAGAATGGGATCAATCTGCCCAACACTCAGCAGGAATGTACATCATAAAAAAGACAGAGGCCACATTGCAGGCGAGCCGTCAGCACGGCGCAGTCACCGATATATAAAATATCGAGCTGGCCTGCAGAGAGCCCAGCTTCATTTGGGGTCTTTAATGAGCTGTTGCTCCCAAAATGGACCCCCCAAAATAAAAGCTGTGGTCAGTGATGGTCCATGCTCAGAGAATATCAGGCAGGTTTTTGTGAATGTGCACTTTAAATGCAGAAGTTGAGGATAAAATTCTGTCCAGAGCAAGGATTTGGACTTGGATCCGCTCAGAATATTCTGGAATTCTGTAAAAAATGGTCAAAGTAGGAAGTCTTTGGGAGGATATCATTAAACATCATTTCTTTGTATTTATGAACTGCTTTATCATATTTTTGATTAATGAGGGACTCGAAATTCATCAATGATCTCTCAGGACATCGACTTCTGTGCAAGTTTGGCTTTGCTAATGTTTTGCACTTTGGGTTTTGGCCACTCTGCTGGATCTGTTGGTGTTTTCCATGTGTTTTATTCCTGAGTTTTCACAAGAGCTGGGCAGTGGGGTTGTGTTTGGTCTGTTGGGGTAGGGCTGAGATCCCCTTTCCTTTCCTTTCCTTTCCTTTCCTTTCCTTTCCTTTCCTTTCCATAAACGAGGATTCCAAATGATGCTGCTGCTTCCTCGGACGCCCAGGGAGCTGAGCAGGTTGGCCAGGAGGTTTCTGACTTCTTGTAAAGATTTCTGGCCCCTTGGAAATTTATTCTGTAGGTAAAGCACAAATCTACTCAGAGAGGCACCACCAAGCAAAAACTCTTAAAATTCACTTCATGTTTCTCCCACCACTGGATTCCCCTGGTTTTGTTACTGATGAAAATATTTCATCTGAAAGCAGGAGAATATCCTTCCCTTGTCTATTCAGCTGCTGCTTTATATCAAACTAGTGATTAAATCTAAAATCGGGGGAATATTTGTCCATTTTTCATGTTGAGCTGTTGTCATTTGTCCTGCAAATGTCAGGTTTTTGACTCTGAGGCATAAAATTTGAATATCCATCTATTTGACTCTTCCAAAACTCATTTTGTTACCAATCACAGAAATAAAGATCCAATCAGCTACTGAATATCAATAAAAGAAAACACAATCTAAATGGAAGGACAAAATTCTACCAGGCCTGAATTTCTCAGGGTTAAAGCAGACAGAAAATTGTTGTTACTCCTGTCCAGGAACTGGCCAAAAGCAGAAGGAATCAAAAAGTCCAACACTTTTCTTAGCAACCCAAACTGAACCAGAGACAAATAATCTGCAATTTTCACCTTCACATCGTTTGCAGAGGGTGGATTTGGCCTTTCCAAATTATAGCAAAGCTTTGAGAGCCTACATGGAATAATTCAGCGAAGAAATTGGGCCCAACCATCACCAGAGCAGTGAGAAAACAAACACGAGTGGATTAACATAATTGCTTAATCAACAGCATTCACTGAAGGGCTTGCAAGTGTGTGGAATTAATCATCTCATTGTGAGGAGCATTATGAGTAATGAACATAATGAGAACTTTGCACAGCTGGCAACTATTTTAATCCATTAACCAGCAAAATAAATAGGTCTAGAAAAACAACATTTCATCTTATTTTTTACTCTGTAACCAGGCTTGATAGTGAATATTGGGGTTAATTAGAGGAATTAAAGGGACAATCATCTTCCAAACCTTCTTCCTGCCCAGCTATGAGTGACAACTCCACTCAACAAGAATATTTCCTTCAGTCATAATTAATAGAGTCTACATTTCCCTGGTGATTGTCTTTTTTTTATTATTTTTTTTTGTGGAATCAGCAGGATTTTTAGTGGGGATGCTGCAGGAAATATTCTGGATGTTGACAATCTCCACCCAAATCCTTTATTTAGGCATGAGGATGGTGGCGCAGGTCATGGCCAAGGGTTGGGAACCATCTTTACTTCCCTGGATTAATCCAGGTACAAAGTTGGTGGTCTCCACCTTGACCCTCCTGGAAAGGCAAATCTGGAATGTTTCAGGCATTGAGGAGCAGTTTGTGGGGATCAGGAAATCCCAGGGGAAAAATAAACCAGAATTCCAAACACCCTGAGAGACGGACGCATGAAAATGCATCAGATCCATTTTGCTTTTGTCTCCAAGTTTTGGGGTCAGTTTGGGTGCCACAAACCCTCCTCTCACCCCAGCTGGGCTTGGGGAGGTCCTGCTTGGTGTGACTGAGCCCAAAGGGCTGGGATTTATTGTGCTCTTCTCCAAAGGCTGACGTCCTCCAAGGAAATATTTATCCACGGCCATCGCTGACCTGTGATGACTCAATCAACCGCAGGCTGGCAGGAAAAACCAACTTACACCCAGGGATTTGGGAGACAAAGTGCTCCCTCCTGGCTCCAGCCAATCCATCTCTGCTCCAGTGCAAGGGTCACTGCTGGAGAGCTGGGCAACAGCATCTTCCCCCTTCCAGCTGGCCAAAGCTTCCCCAGATTCCTCAGGAAGAGCAAATTTAGGGATGTAAAGCATCTATAACGTCACCTTCGTGTTTTTTTCAAGCCTGATTTTCTCCTTTAAGAGCAGGGAAATGAAGAGAGAGCGATAAATAAAGCAAATAATCCTCAGTGTTCTGAGGTTTGGCAAAGAGAGCCAAGGGAAGCTTCTTATCTGTGGCCATCCTCCTCCAAATCCAGGCTGTCTCCTCCGTGCACTGCGTTAAATACTGCAAAAATCCTCTCAAAACTGATAAGGAAAATGTCAGCAGGATTTTCCCCCCTTCCTGAAGTGGGATGTTCAGACAGGGATGTGATCCAGCCTGGAAGTGCTTGAGGGAAAGTACTTAGTGCAGGAGCTTTGAAAGAAAACAGAATTACATCGTGATCACCGCAGATTTCTTGTTTGGCTGTTGAAATCAGGAAGGAGGAAAGGCATTTTCTTATTGGGGAACATTTGGCAAAAAGAATAGAAAATAAATAACCAGATAACCAAAATAACCAGAAGACTAAAAATTTTTCTCAGTGACCAAGATTAACTCTTAATAAAAATATTAATTTTAGAGAGTCTGTCCACTATTTCTCCTGGTGGAGACAGGATAAGAGGGGATATTTTATCAGGACACATTTATGGCTATTATGATTAATCTTCATAAAGATTTGGATAATAAAATCACCAGGAGAATAAATTTGAGCTTATAAGCTTAATATTATGGGTTTCTGTGTTTGAAAACCAGCATCAAATGAAAGAATAAAGGAAACTGGTAAAATTACAGGATCCTCCAGGCTGGAAAAGCCCTCTCTGACTGGGAAGGCAAGGCCAGATTTTTTTCCCCCATTAAGGTTTTAATTAAACAAGAATGTCTTCCCTAAATATTTAGAATTTCAAGCTGGACTATTTCTTGAAGAGGGCATCAAGGAAATGATGAAATGAGATCACCAGAGGCATGGAAAGTGCAGTTATTGAGTAGGTAAAAGATTTTTTGGTTAGGGTAAGAGGTTTTCCCAGTGTTCCTAAAAATCTAAGGCAAAAATACCTCCAGTTTATAGAAGAGCTTGCTATCAGCAAGGATTTGGAATATTTTATTTTGAAAACAGGCCAGTTAAGGTACCTTGTTTACAACTCAATGCTTTATCCTGTTCACTAAAAAGGAAAATTCCAGGGAGCTGAATTACAAACCTGGCATTTGTTGTATCTTTTTTCCCTTTCCAAAAGGCTGCACACGTGTGAAGGAGCATTATTCAAGCATTGCTTATGATGGGGAATAAGGTCTAAAAACTGAACTCGGATTTTTTTTATTTCAATTGTTCAGTTTTCCATTTTCTCTGAGCCCCAGGTGGCATCTCCACAGCCAGCAGGATGCTCAGTGCAAGCTGTGCCAGAGAACCAGATCAGATCCCAGAAAAACTGGGAAAGCCCTGGCTCAGAAAAATCTTTGCTTTTACTCTTTTTCTGAAAGAGAAGAGCCCAAAACTGCTTCCCTTCTGCTGGGCCAAACCATGGAACAGCCCATGATGGATCTGGAGGCTGCAGGACCAGGTTCAAACTCCTTTGGTTTCTGTAAATTCCAAGTGTTCCTTCCCAGACCCCATTAATTGGGATCAGCCCATCCATGACAAGACTGGGATGTTTTCTTCAGATGCTCCTGCAAAATTAAGATTTGTTCAGGATCTGGTTGTGCTCTAAAAAGCAGGAAGGGGCTGAGCTGCTCCCAGCTCCTCCTGTGATCCAGACTTGATCTCTCTTCCCACCCAAAATCCTGGTGTTTAACACTGGTAATATGGGTTTGGGACATTCCTAAAGGCATTTAGGGATTCACTACAGGGGAGCTGCTCCAGCATCCCCAGAGACACCCTCAGGAACTGTTTCAGAGGCAGAAGACCCCTGGGAGCTGTTGTGGAGTAACTTGAGAGAAAATTGTGCTTTTTCTGAAGTTTTCTCTTAAGAAAAAGCCCAATTTTTGAAGATTTTCTCAACTCCCTGATCCGAGCTGGTTTTGGGGTGGATCACAAAGGAGCCTTTCCCCTCTGGCACATCCCAAAGCTCTCCCTGAGTGCTCAGGAGCCTCTGGCAGATGTGTTTATCCCAGCCCAACCATCCAGAGCTTCCCTTCACAGATTCCTCACACAGAGTTTTCTGCATGGCTGCCCTTCCTTGCGAACCTCTGGAATAAAAAAACCTCCCCAGCATTTTTTACCCCCTTCCTTTAATTTTTTCCCCCCTTCCTCCACCAGGATTTGGGGCTTTATCTCCGTGCTGGGGCTGTGCCTGCTGAGAACTCTCAGAAACTCTTTCTGGCCCCAGTTCCCCTTGGTTCAAACACGTCCCAGCCGAGCCTCTGAGCTGAAGGCGGAGATGAAGTCAACAAGTAAAATATGAAAATAAATAAAACTCCAGTTCAAACAAACCACTTGCCTCAGTAAATAGCTCCTGGCCCCTTTTCAGGGCTGGCCAGCAAATCATCTGGGCTATCTTGTTTTCCAACAGCTCGAGGGCCTTCAAAGCTTACCTTGTTTTGGAGCACTTAATTCAGGTCGAGGAGAAGTGATTCAGATATTGTTGTGTATCGATGATTCATGATGGCTCTGCTGCAAAATGAAAGCTAAGGAGTCTAATCAATAAAATTATTGAGTCGCTTTGAACTAGTTCCAGGTCAATTTTTCTTGGCAATTTTTGCACTTCCTGAATTATACCGACCCAAAGCATGAATAATGATCTAAAATTACACAATATACAGAAACCATCTGTTAGATAGACACGGGCAGGGTGATGTCATTGGGCTACTTCTAATCTTGAGCCTTGGATGTTGCCAGTGATGATGTCACGGGCTTGGCAACCCAAGGGTTGAGTTGGTAAAGCACGAGCAGCAATGTGATTTTCCCCTGGTTTTTATGGAAAGAATTGACTTGTGCTCATTATCTCCAGGAGAAATGGAAGGGCTGTGGGCTTGCATAATTTATCCTACCTGGAACAGGGTGTGAATGGAAACAGAATCCACAGAGAGCCAGCTCATCAGGAGACCAGAGCCAAAATGTCTTGGACTTGCCCAGAGTTCTCCCTCCCAGATCCCATCCTGAGCCTCCAGGCCCTCAGACCAGCTGGGTTTAACTGGTGAGCCTGGGGAGGAGTTCCAGATCAGCTGGGTTTAACTGGTGAGCCTGGGGAGGAGTTCCAGACCAGCTGGGTTTAACTGGCCAGCCTGGGGAGGAGTTCCAGACCAGCTGGGTTTAACTGGCCAGCCTGGGGAGGAGTTCCAGATCAGCTGGGTTTAACTGGCCAGCCTGGGGAGGAGTTCCAGATCAGCTGGGTTTAACTGGCCAGCCTGGTTAGGAGTTCCAGATCAGCTGGGTTTAACTGGGCAGCCTGGGGAGGAGTTCCAGATCAGCTGGGTTTAACTGGCCAGCCTGGGGAGGAGTTCCAGACCATCCAGATGTGTCCAGGAGCAGCTGCCTGTTCCAGATGTGTTCTCTGCTTTAATTCCAGTGAAAGCTCCACCAGGCCCCGTGCACTGGATCAAGTCCAGCCCTGCTGAGGATGATTACAGTCAAATTCCATCTCTCTGGAATTCCATGAGCATTCTGGGTTGGAATTCTTTCCCCATCCCAGTGATAGCACAGGGTGAGCTGAAGCAAAGCTGATCTGCCAGGAGTTTTATCAATATCACTGGTACTTGTTTTAAGGATTAAGGATTTCCACAGGATGCAGAATCTTGGAATAACTTGTCCATGGAACAGCTCAGCCTCTCTGAAGGACTGAATGTTGAAGTTTTCTGTCCCTTCCAACCATTGGTTGTTACTTGACCTGCTGGGAATGAGTTTATTCCAATTATTCTTCCTTCCTGAAGGTCAGGGATGGCGTCTCCCATCACTCACCTGGGCTTGGTCAAACAGCAATCAATGAAAATTCAGGATTTTTGTCTCATCTTTGCCGTAATTAAACAGAAACCAAACTTCTTTGTGACTTCTAGAGGAGAACTTTTTAATTTTCAGAACATACAGAACCATTAGTGGGTGGTGTTTCACCAAGTCTCCCAAGACAAGCTTGAAGAGATCTGAGTTTCATTTAAACTTTGTCTAAAATTTCACTTAATTCCTGCTTGTTTATCAGGATGTGTAATTTAATTGCTCTAAGTGACTGAAAATGGATTTCTAGTTGGATGGAAATCTGTAAACAATTCTGGAAGTTTCTTATTTTAACATCATTTTCATTCTGCCTTCAGGGCTTTGTAAGATAATCAAATGTTAGTTTTTCTTCTAAATGCAGGAGTCCTGTGCACATCACTTGAAAGGAAAATTCAGCCACAAAACCCCAAAATTCAGCTTTTAAACCTGAAGCAGTCACTTCTGACTTGCAAGGACAGCTTCACATCAGCTCAGACACAATAAACTGTCCCACAAAATTGATTGTGAGTGGGGAAAAAAATCTGAAAGTGTTTTGGAATAGGTTGACTCAGAAATCATGGAATCATTTAGCTGGAAAATACCTTGAAGACTGAGTCAAATTGCTGAAAATTCAAATAGAAATGAATGCACGGTTCTGTGTGCAACAGTTGGAATCAGATGATTTTGGAAATCTCTCCTTCTCTATCTTCTCTGTCAAAATCTCCTGTATTTCAGCCCTTTCAAGCAGAAAAAAAAAGTTCTCAGATGATAAAAATTCATAGTTCAACATGTAACAAATATAAATTTAATCAGCTTTATGTACAGACATTCTGTCCTCTGAGGGGGCAAATGTCAGAACCTGTGAGGGATTTTTGCTGTGTTTTAAAGCAGCAATTTTGGTGAGGGGAGAATCCAAACAGATCCCCAGATCCTACATTCAGGAATCTATAATGGAGATATCTCCAAATTAGCCATTAATTACAGCTGACTCTTAGAGCCAGCCTTGCTAATTCCCATTTTAAAGGGCAAGGAAGAATTAAAAAGGTCACTCTAGGACCAGAAATAAAAGCAAGGCTGTGCCTTCTTCCCTAAAGGAATCAAAATTTGGAATTTCTCAGCCAGCTCAGGAGAAAATTCCTCATTTTGAGGCCTGCTAAAGCCCAGGAGCACCCAAGCCACTGAATCAAGGCTTTTGTAAAAGTGCTGTTGATGGAAATCTCTGCTCCCACTGCCCCTCGTGCTCTCTTGGTGCCTGCCCGGTGTTTTCCTTGGCAATCCATCCAAGGATTTGGGAATGTGCGAGCTTTGGGGCAGGAGAGGCTGCCATGGATCTGGGGGGGCTTTGCTTTGGGAAGTACCAGCCTTGGACAATGAGGATTTTTCTCTCTTTTTCCATGATATTCCAGCAGGCAGGAGTTAGAGAATAGTGCTTGCCATGAATCCTGAAAAAAAAAAATTAAAAAAAAAAATAGGAGGGATTTTCTGTTTTGCTTTTAACTTGAACAATGAAAAATGTTTGGGGAAAAAAATCCTGAGTTTTGCTTCTAGATCTTCCCAGAGCTTAAAGCCCCTGATTTCCATCCAGATGTTATCAGAGGATCAGTGCAGGGAATCCCACTGAGAGAAATCCCAAAGAGTTTTTCTTCCAGAGCTTCAAGTTCCTGATTTCCCCCCAATTCCTGTCAAAGGGAATCTCACTGATAAAAACCCCCAAGGGCTTTGGAATACCAAACCCTGTTCAGCATCTTTTGAATCCAAGGAAATTCTGACAAATGAAAATGTTTACAGAACCATTTTCCCTGACATTCCCACTTGTACAGGTTGCTTTGGCTTGGATGATAATGGGAAGGTTTCTTCCATGACTTCCATGGAAACCACAAACTGTGCCAATGCTTTCGTGTTTCTTCTGCAGTGGAATCAGACTGGAAAAGGACCTGGACTAGGGAGGAGGCATAAATTCATTTTAAAAGTTGGCAAATATTAAAATTCTGCTTTAACAGCAATGGAATAAGTAATTCCTTGCAAAAATGCCATAAATTATAGGGATATGGTCAAGTTATTTAGGCCCCAAATTTAGGTTTTTTAAAAGGAAAGGAGAAAAGCAAAATGGGGTTGTTTACAAGGTAAAATTGTGACTTTTATCAAATATTTAAATTTGTGTCTACAACAGCTTCTCCTTCACTCACCTGTGAGTGAATAAACCCAGTTTGTTCAGTGGGGCTGCTCAGGTAGGTGAAGTTTAGATTTTACATTTTTGGCCCCAGTGTTTCAATGTTAAGTAGGAGCTAATTTCACCCCTAAAGTGTGTTATAAATAATAATTCAGAATGTCAGGCTTATGGATGCTTCTGAATACTGGCATTTGCATAATGACACCACTGACACAGTCCTGGGTGTAAAAATGCTGCCCAGATAATCAGATATTGATTAATTAAAACAACCCCCTCCTCTGCAAAGCAAAGATCATTTCACACCCAATAGACACAGCACAATTATTCTACTTTTTTTTCCCTTCCTCTTTTCAAAGATCTTTTGATGCTCTTGATTTCTACCACCCAGAAAAACTGGCAAAAACGCTCATCTTAATTTCCCTTTTTTTGGAGGAGGGGAGACAAATCTCCATCTCTAAATCTGCAGCCCATTCGGGACTTCAAATGCTTCACTTATCTGGTATTGTAAACTCGGGGCTGTGGAGTAATACTCACCAGACAAGTCATAAATCATGAGCAGAGACAGGTGCAATAAATACCAGTGTCAGAAAGTTACAAAGTAAAATTATATTGTTTTGACAAGATGTCCAGATGCGTTGACAACGGAGCGAGTAAATGGGCTCGCTCTGAGAGGCTCTATTAGCACAGGGGAGGTGGAGGGAGGGAGGGAAAACCCAAAAAGACCCAAGAAAAATAACCCAAAAGCTCAAAGGCTTATCAGGAAAACGATGTAACTACTGCAAAACACCTACGAGCACATTCATTTTCTGGGGGACTCTTCTCTCCCCAGCATTTAATCAAGGGCATCTCCAAAAAAAATCCAAAAAACCAACATTTCAAAACACCTAGGAGCACATTCATTTTCCTCTTGCATCCCCAGTGTTTAATTGAGGGCATCTCCAAAACAAAGAAAAAAACCAACATTTTTGGGCTTTGCTTTGCTGTTTCAGGGTAAACAGTGATTGACAAAGAAGAATTCTCTTTTTTTTGTACTGCATCTTGTCCACTTAGAAACTGCCTGGCTGGGTTTTCCTGTGGTTGCAGCAGCATTTGATGTATTTAATGTTCCTGCTCCTCCTCACACAAGGTTTTTTACATAAAAAATCTGGGGCAGGAACCCCAATTCAGCTTTTCCTCTCTACTGGAGAGTTCTGACATGTGCATAAGAATCTTTCTTTACAGAATTAAATTTTATGTTAATATGGGGCTTCTGTGATCTTCTGAATTAGGCCAGAAGGGTCAGCAATTTCCAGTTGCAAATTTTGAGCAATTTGTCCAAGATCAGATGGAGGTTAAGACAGAAAGAACAATTTTCAACCCAACCCATTTCCCATGATCCCACCCCGAATTCCTTGCTTGTACACAATCTTTCAGGATTCTGGATTTATTTTTTTGAACTTCCATGTATTTGGTTGAACCCCTTTGTGATGTTTCCAGCAGAATATTCTTGCTGAATTCTAGTTTTGGAATTAACCTCGGGCCGTACCTGGATTTATTTTTTATTTTGTTTTATTTTTTTTCTGACAGGATTTTAAATCCTTGGGATCAGAATTCTGTTTGAGGAAGGGATGAGCACTAAAAGCCTTCCCTGTGGTGTGATAATTAATGGAAATAATTTAGGGATACTTCACTGTGGGAGATTAGAACCTGTTGTGTCATTGAACCATCAGAGCCAACCCTCCTCAGAAATCTGGTACATTAAACCATGGGAATGATGGAATGCTTTGGGCTGGAAGGGACCTTAAAACTCCTTTTTTCCACCCCCTGCCATGTGCAGGGACACTTTCCACTATTCCAGGTTGCTCCAAGCTGGCCTTGGACCTCCAGAGATTTTTGTACCAGCACAGTTAATCTTTGCTCCGTTGCCACGCCTTCCCAATTTCCCAAATTCTGCCATTTTCCCCAACAAATTAGCATCAGAATCTTAATATGGAAAGAAATCTGGGTATTTCTGCCCAGGTGAAAATTTCACAATGTTTAGGAGAAAGCTGGACGATGCTTTTGGCTCCCAGACGAGGCTGTTCCATGGATGCTGTTGGATTTGGAGCTTTGGGCTGCCAGGCCAGGCATCAGCACCCTGTAAAAAAACCCAATATGTTTCTGTTGAAAGGAATGTGCTACCATAAATGAAGGCACTTGAAGGTCAAAGGTCACTGGGAGTAATTAGCCCAGGCCATTAAAGGAAGAATAAAAATCATGTTTTACAAGCTGATAGAAAAGAAAGTTGAAAATATGCCTTGGAGAGAAAAAAAAATAAAACCAACAAAAATGCAGCACCACATGGTGGGGTGGGTGTTGTTCATGTGCAGTAGGGACACGCTCAGAGATATTTTCTTTAGGAAAATCTGCTCCTGGCCCACTCTGAACACGTGTTCCACTGAAAATTTGGGGAAAAGTCAATTCTCCTGTGCTGTGTATAATGTTTTAAAAGCTACCTTTAAATTGCTCAAGCCTTTTTATCATCCCATTATCTCCTTCCTCCATCTTAAAACCTGTTTGACATTGGAAAAATACACAGAGTTTGACAGCCAGGCTGAAGTGAAATCCAAAGATATCCTTGGAAATTGTTGGCCATTTCCCAGCAGCTCTGGGGAGAGCTGCAGGGACGTTGTGTGAGCACAAACAACCCACAAAGACCTGGAGCAGGAGCCTGATGGATGAGTGACCCATTAAAGAGCCCCCACGGGCTCTACCATTGCACATTTTGCTTAAATAAAATTAAAAAATGTTCAAGGCAGCGCTGAAGCTGCTAAATTGGGTGAAATGGGGAGAGATTTTTAGCACAAGTTGGAGAAAAATCCAGGTGGAGGTGATGCTTCAGTTCCACATTGGTCAGCGGTGCTTAGGGGTTGTGCAGAAGAATTTAAACATGGAAAGCAGCATAATTTTTTATTTAGATTACTTTTTTCTTAGACATTGTGGTTGTCCCATCCCTGGAAGTGTCCCAGGCCAGGCTGGATGGGTTTGGAGCAAGCTGGGATAGTGGAAGGTGACCATGGCAGGGGATGAGATGAGTTTTAATGTCCTTTCCCACCCAAACTTGTGGTTCTTTGATATCAGTAATTAAGGAAATTCCAAGAGGTTTTTCAGGATGTTCCCCATGTCAGGCTTGTCAGGGATATCCGAATCAGTTTTGTTCCAAAGGATTCCAAGCACCCTGCCTTCACCACTGACATCCTGGAAACCTCTGTAAAAAATTTTTAAAAATTTGGTTCCCCAAGTCCTGTCACGAATGACTCTGAACTGACAGCTACAAAATATTATAACCAAAAAAATCCCTCTAGCCATTTCAGGAACCAGCTCCAAACAATTTGCTTTTCACCCACTTCCTCCTCATCCCATCCCAAATCAGTGAATACCCACGAGTTCCCTGGGGCTGATGCTGGATGTGCAGAGGGGCTCCCTGTGATAACACCTCGTGTTAATCAGCTCTGAGATGATTTCCAGCTCTTCCTGAGTCCCCACTGCTGCAGAGGAGCCCTGTCAGCAGCAATTACCACCAGGTTCTTGCAGAAGGAAAGGGACCTATTTAAATTATTTGCCTCTCTGGTGTTCCTAGATCCTCCTTCAGATTGAAAAATGCCATTCCACCACCCAAAGGGATGTGGCACTCCTGGAGCATCCATTTGTGCCTCTGTGGTGCAGCAGGAGCAGGAGGTGGGAAGGCAAATTTGTCTGCTGGGTTGGGATGGAGCAGCAGGAATGGGAAATAAATAATTCTGGAGCTGCATTGCCCTTGTGTGTGCTGCCTTTTGTGCTGTTAAATGGCTCTTGCACATGCTTAGAATGAGACTGAAAGTGCAGGTTTGGATAGAATGCTGGTTTCAGCATGTTCTGGTGAAATTTCTCTGTCTTTGGAGGTACATATTTGATAGAGTGCTGGTTTCAACATTTCCTAGTGAAATCTCTCTAGTTTAGCAGTGCTGATTTTGATAAAGTGCTGGTTTCAGTATTTTCTGGTGAAATCTCTCTGCCTTGTCCCAGTTTCATGCCAGGATTGGTTTCCCTTCACCAGGGATCCTCCATGATCAGATATTTCCAGGACTGAATCTCTACTTTGAGCTGCTTCATCTTGGTTTTCAAGTGGCAAAATCCATATTTTTGTCTCTTTTTTTCCACACTTTTGCCTCCAGTGCATTCCATGACCCCACATCCACACCTCACCTTCAGCAGGGGTGCTCCCAAACTCCTGCAGATCCCACAAATCCCTCGGAAGCTGCATCCCCAAGCCTGCAATTCCCCACAGGACACTTAGACATTTGCTTTTAATCTGGGCCCCGAGTTTGTAATGAATTCTGTAAACATAATCACCAGGCCTTTCCTAAAGGGAAGCACTCCCAAATCCCAGCCATTTTTGCTGACACTTTTGACTCTGGGCTTGATCTTTGCCCAGGTTGCCAAATAAAAAGGGCAGAGGGCAGAGTTCAAAAGCGGCCGTTTACCCCTCGGATTATTGAAAATCAAAACCCGGCGGAAACGCTCCGGAGGAATTGGAGGAAACTCCTGCCCCCTGCTCCCCCAGGAAGGATGTCATTATATTGTTTTCTAAGGTTAGGTCTGTTTATAGAAATAAACACTTGAGTGAAAACAGGCATGAAATGCTAGAAAGGCAGAAATGCACCGGGGCTGCTCCAGCAATGCAAGCATGGCTTGGGACAAGAACTTCCCCAAGTTCAAGCTGCTCTTCTCCACCAAAATCTCTTTTTATACACATAATTTATTAATTATATACCTGGGCACTGATAGAGATACCTGAGTGTGTCTTTGGGGATGCTTAATATCCATTTTTTTAATTTAATTTTTTCAATTTTCATATTTTTATTTTTTTCTGTTATCTCAAGGCCTCACACAATCCACCACAACAATAAGACAATTCCCATGTCCTCTCTGCAGGCTTAATTATTCAATGCAGATTTTAATGATCAGGTATCAGTAATTAGTGTTACCAGCTCCCATTGAAGGCATCGGAAGTGAAGCTTTCCAAATTACAATTATCCCAAGATTGTTCACAAAGATGAATTTATGCTCCTAAACCACATTTCCCTGCTTAGCTTGAGCTGCAAGCTTCTCCAAACACATTTTTGTGTCTTCACCTGGGACTAGGAAGAGATGGACGATCCTGGAATGGTTCTCACTTTTTATCTTCTCATCTCCAATTTATTTTTTCACTGCATTTTCCCTCTCACTTCCACATGTCCCAGTTCCATTCACTTGCTGTTTATTGACCAATACAGAGCTTATTTTTTGTAATTTTTTAACTTAATTGATTTTCCAACAACTTCCTGATTATTTTCCCCTTTCTCTTCCTTCCTTTCCCTCTTTTTTTCCCATCTGTGATGTGCAGCCACCACTTTGGATTTCTGGCACTTCCCACACCATTTCTGCAGTGCTCCACTCTCCTCATGCTCATTTTTTCAGCTCTGACTGCTCTTCCCACCTCTCTTCCTGTTCATATTTAGAAGCAGGAATAGCCTGAATAATTCTAAGTGGACAATAAACCTAAAAAAAAAGCCCCAAACCCTGGCACTACGTAGAAACAGGAGCACGTGGGGGGAGTCCATAAATCATTCTTCCTGCCACATCTGTTTTTATTTTGAAGTTTATCAGCGCGCTCGGTCGCAACAGGGATTTTGGGGGGATAGGGGAAGGAGGAGGAGGGCCCCGCCGCAATATTAATCTCCCAAAGTGCCTTCCAGAACATCAGAGAACTGGGAGGGGGGGGGAAAGAAAGGCTTTTAGCTGGTTTCTGCTTTTCCTTCCTCAAGGCTGCAGATAAAGGCTGGCTGCCCACGGTGCGCGGGGCTGAAAAGGGCGATTCATGGCGCGCGTTATCAGCGCTCCGCCGGGAGAGCCCTCGCGGGGACCTGGCGCGGGTGGCAGATAAGACAAGCCCCCAAACTGATACCTGGCCAGACAAAAACGGGCTGTGCCCCCCTCTGCCTGCCCCGCGGGGAGCGTGTGTGGGCATCTTGAGAGAGACACTGGCAGCGATAAGCTCCGGCCTGCTGGAGGAGAGAGGGGAGCGCGCGCGGATTTCTGGAGCCTTTCCCAGAGCCTGGAGTCACCTCGTGGCTCCCTCCCCTCTGACACAGCTGAGATTTGCTTGACATCTTCTTCCATCCTGCTCTGAGGCTGATAACTCACGCCAGGTTTGGGTTTCCGAGATCTCCGCTGGGATTTGCGCGCGTCGGTCCAAGCACGCGTCGTCTTCCTTCTTTTCACATTTTCGGGGTGTGCTGTGCTGCACAGTGGAAATGTTTGTAAGCCAGTCCCAAGAGAAACATCACCAGAATGATCCTTTCCACGTGAAATCCTTGGTTTTGAGAGTGCACTTCAAACACTTACGAATTCTGGTAAATTTTAGTGGCCGGAGCAATGAAAGAATTAAAAAAAAAAGAAAAAAAGTGATTTTTTAAAAAACACCCACTGAAAAGAATTATTCTTTATTTTCATCGTATATTAAAAAATGTTTCTGCTTTTTCCTGTAAGACCCTGGCCCAGGTTGCCCATTTTTAGGCATCTTGACAACAAAATGGCACCTCTGCAGCTTCCCTGTGCTATTAGAGTCCTTCCCAAAGTGATCTCAGTCAATATCTTTATTTTCTCAATGCCACAATATTTCCCTTTTCTTCCAGAAACATCCATTTATTAAAATTCCTGACTAAAGCTCAGTTTTGAGCCTGTTCTCCATCTCAAGTAGGTCCAATCCTAAACTCCATTTATTTCTCCCATCACTTTGGGACAGGAGAAATCCCTCATTTCCATCTTTGGGTGGGAAGATGGGGATGTTTGGAAGATTTAAATCCCCGCCTGATGAGCCCACACTGCTGTCCAGGGCTGAGATGAGCTGGGCAGGCCTCACAGAGATTTTCCTTATTTTCAGTCTTTTTATAACCGGTAAATCCCATGGGACCTGCTGGGAATTCTCCTCTGCTGCCACACAACTCCTCACCTTTCTGCTGCTGGAAATTCCCACAACTTTCACAACTCACAACTTTCTTCTGGTTTGGATTCATGCTCTGAAATGGGAATTTGCGATGAAGAGGGAAAAAAATCAGGCCAAAAAAGCCAAGTTGCATCTGTCAGCTTATTGTCACAAGGATTGTCCTGCTTAGAGGGCTCTTCCCTGCAAAGCTGATTCCAAGTTTTTTGGTCTGTAAATCAATCTCTGTGCAAAGGCAACCAAAGTTTGAACAAAATCGAGTTCAAGTGGAATCCAGAATATTATATTCTGCTTCAGATCTGTGACTAAGTGAACAAAAAACAAAGCATGATAGTTTTTATTAAATAAAATTGACACCAAAACAGGTCCAACACTGAGCTGGAATTCCTGTAAAGGCATCAGAACTGAGGCTATTTCCCCCCAATTAATTTGTCCAACATCCATGTGCTCTCCTTCTCCTTCCCAGCTGCCTTTTGTGCAGCAAATCCCTGCAATCCCCTTTCCAAAGTGCTGTTTACACAGCCCATGTTGACTTAGCACTTGAATTGCTCGTCTCATTTCCCTGATCCATGGGCCAGGAGGATGCTGCGCTCTTGGTTCATAGCCCAATTGATATTTTGCTTGCCCTGGGGCTAGCACGACTGCTGGGGCCTGCTTTCCATGGAGTGATTAGTCCTGACAGCTGCAGCACACAATTACCTTGCCAGGCTCCCCCGAAATGCTCGGGCTCGACCAGTCCTTCCCCAAGGAAATCCTGGATGTGGGGCTGGAAAGCTGAGTCCCAAAAGATGGGCTGGGAGATGTGGGCAACAAGCAGGAAATGAAAATTAAACTGGGCAGAGATCTGTTTTCATCACACCTCATGCACTAATTCTATTTATTATTAATTTGTTTCTATTTAATTTATTTTTCTTTATTATCAATTTATTTCTCTTTATTATTATTTTTTTTAAATTCTACTCAATAATGTAAATCCATTCCCCAAAATTATTCCCTTCAGTCGTATCAGCACAAAATTCCTTCAGCATTTGCTTACAATCACCAACTCTTGTTTCTTCCCATTAATTCCGTAACTTTCAGAGGAGTTCCATCATTTTACTTTCCTCCTGTCAATCAGACTTTTCTTTCAGCTGCTTTAAATAATCAGCTGCCTCCAGCTCCCAAACTCTGTGGTTTGGTTGGTTGGGGTTGGGTTTTTTTTTATAGATAACATTAACAAAGCTCTCCTGAGGAGCTGTTTACTGGAAACAGAGCAAATATCATGTTCCTTATACAGACTACAAATGGCTAAAATAAAAATAAACAGAATTTCCTAGGACAGGATGCTGGAGAGGGGATTGATTCCTTAATGAAAACATCCCAACAGGTTCCTTGCATATCAAGAAGTTGCTTTTAAAGGAGAAAATGATGTTCAAAATCTGAGCTGTCTGCAAAAGTTAATAATCACCCACTGATCATTTAGGAAAATCACAAACTCCATGGAATTTTAGAATTCACAACCATTCTCAAGAGAGAATAAAAAGTAACTCTTGAAGGGATCAAGTCCAATTCTCTAGGAAGGGGCTGCTGGTTTTACCTGTTACAGGAGACAATGGAGAACAAGAGACTTACATAAATCTGGAACAGGGAGCCTCCAGTCCCCAAAACATGGCACCAACTGGAATTTTCACATCCTCCCAAATTCCCCACTTTGATTTGCATCCCTAAAATTTACTTTAGGCAAAACACTGGACAAAAAAAATAGTATTTTCCCTCCATAATCCACCAAAGCTTCAGGAGATCCAAATGACAATGTAGACAAGCTGAATATACATTTTAATCATTTTATGTGCAGCTAAATCCATAAAGACCCATCCTTTAACCCCCATTTTTCCCACATAGGCTGGCAAGAGCTTTTGGAGCAGCAGTAGGAGGAGAGGGAGATTTACAGAGAGGGAGGGGGCTAGAGGCAAATCTCTTAATTAGCTGTTACCAAAACCCCTGAGCCATATGGCCACCATAAAAAGGGGATTTTAATACCCTGCTCCATTTTATGTCATCAGTTGCAAGCCGTGGATTCACTCTCACCCCCGGTAAGTCAGGACTGCACAGAAGAAAACCCCTGAAGTGAAAACACGGCCCATCTGTTGGCGATAGGGGCGAGCCGCGTATTCTCCCCGCGCATTTCTACATTTCCTGCATTGCATATGATTTCAAATATTTGCTCTTGGAGCTGCAAGGTGTCCTACTGTCATAACAGTCAAGTTATTCATTAAGCTGTCAGCACCTCGGCGCATTGCTCCCACGCGGGGTCCAGCTCTGATTTTTCCATTCCCCCTCGGAGCACCCCCTCACTCATCGCCGCGCGCGGCTCCCCTCAGAACGGGTGCAACTGAGATCCTCATGTCAACAGATGTAAACCAAAGCCCTGCCTTCTCCACCGCCACGCTTCCAGCCCCCCAATTTCCGAGGGCACTAATGGATTTCGAGGGCCAGCTCCAGTTTGCCAGGGTTTTGTTGCTATCGATGTGATGCAGTTCTTGGCACGCACTTCTGAGCCCGGGGCCGTGGAGCCTGAAAAGCTGAGAAGTGGAGCAAAACAAGGATCAACCAAAAGCAAGCCCGTGATTGATTCCCAGCGCCGGTGTTTGGGAGTGAAGCTGAGCAGATGGTTTACAACAGCAAAGCCAAGGCACCAAACTCGCAGAGCTTTGCCTAAAATTGGGCTTTTGTGCTAAGCCTGACCCACGAGCTGCCCACCTTCAGCACAGGGGGAGGTTGTGTTTGTTGCCACTCCAGTGGAATACATAAAATAGGTCTGCTGGAGGCTGCTGAGGGTGAGTTTGTGCTGCTTGGTTTGTGAATTCAACTCTTTTTGTGTATTTTCAGGAGCCTGAAATGGAAAGCTGCCTTGTCACTAAGACAAAACATCAGACTTGGGATTTTTTTTGTAATTTGGGATGACTGCACTCTGAGGAGACAGCAGCTGATAGATGATTCATGTCTCTGCTTTAATCTTGGCTTGGGTAGAAAGTTCAAATTCAGAGAATTTTATTGATATTCGAAGGTGCCTTTGACCTGTGATATCATCCTGTCACTGCCCTCAGAGCAGGGATGTCACTGGTCATGGGAAAGGACAATCCAGGTGTCCCCAGAGTATCAGAAGAGGGAAGGGACTAGACCATTCACCCTGAAAGGGCAAAAATGCTACACCCAAAAGCCCTGTCTGCAGTTAGACTCTCCCCTAGCTGAGCTGCTTGAACCATTTTTCTCTCTTCCCCTGATTTTCTGCCTGTTTTCCCCCAGTTTTTGCCTGTTTCCCACTGCTAGGTTCAGACTGATGAGGCCCAGATGGATGGACAAGCCACAGACATCCAAATGATGTCACAGTTTGATTGTCATTGCTCTGGGGTTTAACTCTGGCCTACACTTCAAGGCCCTGCAGTTAGACCAGATGTTCATTTTAGCTCCTTTCCCACTAGTATTTCATTCCAGAATACAGAATTACGATAAATTCTGCATTCTATTCACATCCAGCCACAGCAATTGGCCACATCATGAGGGACAGAGCTGCAAGCAGGGGCTGCTTTACCATGACCAGGGTGGCTCTCGAGGCATGTCCAGCCCCTGTTCCATCCCATCCCATCCCATCCCATTATCCCACCCCATCCCATCCCATCCCATCCCATCCCATCCCATCCCATCCCTTCCCATTATCCCATCCCATCCCATCCCATCCCATCCCATCCCT
>JANRGV010000050.1:9862120-9879155 GCA_024734035.1 Alethe castanea
TATCTTGTGTTAGATTGGTTAGTGGAAATTAGAATATTCAACATAGAAGAAGATTTATTGTATTGTAAACGGGAAAAATCTCTCTCTTACCTTACCCTCTTAGCCCTTTACTCTCTTACCCCCTACCCTCTTACTCTCTTACTTCTTTTTCTTACCCCCATTCTCTTTCTGTCCTGCTCTGGGCTGTGGCTGGCAGCTCTCAGCAGGACTCTCTATACCCACGCCCTTACAATAAACTGCAACTTTAAAACCAGCTTATAGAGAGCGCCTGAGTTTGTCCCTGACTGTCCACCCCGAAACAAAGACTCTCACAGGGAGCTGTGTGGGTTAAGGGAAGGAGGTTGGAGCTGGATGTGGAAGTAGTCCTGGAAATAAATGACAATGGTGTGGGTTGTTCTTGGGGAGCTCCTTGGGTTGTTCACCCAAATAACTCCACCAAGCCATGGAGAATTCCATTTTCCAGCTTCCTTCTGATCTCCCACCTTGGAAATTCTCACGGGGCTTCATGTGCCACTCCCTGTGTTTGTCACTTGTCACAGAATCACAGAAAGATGGAATTTTTAGGGTTGGAAGGGACTTGTGGAGATGACCCAGGCCAACCCTCCCAAGTGTCCTGGGCAGTGCTGGACATGCCCTGGTTTGCTGTAGGCAGGGATTGGGTCACACCTGAGGCTCTGAGATTGCTCCTGGGAGTGTCTGGTACCCCCAGCAGAAAGGGAATTTATTGTTCTCACTCTCTATAACAGGGCAGTATCACCAAACTCTCCGAGAAAAACCTGATTTTGTGAGGTATGAACAATCTTGGATGGCACCAAGAAATGGCACAGAATATTTGACACTTTCATTGCGCTTTTTCTTCTCGCAGGCTCAAATTCTGGTGTAACCAGCTTTACTGTATTTTTATATTTACCGGATTTTAAAGGCTGTGTGATGTCTCCCAGCAGAGGAGGATCGGGATTCAGCTGAAATGACAGCAAAAGAGGCTTTTGGATGCTGCTGGAGGCCGTGGGGCTGGCCAGGTCCTGCCAGGGTCACCTGGAGTGTCCCTTGCACTGGTGACACCACCGAGCTCTGCGATCTGCAATTACCTGCAGAGACTAAGCCAGGCTTAGCAAAGACCTTGGGGCCGCCCACGAACCTCTGCCTGTGCGGTGAATAACCCTCGAGAGGGATTTTATTCCGATTTTTTTTTCCCACCTCTCTCTGTCCCTCAGGCTGGCCACACCTCGCTGGGCTTTCCAGGGAAGAATGGAGCGTTTGAAATGCGCACGGGGAGGAACCTTCCCCTGCCGGATCGCTTTCCACCCACCCAGAAACCAGCACTCCACAACGTGCAAATCCCTGGTTAAAGAATTACCGAGCTTAGCCCGGAGCCTGACACTCATCCCGCAGGAGGGAGCTCACCGAGATGCTGTTGACAAAGGGAAACTTTGTTAAACCGTGTTTAGTTCAGCTCTGCTATTGCAAGGATCCCTAAGCTGCTTTGTTTTATGAGATTTAGGGCAGAGGATTTTCTTGAAGCAAAGGGCAAAGGATTTTCTTAAAATGAGTATTCCCCCTAGAAGGGTGCAGAGTCTCGTGGGGTCTGGGGATTAGGTGTTCATTTCCTATACAAAAGCTCCATAATTGTCTAAAGGATGCCTGGATCTGAGGCAGCTCCAAGTGAAACATCAAGTGCAGTGTGTAAAAAAGAGGGGAAAAAAGAGTTATTTCACTTTGTGTTACCTGCACTGAGAGTTCTGTACCTGGATGTGAAGCAGCTGCAAGTGAAACATCAAGTGCAGTGTGTGAAAAAGGAAAAAAAAAACCCAATAATTTCACTTTTTGTTACCTGCACTGAGAGTTCTGTACCTGGATGTGAAGCAGCTGCAAGTGAAACATCAAGTGCAGTGTCTGAAAAAGGGGAAAAAAAGAATAATTTCACTTTGTGTTGCCTGCACTGAGAGTTCTGTACCTGGATCTGAGGCAGCTCCCAGTGAAACATCAAGTGCAGTGTGTGAAAAAGGAAAAAAAAAAACACAATAATTTCATTTTGTGTTACCTGCACTGAGAGTTCTGAACCTTTGTGAGCAATGAAAGGTTTCTCCCCATGGATGTTGTTTGTAAAAGCCAAAAGATTTTTGAGATCTGAGGAGAAACCAGAGCAGTGAGGAGAGGAAACTGAGCAGACAAACTCTGATTTGGTGAATTTGAGCCTGCAAGAAGAAAAAACACGATGAAAATGTCAAATATTCTGTGCCATTTCTTGGTGCCATCCAAGATTGTTCATCCCTCAACACAAAATCAGCTTTTTCTCCAGTGATATTTGATGTGCCCCTTGATATTTGACAGATTTCCCTCCCAGCAGATCCCTAATGTTTGATGCAATCACATCTCCCATATCTCAGTTTGGGAACACGCTCCCTTATCTTCTCCATTTCTAGCTTGGAATCTTTTCTCTTTTATTGATTAAAACATCCCATGGGAATCCCAACCCTGCAGACAGTTCCCCCAAATCCTCTCCCTCTGATCTGCTTTGCTGTTACAACTCCTCCAGGTGAGCCACTTGTTGCTCTTAAATATTTATTTTATTCCAGAGTGAAAATATTTCAGGGTGAACAGTTTAGATGCTCAAAATTCTGACAATTTCACTGAAAAAAAAAAATCAACAAAAAACTCATCCCTCAGGTGCTGATAAAAATAAACTGATTTCAGAATATCTTTCTTCTTGTGCACAGTAAAATATTTCCACTTTGTTCATCTTGCCTGTATCAGCTCTTGCAGTGATTAGTGCTGTTCAAATGGAATATAATAAAAAATACTGTTATTATAGCTGTGATAACATTTTATTCAAATTACAGTTTTAATGTGTTAATTATCCCCATTGCCTCTCAACAATTAAAATGTGTAATTTTTCCTCCTTTTGGCCTTCTAGTCATTTTCCCAGTTTTGGCTGGGATACCCTCTGGACACCCTGGAGTTTTTGCAGTAATTCTCATCTGTAGGGAGGTGCCAGTTCTTTATCAGCTGTGTGTGCACAGGGAGAAATGTGCAATTCTTCCCTGTCCCTTTGCCATCCACATGAATTTTACCACTAAAAACAATAAATATCCACAGCTTGAACATTTCAACAGTTGTACTTTCACACCCACACAGCAAGAACAACCCACAGCTCCACACGTACCCCTGACCAGCAAAGTTTAGACTTAGAAAATGACTTTTTTTTCTCTATTTTTTTTTTTTTTACCTCTGTCTCTTTTTTTCCTCTCCTAAACCCTTCACGGGGATTGCCTCTTTGTATAGTCTGAGCCTGGTTTTGGGTGGCTACTCCCTCTATCCCAGGGATTCTCGTGACCATATGGAGCATCCCTGCTTGACTGCACTCCACACAAACCCAGCCCAGCAGGGTGTGGGCTGGGATCTGGGCTGTTTGTTGCTGCTGCTTGCTTTTGTACAAGGATTGCTCTGCACAGGACTTTTTTAGGGTATTCTGTGGGTTTTATAATCCTACCCCACACCAAGTCATGTTGCTCTATAAGGTGAGGCTAGATGACCCCGCAGAGAATATTTAATTCTCAGGTGATGTCATCCAGAAAAGCAAAAAATTTTTTTAAATGTTTTTTTTCAGACATTTCTCTGTAAGATGCACAGTTCTCTCCTGACTTGCAGCACCTCAGGTATTTCCTTGTTCAACAACAATAAAATTAAGGCTGAAAATTAATGGGTCTGGTTTTCCTCTTCATGTTGGTGTTACCAAACTTCTCCGAGCTGAAATTGCTGTCAGTGAAACCTGAATTGGAGCCAGTCATGATAATTAGAGCTGGGGTTTTTAAATAAAATAAAAATAAGGCTGTGGGTTTTGAAATCAAACAAATCAGGCTTCTCTTGCCTTCTCTGTTATTGATATTGAAGCACTGTGGTGCAGGTGATAAAGAAGATAATAAAAAGTTTGTTTTACAAATCATCTTTGAAACATCCAGTACACTGAGGCACTTTGGAAAATGAACCTGGGGGACAATCCTGGGAAACAAAGGTTCTGGCTGGCAGCAATTCTGCCTTTAATTACTCTGAACCCACTGATTAAGGCCAGGAGCTCTCCCCTTAATCCTGCCTTGCTCCTGTTGACCCCGGTGGGGTTGGAGACTCCGTCCCCGTTCTCCCGGGAATCCTGGGCTGCTCCTTCCCGGGGCCACCTCGTGTCCCTGGGAGCATCCTGCAGGCAGCCCTGCCTTAATTGAGTTGCTGACATTCCCCTCTCCGTCCCTGTCTGCTGCCTTGCCAAGGAACAAAGGAACAGCCCCTTCCCATTAAGGGCGGTAATAACTTAATTAAAACCAAGTCGGCCGCGCGGCGGGATCCAGTTTGTCATCAAGAGGCCTTCCCTGCCTTCCCCCTCCAGTTCTTGATAATCTATGCCAGATATTTAATCACTGGATACCCCAGTATAAAGCTCCCAGCCTCCATAACCAGCAGAAAGCTTGTCAAAATAAATTTTAACTTCTGACCGTGGTGGAAGCCCAACGAGGAGGTATTAACAGAATCAGAGCTGTCAATCAGGCCTTGGGCTCTCCGTTTATATTATTAATTCCAACTCTGGTGGCATGGGCTTGGGATAACAACCATCCTAAGCTGCGTTGGTCCAAAAAACACAAACCAAGAGGGGAATATATTTCGTGCCGAGGTGACGTTACTGAGTGTCCAGAGGAACTTTTTTTTGTCTTTGAAAGGTGATGTTTTATTAGATTATTCTCATTGCCAAGAGACACAGCTACTGTCTGGCTTCGTTTGCTGAGGGTTTTTTTTTTTTTTCTTAATGTAAAGATTTATTCTTCACACCAAAGCAACTTAGTAAGAAAACAAAAAGCTGAGAAATTGTTGTTTGTTTGTTTGTTTCTGGGAATTTAATTAATGCAACATGTTAGAATGGAGACTGAACATTCTGTGCTGGGTTATGAAGTGAAAGTGGCCTCACAAATTGAAATGCAGCTTGAAGCCCATGAGTTGGAGGTATTGTTACAATGCAAACCAGAGGGAAGGATTCCAGGGAGAAAGGGGAGAAGTGTGTTAATTGAGAACAATAACACGCCCAGGACCTCCAGGAGCTGGTGGCCTCAATACAAAGAGACAATGCCATGTTGTTGCATAACCTGAATTTCAAATTCAATTTCAGCTGGAGTGGAGCACGAGTGATGCAGCCCTGGTGCTTTTTCTCTGCTCCTTTGCTTTTGCTCTGTTCATTTCTGAGCCCATCTGAATAAAAAAGGTGTCATGGGCTCTGCTGAACTGGGCTTGAACTGCATTTCTCTCTCCTGTATCAAACTCTTGATGGTGGAATCGGTTTCAAGGACATCAAACGCACAAAAGGTGAGATTTGAGGGGATGTTTGCAATCAAATTGCCATCAGTGGCACAGGCTACATTCCACCTTGTCATGCTTTGTGTTCTTGCCCAGTGTGGCTCTGTTGTGACTCAAACTGGGGTGATAAGAAAGAACTGTTGGCATTGAGTTGGTCCTGAACAGTGCACAACTTTGGAATTAATTTAATCCCCTGGTTTTCTTCATCACTGTGAACAAAACCAAGCAGAATTCCCATTTTCCAGAGTGTTCTCCCTGCTCACCCCGAGGGTGAAGCCCCGAAGTTGTGGCAGATGCACAAACCTCGCACAGTCAGGCAGGGCTGTGGATTAAATCCATTTTTTCCCTCCTGTGTGGGAAGTTTTGCCTCTTTGTCCTCAAGAAAAGAAGGAATGAGGACCAAGAAGCTCCCTGAGAAAATTCCTGAGTCCTTTTCCCCACGAGCTTCAGGACAGGTGACAGATCTGAGTATCCTCAGCTCGAGGACATTTCGTGGCAGAAATTTCTTGCATGCCTGGAACTCCCTGAATAAAAAAAATAATGAAAGAAATAAATAATAAAATAAATAAATTATAAAATAACAAAATTATTATTTTCTGTATTTATCTGTGGAAATCCCTTCCCCACTGACTTCCCACCATTTTTTGTTCACCCAGTCTTCCCAATAGGAAGAATTTGGGTTCTTTTTGCTGGATAAAAATGATTCCACTTGAGGAAGGTCAGAGGGTAAAATACACTACTAAAGATCTTGAAAATACTAATTAAAAGTTACAGATAAAACTCTAATTATTGTCCAGGATATTATAGATCTGGTTGGTGTCCAGCCAATACCCTCAACCTCCTGGGAGAATGGAAGTCCCTCCCAACAATGAATCTGCCATCATTTTTAATAAATTTGGTGTGAATAAGGCCAAAATATAAATCCAGTCATCCTTATCTCCTCCTATTTAGGCAAATAAATGTAGAGTAGAAAGCAAACAGAAGCTTTGGGATATTGTGTTCTAGAACCCTGGGTATTCTGGAATATTTTAGGGATGAGTGAAAAAATGGAGGATTTTTCCCTTCCTCCCTTTAGTCTGAGCAACACAGATTCATCATTTATGAACTCACACAACCTCTCCTGAGCTCTGCTTGCATTTCAAAGCCATTGTGAGGCACAAACTGCAAAATCTATTCTGGTTTTCCCCCCCTCTCCCCAGAATCCAGGGCTGTGGTGTGTGCCTGCAGTGCTGGGATGTATTTGTGCATATCAAAAGCAGCAACTCTCTCAAATCATTCATTGAAAGTTCCACTTGGCTTCGAGTCTTCCTGAAAAAAATATGTTTATTTTGTCTTCTCGACTTACTTTTCCTCGTGTCTCAGTATTGTGCCTCCAGGAAGAAAAGCTTAAATTGCTGAAGTAGGGCTTTTTTTCAAAGCCTGCCAAGAATAAAGTGGCTTAATAAGGAAGCACACAGATTTCACTTTCTTACAGGGGAAAAGAGAGAAATAAAGAAAAAATAAGGAAAAAAAAGGAGTTAAGTCATTTGGAGAAAGGCTGGAAACTTTAGGAGCAGTGGATATTTTCTAAAAGTGGAAAGATAGGAGGATTTTGGGAAGGAATATGGGGCTAACTCACCATGAAACTTGGAAAGGATGAGGATCTCACCAGCCAAAGTGGATCCATGAGCACGGGGGGGTTGTGCTGGTGGGAATTCTGCACGGCCACACCTGTGGGCTCAGGGAGTGTGGCTGGATCTGTCCCTGTTGGGGACACAGCAGGGACAGTCCATGACTGTCACAGTGCCCCTGGGGAGAGACAAACACCTGGGGAGGACAAACCCCAGTGCTGAAGGTGCTGTCCCATCCTGAGCCTCCATCCCTTTGGGGTTTGGATGCACCCAGAGCCAGCCTGACCCCACACAGAGCCTGGCCCTGGCCCTGTCCCTGTCCCTGCCTCAGCTGGAGCCACTCCCTGGCCACCAACCCAGAGGACACTTCCATCTCTGAGGCTCCAGCAGGCTCCAGCCACCAATTGTTTTGTTTGTTTTTTGTCTGAGCAGTATTAGTAGGAAAAACACCCCGGGAGGAGCCGTGACTCATCCTGGGAGCTGCAGAACATCCCTGGCTCCTCTTCCTTCCACCAGCAAGGGCTGGGATGCTGTGAGGGAAACACAGCAGAGCCCATTCCTGCTGCTGATCATCAGGGAAAAGCCAATCCAGGCAGAAAAATCCAAGGTTTAAGGCTGCCTGGAAGAAGGGGACACCCAGGGGACACCCCATGTTCTTGTTCTCTGACAAAGCTTTGAGGAACTCGCAGTGAAGGGCAGCCCAAATTTATGTTCCATTTTCACAAGTGGAACAAAAGAGAAGTTGGGAAAACAAAGAGAAGTGGAGGAAACGAGGTTCTGTATGTGATAATTGATAAAAGATTTGTGTTAAAAAGTACTGGGGTTTGTATAAACCAGAATACTTAGGTGTGAAGTGAAGCATAGACACTAGATAGAGGAGAATATATGATTAAATCATTCTGTTTTAAATCCCCCTGTTATGAATATTATGTTTTCTAAATAAGTTGTATCTACAACCAGCTTGCAAAACCAGACTTTCTGATAGTCTGATAGATTTTGCAAAATCAGACTTCCAGCCTATGTGTGATCAATGCTGTTGATCTATAAAAACCAGATTCCTCAATTTCTGCTGCTTTTTATCTACCAAGACCAGATGATTATCTGTGAGACTTGACAAATCACTCAGAGACTTCACATCACCCAGAGACTTTATGGATGTTTTTTGACCAACACTGCTTACCTGGAAAAATTAACAATTATTGATTACAATGAGAAACCAGACTATAAGAAGGAGCTGCAAACCAAAGTTTGATGGAGCGTGGAGTGGGCAGTGACCCCTCACGTTCCCTAGTGCTGCTTGCTCCATCTATATAAAATAAAGCCATCTAAATTTTGCTGAATATTGAGACTTCTTGTTTCTCATTTATAACATGTAAAAGTGACCAGCTGGAAGGTCTCATCTTGCTCAGGCCCAGGCAGGAGCTGCTGTGTCCTCAGCCCAGCTCTGGTGGCTCCTGATGCCACCTCTGAGTCACTCATTTATTCCTCCCTGCTCCACACCTGATCCCTCATTTATTTTTGGAGGTTTCCAGCCTGAGTACAAATAAACAAACCCAGCCCAGCCTAGGCCACAGGCTGAGGTGGGGCAGGGTTCTGAGAGATAATGCTGGGAAGGGACAGGGAAATGAGAACACCAGGCAGGTATTTCAGATTCACTGGAGGAGTAAATCCTGCAATAAGCCCACGATATTTTTGATGAGTTAATTAAGGTTTAGCACTCAGGATAGTTTGGTTTTGCTGGCCAGGGATGGAATGAATGTGCTCATCCAACCTGCTGGGATTTATCAGAGCAGCAATCTGGGCACCATCAGGAATGCAGCTCCTGGATATTGTCAGAACATCCACAAAGCAGGAGTGCTGGGGAAGCAAACCATCCTCTCTATCTGTTTGATCCCTAAATCCAACTGAACATCCACATTTCCCTCAGGAATCACTCAGGATTTTTTTAATAAATAAATGTAGAGGGATGCTGTGGCAGGGTGGAAGGGTGGCTCTTCTCCTCAGGGCTGCCAAAATCCCTCGAATTCCCCGTGGTGCCTCAGCACTGCTGCTGCCTTCAGCTGATCCCACAGAACTGACAATTCCCAGCTCTTCTTCTACTCCTTTCAGGGGCTTTAATCCTTTTCCACATGGATCCTGTACCCATCAAGTTAAAAATATTTTCTATTTCTGGGTTAGCTCTGGAAGACCCACGAGGCAGAATCTCTCCAGTGGATGGGACCACTGGTCCAAGCAGATATTGGAATGTGGAGAGCCACCCTCATAAATCCTAATTTATTTAGGTTATATCTGCCATCACAGTTTTATTCAGGGTCTGCTGAAATTCACTGTATTGTGTGAAGATTTCTGAATCCTTGAGCAGAGGGAGGCACTCAGGGCTGCCATGTCCTGATTAAAATTTATTTTAGATTCACCCACTGCACAGATTTTTCAACCCTCTCATTCCACACCAGCAAAGTCACCTGTTTTCCAAGGGACACTCACTGGAAAATGTGGGCAGTCGGATTTCTCTGCGGTTCAGCCACTCCTATATTTGAAACACTGCTCTGAAAAAAACCAAAAAAACCTCGAGGCTTCTTAGACCTGGAAAGTTCAATTTGTCATCATCTCACCCCCTTTGGAAGAGTTCTCATTTTCTCAGAGTCTCTTATTTTATATAAAATCTTTTCTTTTTTCCATTTTTATCACATGATGATTTCACTTTTCTGCCATCCTTGATTGAAAAATTGCCTGAGCTGATTCATACACAGAGTTAAAACTCAGCCTAGGATGGGGCAAAGCATCTGGTTGATATTTCAGCAATGTCTTGTGGTTAATAAGTTCTGCTTGAGCCACAGAATTCCTGCCCTGGCAGCTTTCAGGACTTTTCATGTGGAAATTTCCTCATTGCTTTGCAAAGTCGGTGCCTGTGGGGTTTTTATTCGGGTACAAAGTTTAGGGTTTGAGGACTCCACAGGACAAGTGTTGAAAAAGTGGAATAAAATAGAATCAAATTAAATTAGATTAAGTTAAATTGAATTAACGATCATGTAGATTCTTCTCTGTAAAATTAGCTGCCACTATGACCCACCAAACACAGCCCTTGGTTAACACCTCTTCTTATATCACAAAAAATAAATATCTGGAGCTAAATTTGTCTGTTCAAGACACGATTTCAGACAGTTTTCTGCTTGTCACCATGTCACTAAATAATGAATACAATGCACTCCATGGTCATGGGCTGGAAAACTACTTCAGCTCATTAGAAAAAAAAATAAAGAAAAAAAAGAAAAAGATGTACTATGAAAAAAAAAAATGGATTCCTGGAACACCAAGAGCCAGCAGAAATCCAAGGAAAAACCCCAACCTACGTCAGGCCTAATATTTATCAAGAACCTGACACCAATGTGGTCGTTTCTTTGCTTGTTTACTGTTGAAATGAAGTTGATTCCAATTTGTAATCTCCAAACTTTCCTTTGGAAAGGGCACCTTGGGTTTGGATGGGGTGGGATGGAGGAGGAGGAGATGAAAGGAAAGGGAGGAGGCGAGGAATCAACCCTGCCCTGCCAAAAATGTTCCAGCAGAAACCAAATTCTGTGCTGGTTGTGTCTCCATTTCCCAGAGGTGTGAAAATCCAGGGGCCTCAAATGAGAACCAAATGAAACTGGGGAGATTTTGGGACTTCTTTGCCCCTCAGGAAAACTTTTCAGGGAATCAGGGATTAAAAAATCAGGCAGAAAGAGGAAATAATGGGAATTATCCAGGGGGTTGGAAATGATTCCTGAACTTTATAGAAAGCAGCTGATGGCCATTTCAGAGCCAAAATACAATCACTGTAAATTCACATTTACATTTACATATTTAAATTTAAATTTATATTTACATTTAAGATCTGCCATGACCTTTAAAGAGATCTTAAAAAAAAGATCTTTAAGGGATTGCTCAGGTGAGGAACAAAGAACATTTATGGGTAAAATAAACTTTATTTTTAGCAAAATATTTTCATAGTCTGTCCTATTTGTCTCCAAGATGTCCTAAAGCATCTGCAGGAACAGAGCACATTAATACAACTGGAAAAGGAGAGGGGGTTTGTAATTTATAAATGCATAAATATTTATCAGATTTATAATTGTTGTTTATAATAACAATGGGGAATCATTCTTATTTTCAAAATAATCGTACGGCTGAGCTTCCATTGGTAATCAAGGTTATTTCTGTTGAAATAAGTGGAATTCAAAGTACAATCTCTGTTTGCCTGAGATACAGATTAAATGTGGAGAGGGGCAGTAAAAGGATACATTAAGCTGAAGTTTTTTGCTGGAAAATGAAGGTTTTATCTTTGGAAAATGATTGATCTGCTCCCTCACATCAAGTAATTTCAAAATAATTCTGTTTTACCTGAACGTGCATGTGCTGAGACAACTCCCTGAAGGAGCTACGGAGAAAGGATGATACAGAAACTCCCAAACATCCCCAAAGCCCTCTAATGAGAAATGAGGCCTCATTCTGTCCCTCTGAAGCTTGGATTAATTGTGGTTTTGCTTCTAATGGCTCCCAGCTTGGACGTGGGTCCGAACCGAGGCTGAAATGCTGAATTGTTTGCAGTCCACCACCACCAGGGCAAATTTATGGCTGCCCACATTACTTGGCAGAGGGAGGGGATTTTAGAAGGATTAAAAAAAGTTGGATGGAGGAAAGGCTCCGCTGGGAACAAGGAGTTGAGACATCAAGGTCCTCATTGTCCAAGGCTGAGACAGAAACCCTCCAAGCACTGCTCTTATCTCATTTTCATGAGCACAGAGTTCTTCCTTTTCATCCCTCGTGTTGTTTTTTCCTGAATAAATTTGCTTTCCTATCTCAAAAAAAAAAAAAAAAAAAAAAAAGATTGGATCCCAAACACAAAACAAAACAGCGCCGTGTGAGCAAAGAAAAGCCAGATTTTTTTTTTTTTTTTGGCTGTAGGAGCTTAAATGGGACACAAATGGGCTCTTTCCAAGCTGCAAATCTCTCAGCACGAGGTGCAGCTCTCCTGACAGGCAGCCTGCAGTGCAACTCCCATCTCCCTCTGGATTTATGGCACAATTTGGTGCTTTAGGTGGAAACAACGGGAAAATAAAGATCCGTGGCAAGTGAAGTGTGGGCTCCTCATCCCAAAAGTGGAGTAGGAAATGTCAGGGAGGAGGCAGAGGTGTGGGACACGTGGAAATAAACCCCATTTTTCACTGCTCTCCACTAAACCCGGAGCACTGACAGCCACTCTATCACCTTAACGAGGGATATTTAATTTATTAATCACCCTGCCTCGTCCAGGAACCTGACATGGAGATAATGAGGAAAAGCCTGCAATTAACAGAAAAAGACTATAATCAAGCCTTTGTGGCCATTTATTTGGGCAGGAGCGAGGACTCCACTCCAGCACTATTCCCCACACCTTGTTCACTTTTTGGGAACATTGGCAAGAGCGAGAGGAACATGTTGTGAAACTAAGCAAATACTTACCCAGGAATATTCCCTGCCCGTGTGTATTTACAGAAATATTCATTTGAGAAGGGTTTAATGGCTGCTTTGACAGGCTCTGTGCTGAAACGAGCTGCAATCACTCCCTGCAATTTGGGAACTGCCTGCCCGGGGTAAATTTGGATCTCATTTATTTGGAGATGCAGAGAGAGCCACGCCAGGGGGGTGAAGGTGCAGGGGATTTGTGCTTCCAGGGAAATTTGTGCTGCCAGGACCTCTCCATGCTCAGGCTGGGTACCCAGCCCCGTGCCCCCAGTGCACACACGCAGCACGCAGGGTGGATGTGTGTGAAATGTTTCAATTACCTCTAAAATAATGTTTAACATGTTCCAGACATACTGCATTAAGCAAATACCCCAGCAGTATTTGAAGCGTATTCTGTTTTTCATTTTAATAGATTGTAAATGTATTAAACACATGTTAAGAATATATTTCATATACTGCATTTGTAAAATATTATCAAATTTATATAGGCGGAAACCACAGAGCCACCACAGGATCGGCTCCAGATTGGCCCATTTGGGAAGTTAACCTTTTAGCACCACTGCATCAGCACAGAACGGAGCATTTCATTTGATTTCACTCCATTTTTGTTTCATTTTAAGCCCTTAACCCCTTTAGCTCTAAATTTGGGGCTCTGCAGAGCATTTATACCCTGCAGCTCCCTGTTTTAGTGCTGAGAGAGGTGCTCAATATCAGAGCTGAAAAACTGCCCCGTAGCCATAGGATTAAATATCTGCTCCTCATTTAATACCCCCTCAAATCACCCAGTGGCATTAAATATCCCCTTTAAAAGGCAATGTCTGCAGATATTTCAAAGCTGGAAACTGAGATTCCACTCGGTTTCTTCCCCTCTGTCCTGCAAAAGGAGCAAACTGCAGTTGGGTTTTGGGTTTTGGCCAAGCCAGGGAGGATGGTTTGGGTTTGAAGATGTTTTCTGAGCCCAGACACCCTCAGGTTTCTTTGAAAGCAGAACCCAGAGCTGGGTCTGCTCCTTTGGAAATGAATCCCATCTCCTGGCTGAGCTCAGCCAAAATCCTGGAAATGGGCACTTAAAACAAAGCAGAGGATGGGGTCTGTGAGAGCTCGGCCTGAAAGGGCAGGATTTAATCCCAGGTACCCACAATGGTCCTTGCAGGGTGCAGAATCCAACACCTTTCCATTTTTATACATGAATAACTTCAGTTACTTTCAATTCTCCTCCTTTAATGGGGATTAAAACAGCAAAGGCAGCCCAGACCCAGAGTGAGATTGGGATTTCCAAGTTGTACGGGACAGAAATCCCAAAGCTTTGGGTCTGGGGCCCAGAGCAGACCTTGCCACTGGAATCTCTGGTTTTGCTTCTCTGCTGCTGGGTTTGGGGGCACAGAAAACACCTGGGGACAGAAAACTGCAGTGAGGTTGGTTTTAGCTTAAACAAACTCTAGAAAGAGTCACTGCTGGGTGATAAAGTGATTCCTCATTGAGGATTTTATCCTCAGTGCTCAGACAAACCAGCCCAGGAACTCCAGCTTTCCAAACATCCTGGAATATTGGCCTTATACTGACATTTATATTTGATGTGTGGAACCTTTTACTCAACCTTTTTTTAGAGCCTTCGTTAGTTTATAATAAAATTTAATCATCCGAATTTATTTTCGGCTAGAAAGAAATTCTTAGCACCAAATCCTTTTCTTAATGAAGTATTTAAAACTCAAACATAACAGATGAATCAGGAAGAATTTTTTTTTTTTTTTTGGGCCTCAGTGTCCATCCCAGTCCAGGAAAGCAACTATTGGCTTCACAGGAGTCTGAGGCTGATTCTCCTCATCCAGAATTTTCCAGAGAGATTTTAGAAGGCTTGGTGCAGGAACTTTCACTGGGATATGGGTGCCAGAATATCCCACCCAGCCCCTGGAAAATGAACTGCAGAGAGGGTGCACAGGTGGAAAAGAAGATTCCTCAGGCCAGGATGAGGCCTTGGATTCCTGCAGGTTTTTAACCACAGCCTGTATTGACACTCCAGAGCTTATTGCCAGTGACCTGTGGGGATTGGGTTTCCTCAAGCTCACGAGATCCATTTCAGCTCCGAGGGGGAAAGATCAGACACATCCTGAAGCTCCCCAGAAGAGTTATGACAGATGTGTCACAGTAACTTAACTGCACCCTGAAAAAATATTGACTCTGAAGTGTGTTGGTTTTTATAGGCTTATTTCACACCATTATCCACTTAACTCCCCAATAATGTCCCAGTCCTGGCCAACGAGCACCAGGAGATATTTGCTGTGCTTTCACTTCCCAATTATTTTGTGTGGATGGGCGAGATGAAATAACAGCCAGACATCCTGAAAAAAAAAAAAAGAAAAAAATCCACTCAAATAGTCACCAGCGCTGCGAAAGAATTCCCTTTCCCTCACTTTTAATAATGCAGGATTTCCCTTATCACATGGGATGGATTTCTGCTGGAGGAGTTCTCAGATGGGGGAAATGTAAAGCTGGGAAGGAGTAAATTCCCCACTTTGTCACGTAAAATGTGGGATTGGGTTGTTGTAAAACATTGGCAGGAGGAAAATCTCAGCGAGCAGCGGAGCCAAATGTCAGCCTGGAGCTGCCACCCTGCATTGCCCTGATCTGGGCTGCTCCTTCCCAGCAGCTACTGTGTGACCTGCTGCAGAAACTGCTGCTGGAAGTGATTTTTCCCATCTGAGAGCACTTTCCTCGTTCCTTTCCCAGGAAATGTGCAGAACAGCTCAGAGGAGCAGAGATCCCAGGCTGCCTCCTCAACACCAGAATCAGCTGCTGCTGTGCCTTCCATGAAACCCCATCAGCAGAGGATTTTAAACTCCTGCCTTGCTTGAAAACATCAAATCTGGAAAGATTTTGGAGACACACAGGTACAAGGGAGTGAAATCCTAAGGACAGGAGTGACTTGGCCAGAGCCAGATAAGCCATAACAGAACAATACTTACCTGATCACACACAACCTCATTTTTGAAAGAAAAACACATTGAAGTTCATCTTCCTGGGTTTTTTCTCATTGCATGCCCTTGAATTCCATAGGTGATTATCAAAGATGCTATTTTTAATCTGACCTTCAATGACTAAAGCAAAAGCTGAGAGGATTTTTTTTTCTCTATTCCAAATGGAAATGGATTTGATGGCAAAAGGAACATTTGTCTAAAGGTTTTTTTCCCCTTTTTAGATAACTGCCACTGCCATGAGGTTCAATAACACATCATTTTAGACCTTCACACATGGTTTGATGGAGTTACACCAGAAATGAGTTTACCTGAGAGTCTTCCTGCCCAGCTCTGAAAGAGGTGACAAAACACAAGGTTGGAGCACCAAACTTGCAAAGATGGGGCTGAATTTGGGGTTCAGCTCTGGTGGGAGCCACGCTGGGTGCTGCTGAGGGAGATTTGCTGAGGCACCACTCTGTCCTTTCGTGATGTGACGAGATAAACCCAAACTGGGAAGGAATCCACATCTGCCTCCTGCAAATCCCGCTCAGCTCCGTGAATCCAGAGCGAATTCCAGGCAAGAGGCCACTGGAAGGTGTCCAGTTCTCTGTACCCCATGCCCAGCTCTGGCTGCAGAATAATTTATTTCCTGCAGTTCCTCCGGCCAAGGAAAACATCTCTGCTCCCTGAGGCAGGGCAGCTCTGCAATGAGGGGCCTCTGTTGCAAATTGTGCACCCCAGGGTGGGACCTGCAGGGAGCTCCACACCAGGGCACTGTGGCAAAGTTCTGGGCTTTGCTGCTCCTTGTGCCTCCCAAAATCACTTTGTGACCAGTGGGGTGAGTTACCTTCCTCCCCACTCCGTGAAAACCTGTGGTTAATTGATTTTGTTCATTCTTTTTTTTTTTTTTTTCTAATTTAAAACTCTAAGTGAGGTAAAATTTGTCTCGAAAAAGCTGAAGAAAGGAGCCTTCAAAACGAAATCTCAAGGTGTTGGTTTATGTTCTGGAATGGATCTGGGCTGGGGGAAGGGAGAAATGGGGAACTCAGTTTCCTTGTGTTTTCCCTGGAACACATTTTTAAATGTGTGGGATATTGGCACAAGTTTCCATTGAAAGCAACCCCCCAACAAACCCTGATTCTCACTCCTAAACCCCAGAAATCTTATCTTACCTGGAAGGAGTTGAATGTAATGTTTTCCTTTAGTTCATGGAATCAGAGAATTGTGGAATATCCTGAGCAGGAAGGGACCCACCAGGATCATCCAGTCCAACCCAGACACCCCAAAATCCCCCCCTGGGCATCCCAAATGCTCCTGGAGTTCTGGAATGTCACCGTTCCCTGGGGAGCCTGGGCAGTGCCCAGCACCCTCTGCATGAGGAACCTTCCCCTGATCTCCACCAAAACCTCCCCCAGAGCGGAAAATTGTCCCCAGAACCTCATTTGGGGCAAAACCAGAACAACTCAGAGGTGTGAGAGTGCTGCCCTGAGTTCAGTGGGAGCAGGATCTGCCCTTCCAACTCCTCCTTTCTTCTTTTCCTTTTCCTTTTCCCTTTCCTTTTCCTTTTCCCTTTCCTTTCCTTTTCCTTTTCCCTTTCCTTTCCTTTCCTTTCCTTTCCTTTCCTTTCCTTTCCTTTCCTTTCCTTTCCTTTCCTTT
>JANRGV010000050.1:9906060-9932621 GCA_024734035.1 Alethe castanea
CAGAGCCAACACTGTGGTACCAGTGATTGCTTTAAACGGAATGGATGGGGTTGAATCCATGTGGGTGAAAACTTTTAGAGCCAGGGGAATTCTGGTGGCAGCTCTGGACAACAATGGGAATCTCTGGAAGTGTCCAAGTCCAGGTTGGACAGGGCTTGGAGCAACCTGGGATAGTGGAAAGTGTCCCTGCCTATGGCAGGGATGGAATAAAATGGACTTTAAGGTTCCTTCCAACCCAAACCATTCCATGATTCCATGACTGTATGATTCAAGAATTTTTTGGAACGGGAATCTCAGTTTTATTTGTGATGGTTGTAGAAAGAAGCTTGAAAACACAACCTGTGTTGACTGAATTAATCAGGGAAGGGTGGGATGGGAACCTTCTCTGATTGTTCTGATATAAATCCCAGGAGTTTCACTGAAACAAGTGATTTGTGTAGAAATGGAAGATTTCTGCCTCCACGGGCTGGATCCATGCTCAGCAAGCACTTCCAGAGTGCCCCAACTCTTGAAATCCCAACTGGAGCAACCCCCAAATTATTATTTTAGTGGATAATGCACCAGACATGCGTTTGCACTGCTGATGTTTTATTTTTAGCCCAAACAAGGGGCTGCAAAGCCTGGGAGCCTTCCCCTGTTCATTCCAATAGCTGGATTAAAAATAGAAGATCCTCCTGGAGAATGTCTGCTTGGGCAGCCGAGGGATAATTGTGTGTGGCTTCAGTTTGTTTGCACAGGAAAACCCGGGGTAACCTGAGAATTCATTACGAGAACAGCACAGGACTCCTGCCATCCTCTGATGGCCCCTTACAGCTCAAAACACAAAATTTACAAGGGAAGCCTTAAAGAACTGACAGGAAAATCTGAGAAGATAACGAAACTGGCAGGGAAATTAATAGAAGCCTTGGGTTCTGTAATCCGCAGTGATTAATACCTTTGCGTTCCATGATCCTTGGTTTCCACTGGAATTGATAAACTACTGACTGTGGCTTCTCTGCTTTAAATCAATACCCCAAAAAAATCCTTCTTGGCCCTGCTGGCCGATTTGTCATCTCGTTTCCAGCTGAAGGTTAGACAGAATCCTTACGAAGTGAGATTTTTTTTTCCAGTTTTATTGGAATTTCTTTTTTTTCATTGTCATTGTTATGCCCAGAAGATGATGGTGTGAGCAGTATTCGAGATGCTAATCCTGTCCAGCATGTGGATAGAGCCAAGGGTTCAGTAAGGTTTTGCCAGATTTTTAGGAATATCCTTAGTTGTTAAAGACAACCCTTTAAGTTGTCTTCAGAGTATCAGCATTTTGCAGCTTTAAAAAAGAAAAAAAATTTAAAATTTGTGGGAAAATCAAAGAGGGAAAATGGAAATCATGTCGCAGTGCTGCTGAATAAAACAGATTTAAAATGTGTGGTTCTTGTATGGTTTCAAAGTGTGCTGCACTGCAGATTTCTCTGCTCCTTCAGACTGATTTGCTACTGAAATATCATGGAATAATGGAATGGTTTGGGTTGGAAGGGAACTTAAAGATCATGCAGTGCCACCATGGGCAGGGACACTTTCCACTGTCCCAGGGTGCTCCAACCTGGCCTGGGACACCTCCAGGGATTCAGGAGCAGCCACAGCTCCTCTGGGAGCCCGTGCCAGGGCCTGCCCACCCTCCAGGGAAGGATTTCTTCCAATGAATTCCTATTGATGAGCTGCAGTTTGTAGGACAGAGGTTTCTCCAGCCCTGGAACACAAACACCCTGACACTTCTTCTGCTGGGAATTTTATTTCCCATCAATGCCCCTTACCCTGCTTTCACCTCCTGTGCTGGATGCAGACATTTATAACATCTATTAAACGTGCTGGGCTGCTCTCAAGTAGAATTCCTGACCATTCATCATCACGAGCTGAGTTTCTGTTTCAGTTCTCACTTTTAAATGCGCCGCCACCTTCATTGGGGAAAGCCAAAAAGAAACCCCCAAATCTACCCCGATTTTGCTCCATGCTCCCATCCTCCATTCAGCTCCAGCCTATTTTCCTTCACACTGGCTTGACATCATGGAAATGGGATGGATGGCAGTGATTCCAGTGGGAGCTGGAGGTGTTCCTGTCGTTAGAGCCTGAGATCGTTTTCCCAGTCAATCCCGCTGTGCCTGCCAGCTCCTTCAGCTCCTGAGCTCACCATGGAGCTCCAAAGCCATTCCCAAACTCCTGTCCTGCACAGCTGGCACGGCTCAAACCCTTCCTCTTCAAGTGCTGTCACTCAGGGATGTTTAGATCCCTCCCAGATCCCTCCACAGCTCTCTCCTTTGGAAAACCAACGTGTCCCGAAGAGCTGCCCTTGTGTAAATACATCTCCCTTTGTAAGAAACAAGCCCCTAATTCAGACCTGTGTTGTGTTTATTTTTGAACATGGATTTTATTTTTTTTTTAGCTTGTCAGGGGCTGTGCAGCTCGACCTTAGGCTCGACAGGGAAATGTTTATCCAAAGAGTTAACGCGGATGAGTAATCCAGGACACTCCTGCCAGGGCTCGGGGGGTGGGATTCCCGTAAACAGCCAGGCCCTTTGAACTCAGGCCTTTTATTTTATGTCATCCTCCAACCACTAAACCAACACGCCACCGTGGAGGCCTTCCCTGCTCAGCCAAAACACAGATTAAGCCATGGAAATTTAAGCTGGGAGTATCATTTGGGGGGGACCTTGTGTTCATCACCTTGTCCTTTTTAATTCTCTCTGTCCTGAGCTTGGCTCAGTGCTGTTCGTGCAGGGCAGGGGTTGCTCCAGCCCCAGGAAAGCTGTCCTGGCTCTGTGGAACACAGGTATGGACATGGGGTGGCACCAAAGAGGTGAAATTGAAGGAGAGCAGATCATTCGTGTGCATAAATCTCCTCCTGGTTCCTTCCCATGGAAATGTCATCTTGGGCTGGTTGTTCCTTATCTTCCTGCTCCCAGTTTCCCCCTTCCCCCAGAGGGAGCAGCTCCTGGGCTGCTGGGATCACTGCTCCCACCCTCCTCAACAATTCAGAAATCACCCCTTTTTCTGCTCATGTCAATTATCAGTCCTGTCAGAGAGTCGCTTTAAAATCGTGATTTAATGAAGCCATGTTCATTTGTTGCAGGATACACTTACACGTGCAATAAATAACAGTAAATATCTGATTTTCAACCCTAAAATCCCAGTTCTGCCCATTTTTAGTGCTGATTGCAGACATGGACTGGATTTGGGAACTGAAAATCTTGGAGATTTTCTGTGGATGTTATGCAGCTCAAATTCCCCCTCAATATTAAGACCATGCAGAGTTATGAGATTGAGGCATCCAAAAAATAATAGGAATAATGTGGATATTGCATAACCATCCTCTTACACTGGCATGAGTCATTCCTAAAGTGCCCTGTATATCTTTCAGGGTGGATTAAGGATACGAGACAGAGGAACCATGAGGGCTCCTACAATGCTCCACAAAGTCTCCAGAATGGGAAAAGCCTTTTGAAAACAACTCTGAAAAATAACCATTTGTCGTCTGCAGTAAATAACTCGGTCACTGGGGAGGTCAAAAAGCTAAAGGCTCCCATCCAGGGCTGGGATTAATGACCTGCAAAACACCAGTTTAAAAATAGGCTCTTCTTCTGCCTCAGGACAGGCAAGGATGAAGCAGCTCCTGCCGTTCCTTAGCCAGGAGTGAAATTCCAGGCAGGAAAATGGGCTCTGCAGTGGCTGCACAGGGATGAGTTAAGCAGTGATAGAACGAGCACTGTGTAAATCAAGGGCCACTGAAGCTGTTCCTCAGCTGGTCAGGACGTGCAGGAGGGTCCAGAGACAGCCAGGAGGGGTTCCTTGGGCAGGGCTGGGGGTGAGGGGAGAGGCTGGGGTGCCCTCCCTGCCCTGGGGGTGTTGGTGTTGTCCCATCCCACGCCAAGGTTCGTGTCCCTGCCCTGCCCACATTCCCACTGCAGAGGGGGAATATTTATGGCGAGGTTCAGAGGTGCAAGGGGAGGCAGAAACCCAACCCAACCTGTCCTGTGCTGGGAGGATCGATGAGGTGACTCAGCCCTTCATGGCTTTGTGTGCTCCTGGACTGGGCTGGGCTGCTCAGAGTCGTTTTTCAGAGAATTTAGTGTCCCTCTGTTTGCCAGGACGGTTTTGCAAAAATGTCGGGATATTTTAAAAAATAGTAAAATTAAAAATTACTCTTCTAGCTCTGCTTGTTTTGCCTTCAATGGGGCTAGAAGCCATGACTGAAGGGACTATTCCATGCCTCAAACAGTAAAAGTGGAGGCAAACTGTGAGTGAAGTTCCAAAGAGACCTCTTTTATATTAAAATTATGAAACACATTCTGCCTTGAATGACCCTGCAGATGTCTTTGAACTGGGCTGATTGGTCCAGGAACATTAAGAATTTTATAGGAATATATCCTATAAAACTTGGCTTGAGGCCACTCTGGAGCTGTGAGAAGACATCAAATACTTTGAATTTCCGATCATCTGTAGAAACAAGACTTTCAGTATTGTGACTGTCCACATTCACAGCATTTTCATCACCTGGAGCTGCTGAGCCCGTCCATCTGCAACGTTCTTGTCTTCTTTTTTTTGCCTTGTGTTCATGTTTCCTTCAACCCAAGCAAAACAAAAATTCAGGTGGGGAAATTTCCAGCAGATTGAGCTCTGCTGCTTCCTTCTCCCACCCAGCACAGGACAGATGCTCTGATTTTCAGCCTGTGAAGAACAAAGCTTCCCCCTGGCTTCTTTATTTTAAACAGGAGAGGCCACCCACAGCTCCAAACATGCCTATGGAGAGGAAAAATAAATGGCTGAGCTCCTGGCCAGACACGGATGTGCAGAGCGTATCTGAGGAGGAGGAACTGTTTGGAAAAAGCCATTCCCATCCCACCCAGGTGCTGCCAGGGATGGGGCTGAGGGCACCAGCTCCTCCCAGCAGTGGAGAGAGAGCTGGGATGGCTGGGGACCATAAATCACCTCAGCCCAAAGGCAAGTTTAGCAAACCAGAGCTGGGCAGATGCCGGAGAAGGGAATTTGGGAAGGTTTCAGCACAGGATTCCAGCTCTTGCTTCACAGGAAGGCAAATCCTGCAGTGCTCCACCATAATATCCCGAAATTATCCCCCCACCAGCCCAAACCCGCAGATTTTTCCCCTAAACCAAAGCAGGGAAGGGTGGTTGGAGCTGTTGTTGGGCTCAGAGTGTTTGCTGGGAGTGGTGTGGTTTGGAGCGGTGCCTTCTGCAGGTTTGGGTTGGTCATGGCGAGGTGGGAGCACCCTGGGGTGATGCTGAGACACAGGAGGGATCTTCACCTATGGAAACCACTCATCCATGAGACAGAAGAAGGAATGAAAATGGGGAGAGGAGCCAAATGTTCATTATTTCCACCACTTGGCTCTTCTCTGGATGTCCCCTCCACACCTGGAGCCCTGAGCTCTGTGTGTGCCTCGCCGTGTGTCACCGCCGGGGAATTGTCACCACTTTGGGTGGGACTTTGGTTTGACACGAGCGTTTTACAGCACACGAGGTGGGTGCTGGATCTGCAGGTTTCCCTTCCTGCTCGTGGGAAGAGCCCTCCTAATTCAGCAAGGAACCAGACTCGGAGCTGGCTCCCTCCAAGGACGGCGCTGGCTTCGCGAGCCAGCTGGAATTTGAGAATGGTTTGAAATCGTGTTTTTTTAAAGGCTGTACTTTCACGCCTCGCTGCTCCCTACAGACAGACAAATGGCTTTTCCCTTTCATGGAAAGTTGGGACCTACCCCCAAAAATGTCCCTAAACTCGGGCTGAAGGTGGTGGAGTTGGCAGCACCACGTCCCATGGCTGCCTGTCCCACCACATCCATCTCTTTGGGTCAATATTCAACCCTGGATTAAGTCTGTATCTGAGATTGGAGAGCAAAACTGCTCTCCAAAACTTCTATATCAGCCTCACTCCAGGCTGGAATTATTTAAAACCATCCAGGTTTTTACTTATTGGATGTGAGTGTTTCTCTCTGTGTGATATTTGGAGTGATTTTAACCTACCTGGTGTGGAAGTTTTCCTCCAAAAAAAGCCAGACCTGCACTGGGTGAAACTGGTGTGGATCTCAAGAGGGCAGTGGAGCAATGTCAAAGCAGGTCAGCTGCACATGGATCCCAAATCCCTGAGGATGAGTTCATTATCCTCCAAAATTGGGTACGTTTTGGATTGAAACAGCTTAATAGGGATGAGAAAGGAAGAAAATGAGTGCGTTAAATCGTGCTTAAAGAATCTGACAAATAATGAGCATGAAACTGCCTTGGGGAAGGGGCTGAAAGGTTCCCAGAGGAGTGAGGGGGTCTGGGGCAGGCACAGGGTGTGCAGCTCATCGAGTTCTGCTCCAGCACCGCTGTCCCAGTGTTTGTTTTTCCTTTCCTTGCTCTCTCCCCCTATCCCAGTGCTGGATTTCAGGATTTCATCCCTATCCCAAGCTACTGTGGAGTCAGCTGGGAGCAGCTCAGTGCCAGGGACCTGGGGTTGTTCCCTGCTTTCAAAAAGCTCCTTTTATTTTACCCCCACTGGCAATAATTTATACCAATGCATTCATACTGTGCATTATATTAAAAAAAAAGTACATAAATTCTTGATTAAGTATCATGCCCTGATCAATGAATAAATTGAATAAATCACAATTAAGGTCCCATGCAAGTGTGGGGAGTGCAGCTCAGTGGCACTCAGAGGCCTGTGTTGTTCACATGAGGCTTGCAGCCACTGTTCAACCCCACATTTAATGTTAATTAATGAAACCCTTCATGCAAACTTTGAGCTGAAGTGGCTCAGTCCCATCAAAACCAGATTTTGGGGCATGTTTTCCACCCCAAGTGAGACAAAACTCACCTGAAACCTTGTCCAGCCTGGTTTGAATGTGAGCCCCAGTGAGGGACTCAAGCAGGGATGTTGTGCTTTAAGAAAATCCAACTCAGACCTGGAATGGAAATAGGGAAAAAAAATTACTGCTCATTAGAACTCTTACCTGCATTTCTCTATCAGCATTTCCCCAAGCATGCAGTGGAGAAGATAAATAAAAATCCTTTTGGATTCTGGGGATGTTTCTGCCATTTCCTGTTTACTGAATGTTTTCCAAAGTCCACTGCCTTTAGGGTGGAAAGAATTCCTATAGGAAATAGTTTGATTTGTTTTCATTTTATTTATTTGCTTTCATTCCCCTAACCACAGAGGCTGAAACTCTTTGGGATGCTTGAAAAAAACAGGAAAAAAACAGGATGTTTCTTCCTCCAGAGAGGCTCCTACTCATCCATTTTGTGTCTCAGATGATGTCAGAATCATCTGGTAAGGGCGTCAGGGAGATTGCCCCAGCCAAGTGGTAAACATGAAAATTCAGCTTTAAATCACAGCCAAGTTCCTCTCAGCTAAAGGGACTTCAAATGAATTGGATGTGTCTCCCCAAAAACACAATTTTGGGGATTTTGTTAATGTCTTGGAGGTGGCAGTGGTGGCCCTGTTTGAGGCTGACACAATGAGAGGTTCCTTTCAAATTGGGTTGAAATCTTTCCTTCTTTTTCCTTTTTATTAGAAAGTGAATGGGTGAGAAGTTTTGCAGAACCAGACTCCGGGATTTCAGGAGGTGAAAGAACATGGAAGAAAGTTCATTTTTTAAAACAAATCACAAAATATCACGGTTATGAAGAAAAAAAAAAACAGAAAGAGGTTGATAAAAAAAAAAATCAGCATATGGAAATGCGGGTGTATTTTTGGAACCCTTTCATTGGGGGGGGATTCCAAAAATGTCCCAGATCCAAAAACCCGACAAGGCGTGAGCGCAAAACCGAAGCGCGGAGTTCATTTTATTTCCATTCAATCCCGCCGTGGCTATCGCAGGAGCTTTGCTTTTATTATTGCTAATTCCAAGCATAATAAATACGCTTCAGGATCTCGGCTGATTTATTATCATTTTAAACAGGCTGATATTTGCAGCTTTTCGTGAATTTTCGTAGTAATGTCTATTTCCAATTTCAGCCTTGCTTTTCCATTTCATTCGAGACGCCCCATCGGTATTAAAACCCAGTATTTAAAATATAATCATCACTTTCCCTGCTCCATTAGATATCTCTTAACTCCCTCAAACTGAGGGAATATGGGCAAGATTTGTTTTTTCTTGTCACCTTGTCAATCTGGAAGTTTTGTCCAAAGGCAGTTAAAAATGACTGAGCTGAACCACTGAGTTTTATTCAGGTTTCTGAACATTTTCCGTTCTGTTCATACTTTTTTTACAAGTTCAGATAATGAAACCTGGTGGTCTCTTTATAAGCATTTCCACTTTCTGTTTGCAGTTTGTAGAAATTTAATGTATTTTGGCTCCTGTTAGGAAAAATCGAAAAGTTGGCAAATCAGGAATGGTATCAACATCAAACCAAGCCAGATGCCAACTTTTTTAATCTTTATGTTATCAATCACAGTGGGATTCGATGAGGGTTTTTTAAATCTAGATGATTCTGTGGTTGGAGTTTAAATAAAGGATAAAGCATTAAATCTTGGTGGGTGTTTCAGTGTCATTTACTGAGGGACTCCTCTGATCACAGTGCACTGGTTTCTATTCCTGAATATTTGTTTTTCACTGGGTTTTCCTGTTGTGGAAGTTGTTTATGGAGTCATGGAATGAGATGGGCTTGTGGCGAGCAAATGGAGCTCTCCAGAATTATGGGATTGCCTCCTGTACACTCCAAACTCCCAGCAAACCCTGAACTTTATCAGTCATAGAGGGCTGGGATGGGCTGGGACAGGAATTAAATCTTCCTCTCAGGAACAGCTCTTAAAAGCTGGATATAAATCCCTCAGAGGGCAGCGACAGGAGAGCGATGTGGGCATTTCCCTTCAGCCTTAAAAGCACTTAGAGGAGATCAGAGCCCTGTCCTAAATAAATTCTGCTCCTGATTTATTCCTTGGAGTTCTTATGGGCTACGGGAACACAATCCTCCTACAAATTCCCATGTCCATCTCTCCTCAGCTTTGAATTCAGCAGTCTGGATTTTCATGGAGATTTTACTTAACTCTGTGTCTTGATTTGAAACCCTTTCTTTATCACAGCTGATTTGACCAGAATGATTGGATGGATGACTTATTTTACAGGATTTTTCTTTTTTCAAGTTGCTGTGTTAAGATAGAAAATTAAATTATTTTTCATTTAAATTAAATTTTCTCCTCCTGGATGGAATCCTGAGGCTGTGCTTCGCATCCCGAGGACTTCCCAAAGGAATGATGGTGTCCAGGCTCTTCCAAAGATTGTCTCCCATCTCTTTGGTCAATGAGTCACTACCACAAGACCTGCTGGAACCAGAGCAGTGCCTTCAGGAGGGTGAGGAGGGAGGATCAAATTTAGGGGCAATGCTCCAACTTGGCACCAAAACCTGATGAACAAAGATTAAAATGGGAGAAAGTGAAATAAATCCATTATCAGAAACCTGTCCACTGCATCTCAATGAGGAGGGCAGAGCAAATCATGTTTTAAACTTCTCTTTCTGTCTCTTCATGCACTTGGGACGTTTCCAGACCTGGTTTGGTTCTGAGTTTCCCCTCTGTGTAACATTTTTCACATTTTTCATTTTTGGGTTCTCTGCTTTATTGTTCTTTTCCAGGGGAGCCCCGTGGACGTGTCCATGGTGTCCAACAGCACCCAAATCACCTGGAGCTCACCTGTCCCTGTCCCCAGAGCCCCCCCGTGCCCCTGCCCACACCTAAGGGTGGGAGGCGAGGCAGGGTTTGGCTCCTGGAGGGTCCGAGCTGTCATTTGCATTCGTGAAACACAATTTCTGCCCGGCTCCACCCCTTCTCCCTCCAAACCAGATGAAATATTTATTGGGTTGGAGTGTAAGGGCTCAGTGTTTCGTCCGCTGAGGAACAGGAGAGTCCTGGTTCTGACCAGAATTTTCTAAGGCTTCTTTGTGGCTACTAAACGTTGGAGGAAAAACCACAAATTACCATCGCCGTGGGGCTGGGCCCTGGCTCCTGGCTCCAGAGCTTCCCCGGGCTCTGCCCCCTCCCCTCCCGGCTTCAAGTGCTCTGCATCTGTGTCAATAAGTGCCCCGTGGCCCTGGCAGGGGAATACTGAACGTGCACACACAGAATTAACCTCTGCCAGGGCGGGGAGCAAGGGAAGAGCGGGGTTGTAATTACACACAAAATCAAGCTGTTACTGTGATTCACATATTTCTTTAATGCTGAGGAGCCTCCTTTCCCCCCACTAAACCCCTCACAATTCATCCCCTGTCTGTCGTTTTCTGGCTGCTCCTCGATTTTCTGTTCCCTGGCCACACCAAATTCCAGTGGGGTTGTCCCACCTCGCTCTGCCCTGGGGCGCCAGGTCCTTCCTCATCTCCTGTCCAGATTTTGGGGGTCTTGGAAGCTCAGTCTGTCCATCCCAACATGTCTCAATCTCGTTATCCTCCCAGTCTTCCCATGAGATTAATTTGAAGAAGAGTTTTAGGAGTTTAATTAGCCCAGAGGTGGAGTTGGGCACCTATAAGATAAAAGCATGGTGCATGAAGGGTTAAAACAGGGATATTTGGGCACGTTCAGTGCCAAATTTTTGTTGGAGGTGGGAAAATGAGGAATGTGGATGGTGAGATGGGAAAGAAGAGTCCATGCACCCAACAATTCCAAGAACAGGAGCTCGGAGATGCCCTTTGGAACAAAGCTCTGCTCAGCTCCTCCTCGTCAGCACATACTTGAGTCCCCATCCTGCACATAGTGTGGATTTTTGGGATGATTGTTAGAACCACTCAAACCCTTAAAACATGAACTATGGTGCTCCCACAAGCTGCACTGCTTGGATTTATCCTGTCACAGGCGGCCCTGCTTTGCACTCCTTTCCAACGGGTTTTGTGAAATAAAAATATTGTATATGCAATTAATTGATGGGATTTGGTAATATTTCCAGTAAAATTTTCAATAAACATGGCTTTTAAAAAAAGTCAATTGTTTCTAGAAAAAGAACTATTTCAATAATATATCACCACACTCAGAAAAATTATTCTCAGGAAAACGTCCTTTTTTTTTTTTTTCTATAAATGAAAATATTTTTCTTAGAAATAACATTGGTCAGCTGTATTAATGATATTGGAAGAGTTCGAAGTGACAATGAGCAAACCATGAAAAATGGACAGAAAACAAACACAGAATCACTCCAGTCCTGGACTGCTTTTTAGTTATATTGGAGACATTCCAGGGCTTCCATTTTTCCACCAGTGTTTAATGGGCTCTCTGTTTGCATTTATGTTTTCCTGATCTTTCAATCTGCAGGAATGGCTGCTCCTGGCAGGACTCTTTTAGCATCACCCCCTCTGTCCCCTCTTTGGAGCCTGGATGCCTCTTTTTATTTATTTTTTTTTCCCCCCTGAATTTGTAGAAATGAAACACCCTGATACGAAGGCAAAACAGGTAAATAGGAAAAAGTTTGGGGATCAGGATTTCAGCACCAGCGTGAGCCTCCATCAGTGAATTCAACTTGCACACGCACTCCCTGGAAAAATCCCTGCCCCAGAGGGTTTATGCCAATTAAAATTTTAAAATGACATCAGTGAAATTAACCTAAATTTTGCTTGACCTGGAATTTAGGTCAGTTTAGATCATCGTCTTAGCAGGGCTGTCTAAGATTCAAAGCCTCGTGGAGAGCTTTGGAACAGAAAGGTCCTTCAGAGCAGAGGTGGGTCCTGCAGAGCCAGCACAGGATGGTGGGAGATGATTCCCAGAACTCCCCTGGCTGTCTGTGCAAAGGCTGAAATGTCCAAAAAGTGGCTGAGGATGCACAGTTGGTGCCTCAGGGCCACCAGCAGCTCGATGGTGGCTCCAAAATGGATTTGGGACACAGAGCAGCTCTGTCCTGTTCCTGCATCCCAGGCTGGGATCCCTCCCTGGGGGAAGGCAGAGCCCCACCAGGCACAGAGCATGGAGTGGGGGGTTGGGAGAACCCCAAAATTCACCCCAGCCCACCCCTGCCGTGGGCAGGGACAATTTCCACTGACCAGGTCACTCCAACCTGGCCTTGGGCACTTCAGGGATGGGGCAGCCACAATTGCTCAATTCCACTCTTGGTATCCTCAGATGATGGTGATGATGCTGACGATGATGATGATGGTGATTCCACAGCTCACTGGATGGTCCAACCCTCGAAAATGCTAGAAACAATAAAACAAAACAACCCAGCAGCTGCCCACTGCTTTGGGTGCTTCTCACCCCCACACCACAGTGGCATCCTGTTCCCAAATGCTCTTGTAGCAATTCGTGCTGTTTTCATCCTTGTGCATAACTTTTGGCAATCATCAGAATGAAAAAGAAAAAAAAAGAAAAAAAGAAAAAAGAAAAAAAAAAAAAGAAAAAAAAAAGCTGGAATAATGTAAATTAAAATAATGGAGAGGCTGATCATCACATGGGATATTTATGGACTGCATTTACAGCCTGGCCGTATTTTACTCTTCTTTCTTTTCCAGGGCGGACACAAATCCAAATTTATATTCTCGGTGCATTTCAGCAGCAGCAGAACTCTCCTTTCTCGTGGAGCACCGCAGGCCCGCACACAATTAAACATTTTCCACTTCTCCGAAGGACCTGCGAGCAAACCCAGCCCTGCAAAGCCCGCAGCTATCGAGTGGTGGCAGCAGGCAGCTTCGCTAGGAAATTCCCTGCGCGCCCCACACTGATGGAAATCCAGCCGGGATTTAGAAGGTGTGAGCAGGCAGGGCAGCAGAGCCTGCGAAATGTAAGAGCTGCAGTAGCCCCTTTTTTTTTTTGGCGAGGGTTTGACAGAGAGCAGAGCCCAGCAGGAGACTGGGATCCATTCAGGGAAGGGAGAAGTGCTGGGGAAAAGGGAGTTGTGTTCTGCTCTGCTCCATCGCTCCCTCCTGCCCACTGTGGTTCTGGTTTGTTTTCAAGGGACGGGGTCTTAAACTGCATCAAATGAAATAAATATAGGTTGGGTATTAGGAAAAAGTTTTTGACAGAAAGGGTGATCAAGTATTGGAATGGTCTGCCCAGGAGGTGGTGGAGTCACCATCCCTGGGTGTGTTTAAAAAAAGCCTGGATGTGGCACTTGGTGCCATGGTGTAGTTGAGGTGTTGGACTGGGCTGGAGCTGATGATCTCAGAGGTCTCTTCCAACCCAAAATTCCGTGATTCTGTGATTCTGTGTGATTCTGTGATTCTGTGTGATTCTGTGATTTCTGTGTGATTGTGATTCTGTGTGATTCTGTGATTGTGTGATTGTGTGATTCTGTGATTTTGTGTGATTCTCTGTGATTCTGTGATTCTCTCGGATTCTGATTCTGTGTGATTCTGATTCTGTGTGATTTTGTGTGATTCTGTGATTCTGAGATTCTGAGATTCTGTGATTTCTGTGTGATTCTGTGTGATTATGTGATTTTCAGTGATTCTGTGATTTGTTTTGCTGCACGTTTTCCACGGGAAGAGCTGTGAATTGTCAGGGTATCAGCACATGGTGGGGCAGCTGGGGGAGGCTGAGAGCTGTCCCAGCTTCCTTTCCAAAATTCTCTGGAGAGAGCTGAGGTCACCTTTGCAGAGATCTGTGTGCTGTCCAGAGGGATGGGAGCTTCCAAGGACTTTGGGACAGGCAGCATCACACTTGGGAGGGCTGCAGGCCAATCCAGCTCCTTCTGCAGGGCTCAGTCCAGCTCCAACACGTGGAATGGAGACAGAAATCTCAATCCCAGTGAGGTTATCCCACACCTGGCTGCTCCAGGTACCTGTGTCCTGCAGGGCAGAGCGGCCAGGAGCAAAAGGCTCTTTGTAAAATAAACTGAATCGTGGAGATTTCTGCCTCTCAGTGCTTCCCTTCGTGGGGCAGAAACCCCGGTGCTGCTTTCCCCCAGGAAATGCCCAGCACATCTTTGCTGTTGTCCTGACACCAGGAATGACAGATTTATTTCCTCAGCCACTCCAGGCATTGATAAGGACACTGCCCCACCCCTCTGCTGGAATTGCAGGACAAATCTGCCTGGATTTTGCCACTTCTTGGCAGCCACTGGAGACCTGTACGTGCAGCTGCCCAATGTTAAGAGATTAATGATTAATTTCTATAGATCCTCACGTTAGGTGGCTTTTCCTATTGTGTCTGACATCCAACCCTGCCAAACTTTCTTCCCCAACTGAATTGTTTACTGGATATGCCTCCTCCATTAATTACAGAGTTTGGGTGGCTGACTTGGACAAGATATTTAATTTTTAGATGGCCAAATTGCAGGAAAATAAACCCAGCTCAAGTCCCTCCTGCCTCAGCCACTGACCTACAGAGAACAGTGCATTTTTGTGCTGGTGAGCTCTTCTGGTGCTCCAGTGCTCACAAAAAAGGGGATTTCAGATGTTTTTTATGTTCATCACAGTAACAGACACGATTTGGAGCTGCAGGGGACAGAGCTATTGAACTTCAGACTGTGCTTGTGTGGTGGTTGATTGTTTTCATGAGGAATAAAAGGAGAGGCAATTTCTTGGAGGAAACAACCAAAATCACCACGTTCCACCGTCTGTGTTGTCCTTGAAATCTTGTTCCTCAGCCTCTGGAAATTCCAAAGGGCAGGGACTGTAGTTACTGGGATATATTGTGCTAAAGGATCAGCAAAATTCACCTGAAGTGGTTCTGGCTTTTAAGTTTTCTCATCAAAATCATAACTGATAACAAATAAGAAATTTATCTCTTGTACATTCTTCAGCACTCGTTTGCAAGTACCCAGACACCACAGAAAGCCACATTCATTTCAGAGTTTGTGCATGTTTTTGCTTTCAAATGTGAGCAATAATCATCAGTAATTACAAGAAAAAGCCTCATTTGCTCAATTTGCTTTCACACAAATCCTCTTAGATTTGTTACCAAACAACAGCAGTTTATTTTTATTGTGAGGAACCTCTTGAAAATATTTACAAACAGGCACAGTGATACTCAGACAGCAGCAGAGGAGAAATCAACAGCCCAGCTGGACCTCCAGGCACAAACATAACATGGAAACTTCCTGAAACCTCCTTGTGCTGCAGCTTTTTGGCTCAGGACAGTCAAAATCTTCCTTTGGGAAAAGGTGCTGGGTGTTATCACCCAGATCTGAACCCTGTGTGCTCAGACTGGGAATTTCCATTCCCATTTCCATTTCCATTTCCATTTCCATTTCCATTTCCATTTCCTATTTCCAATTCCCATTCCCAATCCCATTCGATTTCCATTTCCCATTCCCATTCCCATCTCCATTTCCAATTCCAATTCCAATTCCAATTCCAATTTCCATTTCCATTCCCATTCCCAATTTTCATTCCCATTCCTATTCCCATTCCCACTCCCATTCCAATTCCCACTCCCATTCCCATTCCCTTTCCCATTCCCATTCCCATTCCCATTCCCATTCCCATTCCCACTCCCATTCCCATTCCCATTCCCATTCCCATTCCCATTCCCATTCCCCATTCCCATTCCCATTCCCATTTCCTCTCCTGCAGACCCTCACAGCAGCCCTGACAAACCCCCAGAATGTCACCACGGGCCTTTTTTCTCCAGCCAAAACCCAACGCGTTGAGCCCCCGAGACACCCTGGTCCTCAAAGCCAACCTGGCATTGACCTCACACTCCATGCCAGGCATGGGCAGAGCCTCCCCTGGGCTCGGGGTGGGATCTGCTGGGGTTTTGTTTGTTCCTGTGCCAGGTTCTGGCTGGGTTTGAAGCTGTGCCTCCATCAGGGCCATGGGTGGCTGCTGATGGATGGGGGCTTTGATCAGCAGGGCCAGGACAAGCCTGCGAGGGGCTCTGAGCTCTGCAGGGGCTCCTTGGCGAGCCTGGCCGTGGGCTTTGTGCAAATCCACGCTGCCCTACAGCCCACAGGGATGTGCTGCACTCCCCTGGGGAATAACAGGAGTTATCCCCTGCCTGCTCAGCCACAGGGCTGGCAGGTATCTGTAGGGCTTGTAAAAAAACCTAAAACAAGCAGCTGCCCAAATACATCGAGAGAAGACAGCAGATAAAACCATCCACTTTTGCCTTTTAACTCATAAAACAAGGCAGAAAACACAGAACAGTTCTTTAGTAAGGAAGGACTTGCAGGTATCTTTAGGGCTTGTTTAGTAAAGAAAAAGCTAAAACTCCCAAACACCTTGAGAGAACAAAGCAGATAAAACCATCAATTTTTGTCCTTTAACTCATAAAACAAGACAGAAAACACAGCATCTTTAAGAGTTCTTTAGTAAGGAAGGACTTGCAGGTATCTTTGGGGCTTGCAGGTATCTGTAGGGCTTGTTTAGTAAAAAAACCTGAAACAAGCAGCCACCCAAACACCTCGAGAGAACAAAGCAGATAAAACCATCAATTTTTTGTCCTTTAAGTGAGAAAACAAGACAAAAAACACAGTTCACACACAAACTGGCAACCCTCAGGAGCTGGCAGCTCCTCATTCCCCTATGGCTGGGAGCGAGAAACCACTGTTTCTAAAACACATCTGTTCTTCTAAAAATAAAGGTTATTCCCACTTCTTTTCACCCAGATCAACAAGTAGGACCAGCAGCAAATGAAAGCTTCGCAGCCACAAGAATGTCCTCATTGTTCTGTGCCCATCACTGGGTTTCCATAAACACCAGCCCAGCTGCTGCTGAAATAATCTGAATTTTCCTGCTCTGTTGTGCTCTGCTGGTGTGTCCACATTAAAAGTGTTGCTTTCACCAGGCCCAAATCCCTCTTTCCAATTCAGCATTCAGCAGAGCTCAGCCATCCCTCAGACCATGACGTTTGTGAGTTATTTCGGGGCTTTGGCAGAGCAGCCCTTCAAAATGTGTGCTCAGCTAAATTCACGCCGTGTAAAAGAAATATTGAGGAGTCCAAGCGAGTCGCCCACCTTCCTTTTCCCCCTTTTTTTTTGGGATTGCTTTCAACCCAAACACCCCGTGGGCGGAGAGATTCTCCTGCCTCATCCAAATGGATTATTTGGGGTTCATTTGCATGCATTTGCATCCCTCCAAAGACATTTTTTTTTTTTTTTGGATGGGTTGTGGGGAGAAGGGGGAATGCGTCCCTGACATTTCACTCAGAAATTTTTTGTGCGTTTAAAAATTCCAGTTTATCCTGTGATTTTGAGGAATTTGGGGTGGCTGGGTTGGGAGGTATCAGCTGAGCCAGCGGGTTTGGCATTGCCTGTGGTCTGAGAGGGGCACGGGATGCACAGTCCAGTCAATTCCAAGGAATTCCAGTCCACAAAAACAACCACAAATTTTAAAACACCCAAGTAAGGGCTCTCTGTCCTGGGGGGAGCTGAAGGGCTACAAAGAAGTCTACAAAGAGCAGAAATTCCTCAAGTGACTGAGGGGATTTGGGTTTTCCAGATTCCTCAGGGAGTGTCACTCTTCTGTCTCCAGAAACCCCCCTGAGAATTGCCCAAATTGCCCCAAGAAATGGAATTTTAAAAATCGTCATTGATTTGACCCTCCTGTGGCGACCTCTCCCCATGCAGGGACTGTCAGTAACAAATCTGATGTTCCTACAACTTCACAGCACAATTTTATCACAACTTTTAATGTTTGGGATTTTTTTTTCTAAAGTGGTTGGCAGTCACAGGAGCAGAATCTTATCCCTCATTGCCTTTGTTCTTCTTTCTTCCTGCTTTTATTTTGTTGCTTTGGCCTGTTGGGAATTTTTCTCGGGTTTTTTTTGGATTCTAGATGAAGACAAGAGCAATGTGTCATCAATCTGTCCCTTCCAACCCTCGCATTAAACACTTCCCTGCCTGCAGAGTGGGTGGGAGAGCCAGGATTTGTCTGGATAATCTCTATGCCAACAAGCAAACACTGCATTATGGACAACAACAAATAATGATTCACTGGGATGAGCTGGGAAGGGCTGGAAGTGCTGCTGAACCTCAGACAAGTCCCCAACTCATGGAGTGGCCATGGAATCTCCAATTTTATTGCTTCAGAAGGAACAAAATAAGCAAAGCTCAGAGCTCAGTTATGTTTTGAGGAGGAGAAGGGGATATTTGTCTTCCCTGATGCCTGGGATCAATAGAATGCGAGCATGGTGTGGACAGAAAGATAAAGAGCAATAAACTCCTTTTTGATTTAAAGTTTTATTTGTCATCAGTAATGTTGCCGTGCTAGAGGACTTTTTATATATCCAGATGAATCTCACTTCATTCCTGAGCTTTCTGCCCAGTAAATGGAGAAATCTGGGTGTCTTAGAGGGTGATTCACCCCCTCTGGTTTTGTTCAGGATGGGATCAATTATTATTTGGTAGAATAATCCGTTTATTTTGAGTCCAGGTGGACAGGATTACGATCCTTGATTTCAAATTTAAATATCCAATCAACACATTCAGATGAAATAAGTCTGGATTTATTTCTAGAAAATGGAAAGTTTGTTTTGCGTTGATTTTAATTTATTTTCCTTTACTTTGTAGCAACTTTGTTCATATCTAGCACGATAAATCCATCATTCCACTTTGGAAAAACAAACTTTCCTCAAGCCAAAAATCCTCATCCAGGTTTACATCCTCCAGGACATTTATCAGGCCTGGTGATGGTGGTGCTCTCCTGGACAGATAAATCAGCACAGCAGTGAACACAAATAACCACAATGAAAATATTCATTTTCTGTGGGCATCAGAAACTTTCTGGACATTCTAAACCCTCCACAAGGTACTCGGGTAGTTTCAGACTGATGGAAATAAAGGGAAAATTCTGAAGTTGAATTTTTTTTTAATTTTTTTTTTTTTTTTTTTTGAGGTGAGTTTGTACTTAATACCAGCGAGGGACTGATGTTGATTTCCATGCCGTGGGTTTCAAGGCGAGCCAGCAGAGCAGACTCACAAATCACTGCTTTTCACCGCCAGGCCAGCGAGGTGGCAGCGCCAGGGGCAGGAATTAGCCTTGGTTTACTTAAGGAACGAGCCTGCATCATCAACAGGGGAAAAGCATCCAGCATCACTTCTCCCAGGAGGGTGTGATCCAAGGAAAGCAAATAAGCAGCTCCAGAAATCCCAGGAGGAGCCTTCCCAGGCCCCCTTGGACGGGCAGCAGCGATTCCGCGATCCGTCACTGCCGAAATCCCCCATCCTGCCGGGATTTTGGGAAGCAGAGCCGGCTTCTTGTGGTGCCAGCCCCAGATGTAAACACTGCTCAGAGCCAGCCTCAGGGCACCTGGGAGTGGGGAGGGGATATTTGGGAATCAATAACTCCTGACACCGCTGGAAATCGCTGCTTCCATCAACGCCAGGCTGGATTTTCAGCAACGGCTTCTGCAGGTCTGTAACTGACCAAAGCCATCAAAAACAAGGGATGTGTTTGGTGATTCCCTAGGATTTCAACATCCTGGGACTGCTCCCCTAGTGAGGGGGAAACAAAGACATGGAAAACGTGGCCAAGTTGTTCAAAGTAGAAAGGATTGGTGTCCCCACACTGGGCACAAGGCAAAGGGACTTGGAATGGGAAAAAAGGGACAAATCTGTCATAAAGGCAATAAAAGCTTCCACCAACAATAGCGTGAGGCATTAATAAAGTCATTAACTTTACCCAGGTTTTCTTCAACTTTGTATTCCAATCAATCGTGGTTTGTATTTCTAAATGATCTAATTTAGAAAAGAAAAGAAAAAAGAAAATTTAAAACTTATCTATCTATTTAAGATCTATTTCCAGCACCATAATTAGACTGCAGGGTTTTAAAAGCTTTCCCAAAGCTTGGCACAATATGGCAGCCACCTCTGTCTCTGCTATTCCCACCAAACTGGGGGAGAAAATTCTTTTTTGCTCCCTCTCTGAGAAAGCCACGATCAGTTCAATGTCCCTGGGTTCATCCCCCTCTGCATGTGTGAGTCTGGAATCAAAGAAATTGGGATCACAGAAATAATCCTGTATTTTATTTAGGTGGGAACTCTCTGCTCCCCTTTAACACCTCGGGTTTCTTCATCAGCAGGATTTCTCAGTGAGCACATCCCCATTTATTTACCCTAAGAGAGAGTTTACAGCCAGGCTGGTTGGGTTTTTTTCACTCCTAAGCAACACCAATTTTTTTTTTTTCTGTGTACTCAAATCTCAGCTCCAGCTTTGTCAATATTTGGCCTTATCTCAAAGAACTCCAAAGCAGGGTCAAAGGAGAGTAAACTCTCCCCCCAGAAAGCAAATACCACTTATTTAACCACCTCTTTGGGCAAGTTCAGGAGAGAAATGGCAAGGAAGTCGAAGCCTGGTTCTCCAGACAGAGCTGCTGTGCTTTGAAGCCAGTGGATGTTGATACAGAACAAATGTGAACTGCCCAAGGGCAGGGTGAGATGGGATTTGGGGAAGGAATTGTTCCCTGGGAGGGTGGGGAGGAGCTGTGGCTGCCCCTGGATCCCTGGAATGTCCAAGGCCAGGCTGGATGGGGCTGGGAACACCCTGGGACAGTGGAAGGGGGAACAGGATGAGCTTTGAGCTCCCTTCCAACCCAAACCAGCCTGGGATCCCATGGTGGTGTTTCTTTTCCTTCTGACTGCAAGAACAAGCTGTCCCCTCCATATTTAGGAGTTGGAGAGCACAAATCCATCAGTCCTTATTCACAACTCTTTGCTGGAAGCACGTTGGGACTGAACTGCAGGATAGAGGTGAGATCCTGGAAATGAAGGATGATCTTGGCACAGGAACTGCTGGCTGCAAAGTGCCAGTGGATGTGATTTGGGGTGGGAATTGAAATGAGGATTTTGACCATGAAAATCTGAGAGGTTCTGGAGCAGTGTTGGAGCAGGGGCTGACATTCTGCCTTTAGGGCTGAACCCCAAACTCCAGCCTAATCAGCACGAGTGGATCCAGTGGAGACCAGTGGATAATTCACACCTCCAAATCCCACAGCAAATTTGAGAACAGGTCCCTGAAGCAGAAGCCTGTAAAGGATTTATGAACTCCTTCGTGTAGTCAGAGCAGAGAGTCAGTCTGGGCTCAAGGAGCCCATGTGTTAATTCCTCACACTTTTACAATCCTCCTTCCCACCCTTTTTATGTCAATAGCAACAATAATGCTCAGTTTGGGAATATTCCCTGCCTGAGCTTTCTGCTTTAGCATTGTGTTCCTACAGCACGGTCCTGTTTAAATTAGAAATTTAAATTTCTAATTTCTAATAGAAATTCCTGATTAGAAAACCCTCAATTACCTGCCAGAAAGGCTCTGCAGACACTAGGACACACTGAAATTACCCCAAGTTTCTAGAATTTAACAGAGCAGCCCCTTTAATATCCTCTCCCAGCAGCACAGGAGAGCAGAACTAGTCTTTTGAGAGTGGTTTCACTTAATTAACTAAAATTTACATGTTTGAAGACTAACCTGTGTAACATATGGAAAAGTTTCCATGGATTCATCAGGATTGAAGCAGGAAGGTCTGAGCTCCAAATCTTGACCATTCCAGAGCTTCGAGGCTCTGTTTTTGCACCAGTATTTGTTTGATCCATGGCATCTCCTCCTGGTCAGCTATGAGACCAGAGGATGAAGGATAAAAAGAGATGAGTCAGGAAATGTTTTGCTTTTTCTACATTCCCCCCAGGGTGGAAATTTTGGAGGAATCCCTGCTCTAAGATAACATTGATTGCAATTTCTTACGTACTCTGTTTCAGCTAAGTGAAAAGAAAATAAAGAGCCCAGTGTCTGGCCATGGAGATCTGCCTGGTTTAGAGAAAAACCCAACCAAAACACAGCCCAAATGTGTAAAAAGCAGAGAGTGAATCACTGGCAGTGGCAACTCTGTCAGAATTAGGAAATTAAGTTCATTAAAGGTGTGGTAACTTAATTTTCTATGCAAGCATGTAATGATGAGGGTTGGGCAGAAAAAAAAAAACCGCTCAGCCATCCAATTTAACACAAACCCACCCAAAACTGGCAGGGCAGAGCTCCCCAGCTCAGCCCAACCTCCTGGCTCCTTCTGTGGGTTAATCTTGCTCTAAATTGGCCAGCTTAGCCCCAGGCTGTGTCCCCTCCATGTCCCCTCGATGGGAGCAGGGGGGAGCTCCCCGAACCCCCCAGAGGAGCCCCCACACAATTCCCTGCTCCAGGAGGGAGAAGATGAATCCCAGGTGGAGCCATGGCCCTGCTTTGCCCCTGTCCCCTCCTGCTGCTGCCCAGGACAGGTCACAGACTCCTTGTTCCATGTTTTTATCCATTTTTGTTCCCAAATATCCACGTCCAGGTCATTACCTGAGCTTTTTCCATCACCCCCGGGACTGTGGTGGGGCTTTTCCCCAGCTGGGCTCAGGTTTTGGAGTGTTAATTCCTTTAAACCTTTCCACAATGACACAAATGTGCTAATTAGATGATTATCTAATCCTCCAGCTAGGCATCAGCGTTCCCTGTTGTGATGGATTCTCCAAGGCACATTCATGGAAAAGTGTGTGCTGGGTGAACAAGTGTCCCCTCTGCTCACTGAGGGAAAACCTGGAGATGAAATCTCCTTTTCCCCCCAGACTGAGTCAACTCTCACCACTTCTGCATTCAGACAAAGGCACAAACCCAAAGAAACTCCAGCCTCAACCTCACTTTCTGGTCCTTTTAACAACTAAAACTTCACAGCTGCCTTCCAAATCACTCTCATTGCCTCGCTTCTCCTCAAGATGCTTAAAATAAAATTAAAGAAAATTTGTTTCCCAAACAAATTCCATGATTTTACTCCTGTCTAATTTCCCTGTGGTTGCCCAGCCCAAACAGAGCCCGGGTTAATTTACCAAGGGAGAAGGAATCACTCTGTTTATATCTGTATATTTCAAACAAGAATCCTGTCCATGTTCTCTAATTCTCTGTGTAGGGTTATTTCTATAGCCAAAATTTCTGGTGGCCTATTAGCACTATATAAAACCCTAAAGATTTCCTGTTCCAGCAGGCAGCAGGTTTGCCAGAAAAGCTGAACTGGATCCTTCCAGGGGAAAGTCAGTTCAGGAGACACCAAAATGTCACCAAAACTCTGCTGCACACGTAGGCTTGTCCCTGATTCCTGGTCCTGCTTTCCCTGTGCCTGGGAATTGCAGGGGTTTAGGGGGCACTGAGGGGTGTACAGGTATTTTTGGGGTGGTGCTGCAGCCCTGAGATCCTGGGGATGTTCACAAGTGAAGTGAAGCTCCTCCATGGCTTCGTTGAGGTGAACAGGGAGTGAAATTTGGGGTTGGTTTTGGTGCATCTCCTTTAGGATTCCCAACCCAGTGCCCCCATGAGCTGTGCCCTAAAGCAGGGATTAATTTATTTCTAATTAGCATTCATTCCCACCAGCTAAATCAAACCTTGAGCTGTGGCCTCCCAAGGAGGGGAAGAGCTCCAAGGGACCCTCCAGGAGCTGCAGCTCCATCCTCATCACCACAGGAGCTCCAGGGGCCCCAAAGGCCTGGGGCAGGTGATTGGGACTAACGTGGATTTTTGACACCGCACATTTCACATTTGCTGTGTTTTCATTTCGCCTCCTGGAAGCCGTGAGGGTGAACATTATTAAAATTAAGAAAGAAAAATAAAAAAGGCGCAAAAAAAAATTTAAAAAAAAATAAATAAAATTTAAAAAGCAGTGCAAAGCAACAAGGGAGGTTTCTGTCCAAAAAAAAGTCCTAAACTGGCTCCAATTGGACCTGGGTACGGAAATGCTGGAACTTGTACCCTCCAGTGGCAAAATAAAACAGGCTACCATTATTAGAAATTTTCTACAGCTAAAGATGTAACATCATAGCTAAATTCAGTCAGAGACAGGTCGAGCAACAAAAACCAGGAGCCAAGGCAGTCTAGTCTGGTCTGAAACCTGATTCAGGCACCAGATTATGAATAGATTTAACTGGTTTGCCAAATGAAAATGTAGATTTTGGCAGTGTTTGGGCTCCTTTTATTTTTTTTATGTTTTTGGTGTGCTATATGTGGAGTCCTATTGCGCGCTGTGGGGATATGAGAAAAGAGCCTTTTTATATTATATAACTGCTGGAGGCTCGTGTGAGTGGAACAGAAAAAACACCCTTAACCCTGTCAGTGCCAGAAGGGAGCTCTGCCTCAGGGCCCCTCAGGAAGGACCAGGATCCCTGGGCTGCCCCATCCCTGGAATGTCCCAGGCTGGGCTGGATGGGGTTTGCAGCACCCTGGGACAGTGAAGGTGTCCCTGCACATGGCTGGGGGGTGGATGGGATGATCCTTCAGGTCCTGCCCAACCCAAAGCATTTTGGGGTTTTGTGGTCATGGCCAAACTGGTTCCACCTTTCCATCCAAACCTGGAGAGATCCAGCACCCCCTGCCAGGCTGGCTCAGATTTGGAACTGTCTTCCCACCCTTTTTGGGGTAACAGCTCACACCCAGGGCCTCCTTCTTCCTTGGGCATTTGTAGAATCAAAGAGTCACAGAATATCCTGAGCTGGAAGGGACACACAAGGATCTTTAAAGTCCAGCTCCTAGATTAATCATGCATTGATTAATTAAAGTGAAAAAACACATTCATCTCCCTGTTTGCCATGGAAGTCCTCTGCAGAATCATCTGAAACACCTCTGAGAGAGATGGGTGGGTATTTTAAAGTGAAAAAACACCTTTAAAATGCCCAGAGGCTGCAGACCCCACAGGTACAGCAGGAAAAACCAGCGGGAGATCTCTGGAGATGCCTTTGGTGACAAATTCCAGCTCTCCACGGTTGGTTTGCACTCTGATTCCCATCAGGTATGTGAGCTAGGCAGGAATAAAAAAGGTGGAAGTTCCAAAAGGAACAGAGAACGGAGCAGGGATAGTCAGGGGAGGAGGGGGCAGATCCTGCTCATCCCCCAGGAGTGTCACACAGAGCTTGGAATCATGGAATACCCACAAAGGAGCACCCAGACCAACTCCTGGCCCTGCACAGGGCACCCCAAAATCCCACCCTGTGCCTGAGGGCATTGTCCAAACCCTCCCTGAATTTTGGCTGTGTTCCCTGCTGAGCCCATTCCTGTTTTCTCCAGCTCTCCCAGCCCAGGGGCTGCTCTGCTGGAGCCTGGCAGCAGGACCCCTCTCCACAGAGCCATCCTCAGCCCACACCAAACCCCAAGGACACATTTCTCACCTCAGCACCTCCTTCTGGACCCTCAGTTTCCTTTTGTTCATTTTTATTTAACTAAAACCCCTAAAGGGGAGCAGCCCCACCTCGGGCCAGGTGTGCAGAGGGGACAGGGCAGCACAAAGAGCAGGGACAGCTCAGAGCTGCACGTTTCACTCTGGCCTGGAGCATCACCGAGGAGAATCCACATGCTGCTGGGATGTTCATTAATCATCCAGCTAATTTGTTTTTACACAGGAGCGCTGACAGCAAACGAATGTTATTGTAGCAGCAGCGCTGCATAATCCCCACTATTATGGGTTTAGCAAACGACTGCTCTGTGTTCGCTGCTGCTCCTTCCTCCATCCAACTGCAATTGTAAATTGTAAATATATCTATTTTTATTCCCATCTGCTGAAAGGAATGGCCCCACCAGCTGTGGCCAGGGGGATGAAAGGATTGCTGCTGTCTGCTTCTTCCTCCTCCCTCTGGTCCTTATCTCAGGAACATGAGTTGAAACCTGGCCCAGAATTTACTGAGTGCTCAGAGAGTTTTTATGAGGCGATGCTTTCGCAGGCTGCTGTTGAGAATATATATCTTTATATGCATGTGCACACGTGGGTTATTGTGGCTGAGGTTGTTTCTCCAGTAAATCTCTCTCTCCCATTTGTACACAATGAGCACGGGCAGCATTCACACCAGAGAGGAAAAGAATCCAGTGGTTGAGGTTAATTTGGGATGTGAGAGAGCTGGGTTTAATCCTCCTTCATTTGAATACACATTATGTGTTTGTGTCTGTGTGCACCATGGAATTGTACATTGAATTGTCCTTCAAAAGCAGACCTGCACCCTCATTAGGCCTGGTTTTGGGGGAAATCCAAAAGGTTTTGATGAGCTCTGAGCCTCGTGGAACAGGGACAGACTTGGACACATCCTTCAGGAAAACCCCACCCAGCCCCTCCTTTCTGCCGTGTTGCCTGGAATAAATCTGGGAATCATGGAATGGTTTGGGTTGGGAAGGGCCCTTAAATCTCATCTCATTGCACTCATTGCCATGGCAGGGACACCTTCCACTGCCCCAGGTTCATCCAGCCTGGCCTTGGACACTTCCAGGGATGGAGCAGCCACAATTCCCTCCCACATCCCTCTGGGAGACCACGGGGTGGACATTCCAAAGGGAAAGGGTGACCCCATACAGTGACCAACCCTTTCAGAGGGTTAATAAATAAAGCTAAATAAAGCTAAGGGATTCTTTTCCTCCCTCTCACTCTGCTTTTTTTCCTGGACTCTTTATAGAGCCAAAACTCACCACACTTTTTGTCAAACTGCTTTGTCGTCATAGCAAAGAGGAAATCAGGGAACAAAATTGGGTCAAAATTCAACCCCACATGATTTTAAAGCATTTCAAGCTTAATTCTAGGATTGATTTTGAAACAGATGGGCACCTGGTCTTTCCCAACATGGCAACTCCCTGCACTGCCTTATTTGCAGCAATACCCTCATAAAAATCCAGGGAGCCAATAAAGAGAGGAGAGGAGAGGTTTCAGGTGTTTACTGGCTGTAAAATTATTAATGCCAGCTTCAAACATGTGATTGCGGTGTTATT
>JANRGV010000050.1:9932721-9954813 GCA_024734035.1 Alethe castanea
AGGAGGTAAATGCCAGCGCTTAGTCGTTCTGGTTGGTTACCTCATCGTGTGATTAGGGGGGTTGTTTGGGTTTGTGCTGTCCCAGGATGGACAAACACGGGGAGGCTCCAGCCTGGAGCAGCGTCCTGCTCGCTCTGCCTGGGACAAACTGGGTGAGTCAAAGGCAGCACATGGAACATGTGAATGTGGCAATGCTAAAAGAGGCAGCAGGACTCACTCAGCTCCTTTTCCTCCACTCCTGAGCTGCCCTGGTGGGAAGAGCAAGAGAGGAATTGCCTGGAAACAAAGGGGGTGCCAGTGCAGAGCCCCTGTTTCCACCTGGCAGCCTCCTCCCTGTGTTCTCCAAGGTTTCCTGCACAGGAATGATTCTTTGGAAGTGTGGATGCCAGCCTGGCTGACAGGGGCAGGGCGGGGTGAGCACATTTTCCTGATTTCTCTGCCACATTTAGCTCCATCCTCTGCAGCCTGGCACGGCTCTGGGGTGGAGTGACCCTGCCAAAACCGGAGCTGCTGCTGGGAGCACATCATCCCCTCCGGCCTGGTGGGTAAAAGCTGAGTAAAGGCAGAGCTGACACAGTGGAGGTGGCTTTTTTTTCCCCTTTTTTTCATGACTAAATCACCGCCCTATTGATGACTAATTAGAATGAGTGAGGTCCAGATGGCCAGAGTCTTTAATGAGGCCAATTAAGGATCCCAATGTTTTTGTACCGTGCCAGTTTTCCTGGAAAGACTAAGCAGCAGTGCAGGTCCCACCTCCTGCTCCAGACCCAGGCCAGCAACTCGATCCTGGGGGATTTAATAAATGAAAAGTCAGATGTGATAAGGAAGAGCCCAGTGCAGATTTGCAGCAGGGAAGCTTCGTGTCCTGCCTCAGCCTCCAAGATTTCTGCCAAAGTTCACCCTGAACACCTGAAAGCCTTTATTGGGAGGGGTGTCCAGCTCCACGGCCTCCATCTGATGGTTTTGGGTTTTTTTTGTTGTTTTGGTTTTTTTTTTGCTGCTCTCCTGAGTCATGGTGATGAGGAGAGGAGCTGTAACACCATGAAGCAGAATTTCCTATTTCCAACCTGGGCACGGAGCAGCTCACGAGGTTTCCACCCTTGTTTTGCAGGTTTGCAGGAGGGTGTCCAAGCAACTGCTCCAGTGTTTATTTCAGCTCCAGGAGCTTCCTGAGGCTCTGCTGTCCCAAGGACAATTTCTGTCTGGGCCACCTGAGGTTTGCAGGACCTCCATCCCTGCCTCACATCACCACCTGAGGACTTCTGGAGTTTTTAGCCTGGTGTTTTGAACAAAACTGCCATGAAAACACTCGGGTTTTACAGGTGGGGAATGCAGGGGGAGAAGGACTTTTTGTATTGCACTGAAGGAAATAAAAGAGAAGATCCCAAATTTCCCAGCTCGGGCTGGATTTTAGCTGCCAAATCAATCCACTTGCTACTGTACTTCATGAGGGAAGCAAACATAATCCAATTCTCTTAAGGGTCAGGGATCTGCACCTTCACTCTGGTTATGAAATGCTCCTAGACAAAGAAAATCTGATTAAAGTTATTCCAGTGGGGATGTTCAGATTGAAAACTCCCAGACTTGCAGCCACTGCTGCTTCCAAGTGAGGGATGCAAAATTTCTCTCAGTCCTGGACTGAATTTAAGGCACAGAATTTAAGCATCGTTCTGTTTTATAAATGAAAACACCAATTTAAAAAAAATCCTTCCATTCCAAACCATCTTATTTTTTTTAGGAAGCAGATTTTTGGATTTAGGGGCTGGGTTAAGAGTCCATTTTAACATTTTAGAGTAACTCCACCTGACCCTCAGCTGGGTTTTGGGGTAGCTGAGGAGCTCCAGGGCTCCTCAGGTGAGCGAGGTCTCTCCCCTGGGAATGGCAGCTCAGGAATTTTGTGCATTCCAGAATGTCCAAGGAGCTGCTTGGAAAGGAACCAGTCTGAGTGCACTGGGCTGGATCAACCACAGACTCTGTGAGGTTTGTGGTGTGTCTGAGTGGAACAATGGCAGCCCCAGCCCAGGGAGATTTCCCGGATCTGGAAGGTTTCTATGGATTATATACATTCCATGAAACGATTCCAGCAGAGCTGCAGGGCAGTGGGATCCTGGGATGTCTGACAGAATTCCTGGAAATCTCACCCTGCCCAAGTGTCCCAGGAGGTTGGGTCCCAGTCCTGGTGAGGATCAGGCAGTGACAACAATTCTTGTGATAAAACACCTGGGTTGTTTGGGTTTTTTTCCCCTCAAAAATCACAGGAATAACAGGCTGGTGCTCTAAAATATTCACCTTAGGCTGCTAAAATTCCCAAATTTCAGAAGTGATTCCCTACTGGAAGCATCGCTGTAGGGGCAGGGGATATGTGGGACAATGGAGCCAAATGAACAGAAATAAATAATTCTGGAGAGAAACCCCTGGGTTGAGGATGGGAGACAGAATTCTCTAGCTGATGCTGAGGGGCACTTGCTTTCCTTCAGGACAGAAAAATGGGAATGAAGTGACAAATTTCATAAAATTTCATATAATTTCATATAATTCTATGCAAACATGCACCTGGCAAGGGGGCAGAGTGAATACCTGAGAGCAAATGCCTGCCTGGGGTGTATTCCTGGGAAAATTGGGATTTACAGAGAAAAGTCAGAGAGCAAAAACCCCGAGACCCTGAGGATGAGGGAGCAGACAGAGCCTTGCAGGAAGCACGGGGCCATTCCAGGGCAGAAAATTCTCCTGGGAATCTCTGACGTGTTTTGGGGCTGAGGCAAACAGGAAAAGGATTTAGGGCAGGGGAGACAGAGCCCGAAACGGCGAGGCTGGGCTGCCTTTGTAGGTATTTGTGGTGCTGGGCAGGGTTTCACTCGTGGTTTCTATTCTTCCCCTCATCCTGCAGAAATGTGATTAGTGAATTCCAGAAAGTTTCTGACCAGTCCAGCCCCAAAAAAACCAGCTGAGCTTCCCAATTCCCACATCCCAGCTCCAAACTGGGATTTCCATGTGGGGTTATCCATTGGTACAAAGCTACCAGGCCAATTTCTCCATTTCTTTCCTTCTCCCCTGATTTATTTGGGTGTTTATTCCCTGATCTATTGATTGATTTCTTTATTATTCCACCAGCAGCTCCATCTCAGTGCTCTGAGAGCTCCTAGGCCAGGCTGATTTTTGGGATTTTTCTCTCAAGTTGCCTTGAGGGTTTGATTTTCTCTCCCAGGAGCAGGAGTCTGGTGTGGAGTTTCCCCAGCAAGGACAAATTTGGGGAAAAATTCATCTCCTTCAGCAGCTGCTGGAGTTGCTTTTTCTCCTTTAAAAGCAGCAAAAAGCCTCTGGTGGGTGCTGAAAACTTTAAATGGTTAAAACTATTATTATTATTATTATTATTATTATCTTCAATCCAATTTTACAAAAGGACAGATTCTGAGTGGATCCAAACAAAGCCATTTGGAGCAGGAATGAGGGGATTGAACTCAAATGGTTGGAAGAGGCCACGTTAACTCTTCCCAAATAAAATTATTTTCATTTGAGATGTGAATTGAGTCTTGAATGATGCCCCTCACTCTCTGGGAGTTTTGGAAATGCCACGGAGACAAAAAAACCTCTGCACAGAGGGCAGAAACACAAAATCTGTTTTCTTTTTGAGGTAAGATCAGGGGGGAAAGATTTCCCAACAAAAATGTGGGATATCAGCAGGCAGGAAGGAGGGAACCCCTGGGTGTGGAGGAGGGGATTTGGGGATTTTGTGGATTTTGTAGATTGTGGAGAATTTTGTGGGATTGTGTGGATGGTGTAGATTTTGGTAGATTGTGTGAATTTTGTGGATGGTGTGAATTTTGGGGATTTTATGGATGGTGTGAATTTTGGGGATTTTGTGGATTGTGTGGGTTTGTGTGGATTTTGTGCATTTTGTGGATTGTGTGGGATTGTGTGGATGGTCTGGATGGTGTGGATGGTGTGGATGGTGTGGATGGTGTGAATTTTGTGGATTTTGTGGATTTTCTGGATTTTGTGGATTTTGTGAATTTTGTAGATCATGTAGATTGTGTGGATTTTATGGATTGTATGGGATTGTGTGGATGGTATGAATTGTGTAGATTTTCTGGATTTTCTGGATTCTCTGGATTGTGTGGACGGTGCAGATGGTGTGGATTGCATGGATTTTGTGACTTTGTGGATTTTATGGATTGTGTGAATTTCGTGGATTGTGTGGATGGTTTGGATTTTATGGATTGTGTGCATTTTTTGCATTGTGTGGATGGTTTGGATTTTATGGATTGTGTGAATTTTGGGAATTTTGTGTGGCCTCCACAAAGCTTCTCCTTTGCCAGGCAGCCAAACCCTGGTGGCTTTTACACTCCCTGGCTAAAATCCATCCTGGTCCCACCAAAATGGGCTAAATTCCATGGATCCCCAGGAGGAGAGGATCCCCATCAGGAATTTTTCACATCTCCAGCAGATTAAAATTTTCCTCCACTGAGCAAATCCTCCTCACCCAACGGGACCCTCCAGGCCAGGAGCTCCAAATCCTCCTGATTTTAATCTGAATTTGACATTCAAATCCCTGGGAATTGTGGAGCTTCCCCCTTCTCCAAGTGGGAATCAGAGCCCTGGTTTTACAGACCTGCAGTGGAATTCATGAGCCACTCACTCCCAGAATTTCCAACAAATGTCACCAAGGTTTGTTTTTTTTTATAGGAGGAAAACTTCAGGCTGGGTTTTCACAATAAAATCTGTTTTAGTGCCTTTCCCTCGTTGCCAAATTAGTGCTGAGTGTGCTTTGCTTTGCTTCTCTGTTTTGCTTTTATGTGCCTGAGTTTCCTAAGAAAAAGGGGGAAGGAGCAGAGAGGGAACATGGAGTTTTTTCCAAAAAAAAAGTGATGAATCCTGATGATAAACAGAAGTGAAGGATCTGTTCTTTGGGGTGCCACAGGATGTTCCTACAAATTTATAACAGAATAAGAGGAGGAAAAATAACTTTCTATCAACTTCCATCAGATTTATTTAAAGAGGAATCAATGAATAAATAAATAGTTCATTAGGCTGCCCTGAAGTGTTATTTAGGACTGATTTAAGGAAGGTTCTGAGCAAAGTCTGAGCTAAGAATTGATCACATGAAGCACTCCTTGGATTCTTTTTCACTAAACAATCAGAGCTGGGGATTGAGAAAATGAAAATATTCCAACAAAATGCCTGGTTTACTGGAGAAAATCAGGTTTTTCTTAAATAAAAGATACATCCTGGAAAACATTAAAGGTTTCTTGTCTTTAATGAAAGCTAAAACATTTCGTTAAATGCCTAAAAAGAGTCTGTTCAGAAGGAAAATCTCAGGGTTTTTAGAAGAGTGTTTCACTTTTTGGTTTGTGGGTGACTGGGATGGGAAACTGGGGAAACTGGGAAGGGATTTCCCAAGATAAGGTGGGAAAATTGGGCTTCAATTCATCCAAACTGCAGCTCCCCAAACCCAACACCACCAACCTCTCACCTTTTCCAAGAAGTCACAATTCAGTCGGTTTTAAGGCTGCCAATTCAAGAATGTTCTTTTCCTTTCCCCTTCCATGACCCCACCAAACCCTGGCATTTTTGGAGCCTGGGGAACATTTGCCATGAGGGAATGGCCCAGGGCTGGCCTTGGGCTTGGAGCTGGAGAATTTATGGCTAAATGAACATTACAAATGGAAACTGTCCTCGCACAGCACACTCAGCACATCCAAGCGGGGCTGGAAAAAATTCCCTCATTCCCTCGATCCCTGAGGGTGGTTTTGATCTTCCCTGGAGTTTCTCTGTCACAGAAATCATCTCCTGCTCCTTCTGGAAACGATCCCCTGCACGTTCTGCAGCTATGACACTTTTTCAGCCCTTGCTTCTTCTAAACAGGTTCTTTTTTGGGGGATCCCTGGATTTTCCTACTGAATTTAGGATTTTGCCCTACGTGCCCTAAATTATGGTTATCCATGAGCAGTTGGGTCCCCCTGGATGAAAAGTTCTGTATAAACATCAGCTCATTCCCACTCAACATTCCCTTTTTAAATTCCAGGTTTACAGGGGGTCCCCACTGTTGTTTTTTGTTCAAATCGGGGTGCTGGCAATCCATGGACATGGATTTTTTTGGGTATCTGTGCACAATTCCAGCGCTGGCTGAAATTTTTGGAGGAATCCCAGGATTTACTCATTATCACTTTAACCACGATCCACAAAGGAGGGGGCACAGGGGGAAACATCCAAGGAAAATAGATAAAATCTTATTCCCAATGTTTCCACAGGGCTGCCTTGTGTTTACAGGACGGGGCTCCTGCTGTGAAACAGAAAGAAAGTTATGATTATTTTTATTTTTTCTTTCCCCAAAAAGAGGAGGAATTGGCTTTTTCTGACAGTTCTCTTCATGGATTCCCCAGAAGGAGATGCTGCACTGTGGGCAGAGGGAGCCTGGGGCAGAGCAGGAGGGTTGGGATGATCCTGGCCACACATTCCTGAACCATCCCACCCAAAGCAGGGGAAACCTGACATCAAAACCCCCCTAAAACTCCCCTTTGGGAAGCTGGGAGGCTTTCCTGAGCCTGGGATCCCTCTGGAAAAGGCAGAGCCAGAGCCTGGGAGCCATCCCAGGTGATCCAGCTGTGCTGCAGATGTGCTGCTGCCATCCCAGGTGATCCAGATGTGCTGCTGCATCCCTGTCAGACCAGGGAGGCTGCTCTGCTCCCAGCCCCAACCCCAGCCCTGGAATCACCACCAGGAGCTGTTGCCTGCCCATCATCACTGCTCCAAACACTTCATAACTCCCCACACCAAATCCCACCTCCCAAATTCCCAGCCTGGCCGGAATTGCTGGGAAAAGCATTCAACAGTCAGCTCAGAAAGGCTTTAAAAATAAATTTTAAAAAAGAGAAAGGTTCGAGCAATCAGGGCTTTTCCTCCCCTCTCAAATCCCACATTTCTGGTTTATTTTTTTTGATTGATTTCCATGGGAAGCTGAGGACACGGATTTTTCCCTGTCTGGCAGTGAGATACTGAACTGTCTCTGATTCTCTGATTTATTTACAGATAAACCTCTGATTTATTCACAGATAAATCCTGCATAAAAAATTTTTGAAACAGTCAAATGTCAGGATTTAGGCACAAAATTCAAAATATCTAAAATAGTGGCCATATCCATATTAAAACACTGGATTTTGGCAGTGCCCTGAGAGGTAAAAATATCAGTAACTTAAGTAGCAGCGTGGGCTTAACCCCTGATTGGAAAATCAGTGAATAATCAGCAATTTGTCCTAGGAATGCTGCATGTGTTGATATTTCTGATGAATATGTCCATGTTAAAAAGGATATAGCCTGGAACACGACTTCCCTTTAAAAATTAATGTAAAATTTGCTTTTTCAGTCTGAAGAAAGGCGAGCAGAGCAAACCTGTTCATGCTCTCGCAGCAAAAACAATTAATAAATTAATATTCTGCTGTGGTAGAGCTGAAAAGTGGTTCCCACCCCACAGGATTTACCAGGCCAGTTAATCCCTGAAATCTCTCTGGAAAATGATCCTGATTGCACAACAGGACCCGGATTTAGTCAGGACTCCAAGTCATGGCACATCCCAGAGCAAAAGGCTCCCTTGCCCAATATCCACTGACAGCACTGAGCTTGAATTTCACCTGGCAGGGCCGTGGATCTGACAACCTGTGAGTAAATTTGAGATTATCAAACAAATGCTTTGCTCTGGATTTCCTCCCCTCCCAGGACAGGGAGAGGCTGAGGGTTCCTGCTGGGCACAAAAGGGATTTCCCTGCACCCCAAACAAGTGCCAGCATGAAAACACAGCAGGAAAACCTCCACAAGTGGATTTTATCGTGCCAGAAATCCCAGTGGATCAGGGCTGGAGGGTGGGACTGAAGCAATTCCCACCAGGAATGCCAGGATTGCCTCCACACCAGGACTGGCTGCTGCCCCTGAGCACCAGGAGGATCCTGTGCACCCCACTGGACCCTGCATTCAGCACAGCCTGTGTCTCCTCTCCATGGGCTCAATTTTTGTCATTGTTTAATTCACTAAATACTCAATTCAACCAGATAAAATTCAATTTTCCCGTTGCAGACCAGGATTAAAGTAATAAATAAATTAATAAAGCAAGGCTGGGAGCTGTAGCACACCTGGAAGGTGAAATCTGTCAGTGGCAGCAGACCTGGAACTCAGATCCTCCCTGAGCCAGAACAAAAGCTGGACTGGGAGATTGGCATCTCCCTCCTGGGTTTTTGGAGGACTCCCGAAATTCAGCTCCACAATCAACTGCCAGCCAATAAAAGGCAGAGACACAGATCCATAAAAAAACTCTCTGCATCTCATAAAACATAACATGCAGTTGCTAAATTAGAAATTCAGATCTTCCATGTACTTGGCTGGCTGGAAATGGAGACTGCAAATTGCTTGTTAGAAACCACAGCGTGCTGGGCTGCTCTGGGCTTATTTTCCCCCCAAACTCCCTCTTCCCACTCTGACATCTTTTCTCTTTCTCAGACCAATCTTTCAACCACGGATCCCGAGACAGAGGCAGATTTGGGTTTCAGTCTCAGGTCTCCTGCCCATTCTCTTACTCACATAAAATGCTGCAATTAATTTATTGCAGTCTGGCCACAGTTGTTTTATTCATCACCGCTGTGGAGCTCCTGTGAATGACGCCCAGGAGAGGCAATATCATCTCAACAAAACCATCCTGATGAAAGAAAGCTGAGAATTTGGGGAGAAGCAGCCAGCTCAGGTAGCTCCAGTGTGTTTCTGAGGTGATATTTCTCCCGACAAAACATGATTTCATGTGATAACGAGGATACAGCCTGTGCAGCAAACACGTGTGGGAAATGTCAGAGGGGGAAAACACTGCTGGAAGACACTGGAATGGAGCTGATCAAGCAATGGCAGATCTAGGGATTTATCCATTTAAACCTGACACAAAGGGCTGGGATAAAAACACTGCCTTGAAAGGAGGGGCACATCCTGCAGGGAGGTGGTCTCAGCTCTTTCCCAGCTCTTTCCTGGGGGTTCCAGTGCAGCTGGAGAGGATGTGGCAGAGGGAAATGACCCTGCTCAAGGAGCTCTGGGACAGTCACAGGGTTCCTGATCCCCCTCCTGGGATGAGGATTGTCCATCCACAGGAAAAGGCAGATCTGGGGCTCTCCAAGTCTGATTTTTGCAATTTAATTTTAATCAGCTAAAGGAACTCGATGGGCACTGACTACTCATGGTGTTATTTAAGGATTTATAGGGGAAAAAAGACGGATGAGCCTTATAAAGCAGAGCTCTGGGCAAGCTGGGCGAGGGCAGTTGGCCTTTTTCAGGAGTCTGAGCTGTGTTTTGTTTTAGAAACATGTCCACATGTCATTGGGGTTTATGGGCTGCAGGTATTCACCTAATTTGACTTTTGCCATCTAAACTGCATCTGTGTGAAGCTAAATCATGGCCTAGCCCTGGTCTCACTCAGTGATTTTTTTTCTGCCAAGCCAAAGTGCTGAAACGGGCTGTCATATTTTTATTCTCCCTTTTTTTTTTTTTTTCACTCAATACCTGCAACCCTCTGAAGTTCCAGCAGCCTGGGCCGTTGACAAAACCCTCTTATTGTGCTCCCAGCCCATGAGTTTTCCTGCCAGCTCTCTTTAATGGCTGTGCAGAACATGGAAAGGCTTTGCATGTTCAGAAGGGACTCACCAAAACAGCGAGCTGGGCTGAGCCCTATGACACAGAGCCATGAGGTTCCCAGACTGCTGCTCAGAAAATCCAGCTCGGTGCCCCTGCCCAGCTCTGCCTCCTGTGCCAGCAGATGTTGAAACTGGGCTCTGCTGGCGCTGCCTTTATTTACCACAGTGGCATTGACTTCATGCACCACGGCCCTTTCCACTGGGGCTGCCTCAGCCAAGGTCAGCATTGCGTAAAGCAGGAGCCCACAAATAGCAATTTCTTGCTATTTCGGAGGAGAATTACCAGCTCTGTTTGCATCAAGGAATCCCTGCTACACTCGGGACGTGGCAGAGCTGACTTAGTCAGAGTTTCTTGGATTAGGCAGCAATAAAAAAATAAAAAAAAATTTAAAAAAAAGAGAGAGAACGATGAGTCAGTGCTGAGTGAAAATGTGCTCTGAAGCTTCTCATGGAAATAAAACCTCCTGAAAAATCATCTGCTGGGCTCCTACCCTCACTTAGGCTGCACGTTGGTGTAGACATGGGAATAAACACGTACATGTAAAGATTCAAGCAGGAATAGCGCCAGAAAATGTTTGTGTATGAACAGCACCAAATTCTGGGTGGAGACGAGCACAGAACCCAGGAATAAAACCTCAATGTGCTGGAGGACCTGCACAGCAAAGCAGCACGTGCCCTTGTGCAGCAGAATTAATGCTTTGGGAAGGCCAGGTCTCAGAAATAAGTGATCCTCTGAGCCAGATATCAAAGCTGTTTGGATGCTCAGATGTGGGGGAATCACAGAGCAGAGATTCTGCTCATCTTTTGCCATGGGGCAATGCAGGGGCTCGGAGACATTTCACAGCTGGGAACTCCTGACCCCAAAGCACTGAGTCTGCTCTTCATGGTCTTACCCAGAAAAGCGGCTTCCCTGGAAAACGTCCTGGATCCACAGCACAAGGGAGAAGCACGGCCATTCAGCAAGGTGCCTGAATCGTGGAGTCATGGAGTCATGGAATTGTGGAATCATGGAGTCATGGAGTCATGGAATCAGGGAATCAGGGAATCAGGGAATCAGGGAATGACAGAATCATAGAATCATGGAACTATGGAATCATGGAATCATCGAATCATGGAATCACAGAATCATGGAATTGTGGAATTGTGGAATTATGGAATCACAGAATCATTGAATCACAGAATCATGGCATCATAGAATCATGGAATCAGGGAATCATGGAATCAGGGAATCATGGAATCAGGGAATCATGGAATCACAGAATCAAGGAATCATGGAATCACAGAATCATACAATCAGGGAATCATGGAATCACAGAACCACAGAATCAGGGAATCATAGAATCATGGCATTAGGGAATCATGGAATCACAGAATCATGGAATCACAGATTCACAGAATCATTGAATCACAGAATCATGGAATCATGGAATCATGGAATCATAGAATCACAGAATGGTTTGGGTTGGAACAGAGCTCAAAATTCATCCAGTGCCACCCCCTGTCATCCCCATCCACTATCCCAGGGTGCTCCAGCCTGGCCTTGGACACTTCCAGGGATCCAGAGGCAGCCACAGCTTCTCTGTGAACCTGGGCCAGGGCCTCCCCACCCTCATGAAACCTCATTAATTCTTTAACTAATTATCATCTTCACATTGCATCTGAACAGGAAATAAACATTGCTGTTCTTTTTCCTGGTGGAGATAATCCAATAATTTATTCCAGCTGAAGAGACTGGCTGGTAGTTATTTGTTCAGGTTGTTCTCATGGTTGTTTTGCCTCAGAAGGTACAAGATGAATGCACAAAAACCATTCCAGAAACAGGGATCCAGATAAGGAATCAATCCAGAACAGAAACTATCCAGAAATAGAAACATTGCAGAAAATGAAACCATCTAGAAACTGAAACTATCCAGAAATGAACACCGTCCAAAACCAGAAATTATCCAGAAACAAAAACCATCTAGAAACTGAAAGGATCCAGAAACAGAAACCATCCAGAATGAGAAACCATCCCAGCAACAGAGATCCAGAAACAGAAACAATCCAGAAAATTGAACGATCCAGAAACAGAAACAATCCAGAAACAGAGATCCAGAAACAGAAATTATCCAGAAACAGAAACAACCCAGAGAATGAAACAATCTAGAAACTGAAGTGATCCAGAAACAGAAGCCATCCCAGAAACAGGGATCCAGAAACAGAAAACGGGGATCCAGAAACAGAAATTATCCAGAAAGTGAAATTATCCAGAAAGAGAAACAATCCAGAAAATGAAACAATCCAGAAACAAAACCAAGCCAGAAACAGAAATTTCCACGTGCTTTGGTTTCTCCTGCTTTGCCATGTCCAGTGAAGGGTTTTCAAGGAGCCCTGGTCTCTCTGCACCCCCAGAGCCCCCTCCTGCACCGTCCCCCCACGCCAAAGAGCCACCCCCAGCTCAAACCCAGCTGCCAACCCCACAGACACTGCAGGTCTCAGGGATCACATCCACACACAGGTCCTGCAGCAGGGAGACCCCAAATGTCAGAGCCTGGTGGTGGAATGTCATTAATCAGAGGATAATGGACAGGAAGGTGGGTGGCTGCTGATAGTTTTGGCTCATTTAAGACGGTTTTGGGAGGCCGCCAGGTTGTGTGGAGAATTTTTGAAATGTTTTAAACAATAAAGTCTTTACAATGTTATAAAATACCGGGGTGGCTCGAGTGGGTTTGAAGCTGGCTGTGGGCCAGTGAAACCTCAGGATTGCAGTCAGCTGTAAGCTGGACTCCAGCGTGTGTTTGGGCTGGCTGAGGTCACTGACACCCCTGGAGCCCTCCCCGGAGTTTGTGCACCCCACAAAGGCCCCGCTGTCCATTCCACTGGAGCTCCTGCACAACCCCAAAACTCCACCTTGGCTCTTCAAGGCTTTGCTGCTGCGGGTTTGTATTTGATGGAGACGGCCTTTCCTTCAAGCCCTGTGTAATTCTGAAATTAAATATTGCATTGATGATGGGTTGGGATGAAGCTTCCATCTTGTTCCAGGCTGGAGCCCAGAACGTGTCTCGTCACAAAGGGAGATGATGTGGCATGAGGGACAGACTGCAGGGAAGTGAGGAGTGGAATCATGGAATCATTGAGTGGTTTGGGCTGGGGAGGACTTTTAGAAATCCTCTAGTCCAACCCCATGGAGCCTTGACCTGGGGAAGATCTGACAGGATTCAGTGGGAACATCGGGATTCAGCCAAAGGTTGGCCTTGAAAATCTTGGAGGTCTCTTCCAACCTTAATTATCCTAAGAATTCTCTAAGAACGAGGGTAAAAAATTCTCCCTGGCTTTGGCTTCGTGCTCTGTTTGCTCCTCAGCTCGTGCCATGTCCCCTCCCATCCGTATCCCAGCCCCTTCCCAATTCCAGCAATTCCCAATCCCAGGTGGAAAAAACTGCTCCACCTTTAGGATCAGTAAGGCCAAACCAAGATCAGAGGGTTCATAAATAATTAGTGGGTTTGTTTTGTGAGCCACCTCTTGATTGCACAAAGCAGTGAATTAATTGTGTTTATATGAGAAAATGTCCTAAATCATAGACTAGGATCCTGATCCTTATCCACAGGAGGTTATCACACTTCCATTAAAATTAGGGAAAATTCTCTGCTCTCTTGAGAGCTCTAACACTGAGCTATTTCAGCTTTTTTTTAAAGTTTCCCATTCTGGTAAAAATGCTATTATTTAATATTATTAATTTAATATTGTTTTGTTTCAATTTGGGTTTGGTACAATATCACTCTGGGTTTTTATTATTATTATTTTTATTCCAGAAAATCATTCCATTCCCAAACAAGACGCAGTTCAGATGGTTTTATTTATAGGAAAGTAAAACCTAAACCTGAAGGTATCGTTCCCTCCCTTCTGTGTTTCCATAAACATGATTTGTCCCAACAGAAAAAACGGGAGAAGTAACTTGTCATAATATCAGGCATCAAAAGGAATCTGATAATCCCAGACACTGGGAGCCACATTTGCAAACAAAACACCCTAAGTGGAAACAGAAGAATTAAGAATTAACCAATTTCATTGCTTTTGCTTTTAAAAAACCCTTTCATGGTGGAAGGTTCTTGATGTGTTTTGATGTTCTGTAAATCTAAAGCAAAATAATCAAGGATGGAAGCCCAAGCTCTCGTTCTGTGGGACTCTACAGAAAGGAAATTCTGCCCCTGGAGAAGGATTTTTGCTTTTCTTCACAACAGAACCAATCTCCTGAACAAACCCACGCTCTGATGGGCACCAATCAGAAGGAGGGTTCCCTAAGTGTGTGGTGAAAAAATCAGTATAGCCCCACTCCTGTGCCCACCAAATGGCTCAAACAACAGAAATTCACCTTAAACCTGCATTTCCAGTCAGGTTTAAACCTGCCAGGGAAGCTCTGATGCACCTACAGAGCATCTCAGAGCCTCCTACTCACCCCCTCAGCCCCAGCCTCTGCGTGGCTCTCAAGGTATAAATTCTTTTTGTTAATAAAAATGATCCCGTGATTATGGAGCAGCTTAAAGAGCAGTAACGTTAGAAGCCTTTTGAAAATTCCCATAATACTAAAATAAAATATATGGTATTTGGATTCCCAGAAATGTAATCTGTTCTTGGAAGCAAACTCCTGGTGCATAATCACAAGCTCCTCCCACCTCTGATTCACCTTCGTGTCGTGAGTGGCTTTTAATGGCAGAACAGGGGAATATATTGTGGTTTCACACATCCACAGATTTTATGGTCACTTATTCCTAACTAGGAGATAGAGAGACACAGCAGAGAAGGATTCTTTCCCTCTTTCAAGCTCTGAGGACAGAAGGTGGTTCCATGTTGTTGAAATGTAATAGCTTGGAGCCACTTTCATACCAAGGAGGAGAAAGATAAAACAAATAATCCCCAGGGCTGGGCGATGGGAAATTGTTAGAGGAGAATTCATTTCAGCCCTAATACCTGAGATCTGGAGTAACTGAGCGCTGGGTTTCCTCCCTCACCACAATAATTTATCAAATTACTTCTCATTGCCTCGTTTCAGTGTGTGGATAATTAACATGATTAGAGCAAATCAGCCTCTTGCACACTAGAGGTGAGCATGGTTTTTATTCTCCTTGCTGATGTGACTTTCCTGCTGCCTGTCCAGCTGCAAGGGCTGTTCTTAACCCAGAGTTTGTGTACATTTAACATCTCCCTGTGACAATTCCCACCTTCTTGGGACCAGCTCCTTTCAGCCAGGGCGTGAGAAATCCAGAGAGGATGTGCAAAATCTGTGCTCAGGGCCCAGCAGCACAGGGCAGATAACTAGCGAAAGGACAAGAAATCTGGATTTTTAAATCCTGTCCCCCACTTGATTTCCACTCCAACATGAGCTGGGTGATGATGCCTTCACCTGGTTTGGAAAGGAGTTACCCTCACCTAAATATTCCTCCTTGTGCATTTTCATTTCCATTCTTCCTGCAGTCCATTAGAAGCAATAATTAAACTTGCAGTTCTCTATGGCAGTGGGATTAAGCTCAGTGACCAGTTCTAGGTGTATATGTAATGCTTTTTATGTGCAAGCTCATTGACTAAACCTTAGCCCTGCTCTGTGTCTCATTTCATCCATCCAAATTTGAAAAGATTGGTCTAAATATATTTTTTGAGTCAATTAAGGCTCATCTTTCCATGCCCTCCCTGACATTACTACATTACAGGAATTTGCCTTAAAAAAGGCAACAAAAAACGCTTTTCTGAAGTAAACACTCCCCAATTTGGCACTGCTTTTGATTGGCATCTCAATTTTTCTTTTTTTTTCTTTTTTTTCCCTTTTTTTTTTCTTTTTTACAACCAGGATATCAGTAGCTCCTTTACAAGCTGCAAAAATAAACAAGGAAAAGTAAATGTGAAGCTTTGTTTAGGAAACTTTCCCTTTTTTTTTTTTTTTTTTTTTTTAAATTTCTTTTTTCGCTTTGGGTTTCCAAAGGGCCGTCTGGGGTGAATCAAGGCTGATCCTGGTGCAAAACTCTTCTCCAAGAGATAGGCAAGCTTCTGGAACAACTGGTTCGTGTTAGCTGGAGAGAGACACTGAATCTAAACCATGTGCTCCTGGCTCTTGTGGTTTTGAGCTGAACCACAAACACTCAGGCAAGCTGTCAGTCTCGAGTCACAATTCCAACCAACCTTGCAGAGAACAGGGGGGCCGTGCCCACCAATCGTGTTTTTAACCCTTCTCTGATTAGTGCCGTGGTTTGGTGCTCGGCCTGGACTGGAATTTTCTGTTTCATAGCACACTGAGGGCTTGGGAAAGAATTAAAGACAATTTCGGTGCAATGGGGGTGAAAATAGAGATGGTGAGGATGCTGTGAGACAAAGCTTGGAGAGGACTCAAGGAACCAAAACCTTCCCAAGAGCCAAGATCCCACCAAGCCCAGCCTTCCTGGCAGGTGCCTGCCCCTCTCCATGGGCAGAGCAGCTCAAACAGCTTCTTCCAGAGCAGCTCATTTACAAAATGCTCCATTTTTACCACTGAGCAGCTGGGAAAGGGCTGCTGTGGCACCAAGTCACCTGTGAGAGCAAGGCTGGGACATTCCTGCTGCAACCCCTATGGCCTTGGGCTGGGCTCAGTGCTCACAGCACTGAGGGTCTGAGCTCAGTGTGCTCTTTGCTCCCAGTTTTGTTGGTTGGGATCACTCAAAAGTGAGCTCAGAGGGTGCCACAACCTTAATCCTTCCGTTCCCACTGCTGGGTCAAAATAGCTGGGACACAGGTACCACAGTCTGCACATTCCCAACCCTGCAGACAGCCAAGCCAAGAAATCCAAGAGAAACATCTCAGGGAAGATGCCTGTGTGTTTTGGAGGACACGAGGTGAGCTATTTGCAGGTTTTTTCCAGCATGGAGGTGACCTACGTGCAAGGCAAGAACTGCTTGTCCAGGAACTGAGGCTGCTGGAGAAAACACACAGGGATAAAGCTGCATTTTAATTCCAGGAACCACGCTGGGTAAAAACCCTGCTGCACAGAGCTCAGACACACCTGGTTGCAAGCCCAAAATGGAAATGTGCAAGGGTTGAATATTTTGTGAGGACATGTTCTATAACAGCATTGTTTGGGGGGCTACAAAATCCCCCCTGGCTGTAAGGCCTTGGTAAATCAATCTCTCCACCTCAGCACTCCTGAAATGCCATAGGAATGTTTGTCCCTGAAGTGCTGTATCATATTTGGGACTGCTGTATCACATTTAGGACTGCTGTATCATATTTGGGACTGCTGTATCATATTTGGGACTGCTGTATCATATTTGGGACTGCTGCAGGACTGAGGGTTGAAGAAGGGAAAAGGAGGTAAGGGCTGAAAGCTGTGTCTTTGGATCTCATTAGTGGTTGATGTGTTAAAATGAGTCTCTTTCCTCCTTCCTCTTTTCTTCTCTTCCTACACCTGGTTGGGATCTACTCACCCCACAAAAGTTGTGATGAATCACTTTGTCCACAAAACCTTCTCATGTTTTCTTCTTCATTTAGAATGAAAACACAATTTATTTTTTAATCTGAAAAAACCCCAATGTGAATTTTTTCCCGTGATAAAATTCAGCAGCTGAGGATTTACCCAGGTATTGAATGGAAGAAATAATGTCAGTGTAAAGTGAGAGTTTTAAGTATTAAAGAAGGGCTGGGTGAAGATCTGAGAATGGCTCCTATGTTGCAGGAAACTGAGGGATTAAGGGTGAGGGTGAGCAGATTTGGGTACATTGGGCAGATAAGAATGTTTGGAGGAAGCTAAAATTGCTGCTTTGCCAACCAAGCTGCTGAGGGGACAAAGCTGCCCTTGTTGGAGAGGTTTCTCCCACTCCAGCTTTTCCACTGGGAGACACCATTAATGAGAATCTGAAGGAATTATCCTGATTTTTTCCAGCACAGCTCCCACAGTCACAAAGCAGAACACATTTAGCATCCCCTGAGCAAACCCTGGGGGTCCCTCCTCTCGCTGTCTAATTAGGAACAGCCAATAATACAGCAACACACACACGACCTCTCTAAAGCAGCAAGAAGAGGTGATTTATTGAAAGGCCACCTCACTTATATAGGATAGATCGTGCAATACACAATGGAAAAGGAGAAGGCAACACCTCTTTGAAAACCTGCTTTCTGCAAAACATCACGCAGCACATGTACAGCTCTGTGATCAACAACAGGTGTTAATCTGTGTTCTTCATTCTTCCTTCTCTTGTTTATCTCTGAGAAAAATCCCCAGAATGGGAAAGATCCGAGCTGGAGCTGAGAAAGCCAACAGCCTGGGAAAAATGCAAGTTGGATTTTCCCTTGAGCCTTCAGCAGTGTCCACAGCTCCTTGTGCATCCAGTTCATTTCAAAGATGTAAATGGCAGGAATGGCTTGGGGGGATAAAGTGGGACCTAATCCCAGCACCTCTGGTACTAACTCAAGGATTTTCACCAACGGTGATGAGAAATGTTCTGTGCCTTGCACCAGTCAGAAGGGAGGGAGATGGGAGCTGGGTGGGATTTGTGTGGGACAATGGGAGAGCATCATTCACCCTCCCCAGCATTTCCCAGGCCCTGAGGGATCCCTGGTGATGTCCCACTGATGACTTCTGAGGGATTCTGGGCAGGGTTTCCACCCTTTTGGCTCAGCTCTTGTTCTTCCCCACATTTCCAGGGCCTCCCATTCTAATCTGGAGAGCTCTGGTGAATCCAAACCCAACTTTGTGCAGCCCAGCAGAGTCCTGGATGAACACAGACTGATACAGCTCCAAGCCTGGGCCACAACTCCTTCAAATCCAGCCCTTCCAGCTTTGCATGAAGGTTACATGATCCCCTACTTAATATGCACATGAACTGGGATGCCACAAACTTCCCTGGGGTTTCCTGAGGGCTGAAGTAAAACTTAATTATCCCAATTGGTTAGACAGACTGTTAAAACTTTTGTTTCACATACACTTTTTATTCCCTCTCCTCCATCTTCTCCCATTTGCCAAAACCTCCTGAAGAGAAAATAAAGATTATTTTACTTTTTACCTTAAAGGGCTCCTTGTGTGCGTTGGCCTTATTAAATAACTGCCAGAATATCTAATATTCCATGGACAGCGCTGATGAAAATGAAGCATAACATTGGTCAAACGAGCAAGTTTCATGTACAGCATTGTCCCTAATTTGGTCTCCAGCCAATGAAAATTCTCTTTCCATGCATCTGTTGGCTCTGGATGAGTCTTTGCATTTAAAATGGTCTTAGAAAATAAAAAGGATTTCTCTCTTTTTTTTTTTTTTTGGGTCACTCGGATTTTGAGCATAATCACAACCCTTTTATGCCTCACTGAGGTTTTGTCACTTCTCTCCTTGGTGCTGTTTTTTCTCCCAGCCGTGCTCAGAGGAGCTGGCACAGGTTGGGTGCAGCAGAGCTAAGCTCAGATATTGTCCCTGATCCCAACAGCCTCTGGACTTCCCCCGCTCAGAAATCCAGGGAAATGCAGTTATTACATCTCCAACAAGTCTGGGAAGTCTATGGAGGAAATGGGGAGCTTCAGTGTGTGCAGAGCAGCCATCCAAGAGCCCCGTGTGCATCTGGCTCTGCTCGCTGATGCACCATTAAGTTCTGCTGTAATGATTTCAAGGGGAAAAGGCCTTTTGCTGGATTTCCACAGAAGGCTGATTTTCCCTTTTCTGGCAGATCTGCGAGGCCATTAATGGTGGCTGGAAGGAAACGGCGCTACCTTTCCACACAGCCCTTTCTGTACTCACACCACTCATGTGAGGACCACCAGATTCTTCTGTTTTAGCCGAAGAAATTAAACACCAGCCATTAATAAGTTACCTACTGACGGCAGCTCAATCCCTTTCCTGTAGGTCTGCCAGTTGTTAACCAGGAGGTTCCATTGCCTGACTTCAGACAGGGATTTCTTCCTGCACGGTAAAACATCGCCTACCTGAGGCACCAGGATCTTGTTCAGCGTCTCGGTCCAGAAACAGCAAACAGAATCTAGCTGTGGCAAGCAGGGGGAAAACTGGAATGCCAAGGGCAGGATGGGAATCCAAACCACGATCTGCTGGAAATAAGGCCGGTTCCTGGAGAAGCCAAGAATTTCCAGCCTGTTTGTTTGAAAAGATTTCACTTGTCTGCGCACACGGACGGGCTCAGGCGCGGAGAGCTCAGAGCTCAGAGCCTCCCTGCAAACCACGTTCAGCTTGGTGTGTTAAACTTCACGTTTTAAACTCCACGTGTCAAACTTTGCATGTTAAACGTCATGTTTTTAACTTCACAAGTTAAACTCCACACATTAAACTTCCTATTTTAAACCTTGCGTGTTAAACTTCGCACATTAAAATTCACATGTTAAACTTCACGTGTTAATGCTTTATATGTTAAACTTCACAAGTTGAGCTTCACATGTTAAACTCCACATGTTAAACTTCATATATTAAACTTCACACATTAAAATTCACATGCTAAGCTTCACGTGTTACACTTTACACATTAAACTTCATGTGTTAAACTTCTGACATCAAACTTCAGGTGTTAAACTTAACATTAAACTTCATATATTAAACTTCACATTACATTTCACATTAAACTTTACATATTAAACTTTATATATTAAGTTTCACGTGTTAAACTTTTCATATTAAATTTCACATGTTAAACTTTACATATTAAGTTTCACATGTTAAACTTTACATGTTAAGCTTCCCACATTAAACTTCGGATGTCAAACTTCATATTAAACTTCATGTTAAACTTCCCATGGATCAGGAGTTAAAACAGATTTCCTACATGTCCAGTGCTGTTAAACACAAATCTGGATTGGTTTCAGACCTTTAGAAGCAATCCCTGCTGGTTAGGTTTGCAATTCTCTTCAGAGATGAGGATAACAAGAAGCCTGGAGAAGCTGGGATGATGATGATAAAGAGAAGACATCTCCAAACATTTTTCAACAGCTCTCTGTCTTCAAAAATGTTTTAATTTAAATTTTCTTTGCCTCAGTCTGCAGCCAGAACCTTTGTGTGTCAGACAAGGGAACCATCCCTCCTTTTTTCCATTTCTTTCCCTCTTCAGTTTCTAAATGACTCCCCACCAAGTCACACAATTTATATCACTCTACAGCAAAGAGGGGATTTAAACCAGGTCTAGTTCTGCAGAGCGGGGGTGGAATGAATTACCCATTCAGAGGAAAATGACCCATTAAAAGAAAATTGGACACACAAGTGGGAATAATCCATCCGTATGGATTTGTCAGCATTGCAGATGAATCCACTGGAATACTGAGTGGAGATGGAGAATTGCACGTAAATTAACAAACCAGAGTGAGGGTGGGGATTCCATAAAGTCAGGATTGAGGATTTGAATCAAACATTTGGGGCTGGAATAATCCAGAATACCCTTTCAGATACACAGCTCAAATTTGACATGTTTTAAAACATTTTTAATTAGTCAAAACAGTAGAATGATAACAATACTTATTTAATAATTCATAGAATGACTGAAAAACTTAGTCCTGAAAAATAAATGCTGTAACATTTTTATCACAGTTAAAGATAACATTTTAGGCTAAAAAAATTGAACAAAGATGGCAAAGTGAGGTTTAATAACTTTTGATCTTCATAAAATTTATGCATTAAAATTTTTACTTAGAGAACCAAAGTGCTTCAGAAAGTTTGGAAATAGGAGCGTGGCACATTTTACGGCTTTCCCCTGGAAATAAATGAGGGTTTGTTTCATTTAGAAATCATGTATTTTGCTAGCCCTGATTGCTGAAAGGAAAGTCGGCTGTAGGACTGGTACAGAACCAAAAATTCACCAAAATTTGGGGAGGTAGAGAAAAATATTCAGAGCCAGGCCCATAAAAATGTCACTTTGCTTGTCAAATGAAATTCCAACTCCTCCCTCGCTGTGCTAAAAGTGCTCAGCAGCTCTTACGAGGAGATAGTGATGGGTGACACCAAAATCCAAGGAATTGAGTCCTCTGAGCCTTCAGGGGGCAAAGAGAAGTCAGAACCCACTGAATTTTAAGCTCCTTTTCCTATCGGATTTCCATCAAACCAGCACAAGCACAATATAGAACTCTCTTTCCAGCTCTACTTAAAATGAATTATTTTCTTTCTTTGTGCAGCCTCCTGTCTCTTGGCTAAGGGTGTATTTTGATTATAAATTATTTTGGATTGACATCCTCTCCATATCCACACATCCAAATACAAATCTCTCTCTTTCTACATTTCTATTTCTCAGTGCGCTGCCAGCAGTCCTTCAGTTTGGATTAAGCTGGGAAATGTAACCTCATTGTACCAAAAATTAATAGAAATCATTTTCAAACTGAACCCAAGCCTTCTCCAGATTCATCAGGCAAATGGCAAAAATAGAAAATAACAAAAAAGAGCCACAGATTTGGAGATCAGCTTCCCTGGGATGTGCTGCTGCCCAGGGAAGATCCCTGGAAATGTCCAAGGCCAGGTTGGAGCAGCCT
>JANRGV010000050.1:9957088-9975494 GCA_024734035.1 Alethe castanea
CTAGCCCAGCTCAGCCCAGCCCAGCCCAGCCCAGCCCAGCCCATCCCAGCCCAGCCCAGCGCTGGCAGGCGGCGCTGCCTGGAAATGAGCGCAATCGTATCCTAACGGCGATTTGGGTAATTGTCCCTGCGAGCGATCTGCCAACCAGCGCTGGAAACAAGGCTTTATTGCAAATATAGCATGAAGGCTAATCTGGAATACATTAAAATGTTATTTCTGTAGCGGCCTTTTCCCAAACTTTAAATAATGGCTAAACCATTTATCAGCTCTGGAGGAGAGAGGTTGTGCTTTTCGAGCGGAGATGAAGAAAAAAAAAAAAGTCTTCAATAAAAATATTCTCCACTAAAACTCTGTAATTTCTGGTCCCTTGTACATTGCTAAAAATTATTACCAACCCATTTCAGATTTGCTGAGAGGGGCATGGTCTGAATATCATGTAACAACCAAACTGTCTTTGAGGCACCTGCTACAGGCCTCTGGTATCACTAGGAGCTGCAAGTGGTCACAGCAGCCAGAGCCACCCAAGTGTTGCAAAGTGTGTGTAAATAACACACAATAAATTAACTGTGTGTAAATAGTACAAAATAAATTCCTGTGTGGAAATAACTCCCAATAAATAAACTGTGTGTAAATAATACACAATAAACGGTGTGTAAATAGCTCACAATAAATAAACCGTGTGTAAATAGCTCACAATAAATAAACTGTGTGTAAATAATACACAATAAACTGAGTGTAAATAACAGGTGAAGTTAACAGGAAGGAATCCTTCCCTGGGAGGGTGGGGAGGCCCTGGAAAAGAATTCCCAGAGAAGCTGTGGCTGTCCCTGGATACCTGGAAGTGTCCCAGGCCAGGCTGGAGCAGCCTGGGACATGGAAGGTGTCCCTGCCATGGCAGGGGGTGGCACTGGATGAGCTTTAAGGTCTCTTCAACCCAAACCTTTCCATGATTCTACAAATGTGATCATCCCCAGCACCATAATTTGGAGAAAATATCAAAATGTGGTTTTTATAATTTAATCTCACTGGCACCTTGAGCATCAGAGCACCTCCAGCACCATCCCAGTTCTGCACTTTATTTCATTGCAGAGTCCTCCTGCTCCTCAAGAAGAGTATTCTGTGTTTGATGGATGTGCTGGGACTGCTGGATTTCAGTCCCTCTGTTCCTCTGCCTTCTTTTTTTTCTCCTTGCTGTATCTATTAAAGTGATTTACTACTTTTTCATTGTTCTGCCTGGAGCTTGGCCAACTCTTGAGATCAAAATCCCCCCAAAACTTCTCCTCGACAAAACATGAGGGTGATCAGAATGAAACAGGACCTGTGGAAAAGATTTGAATTGTGGGAAAGGAAATCACCCCATCTCCGTGGAAACGCATTCACGTTTTCCAGTTGCTCCTGAATAAATGAAGTTTGTGTTCTCTAATTCCTGCACTTCAATTTCAAGCACACCTAGCCCGAAAGTACCTGGGAATGCTGGTAAAGGCATCAAGGTTTCTCTGAGCAGCTCTGCACTTTCACAGCAAGGCTTTTTCTTTCCCCATTTCCATTTTTTTTTTCAGGAAATCACCATCCAAGTTCTTCAGAAAACGTCTGTGAAAGGCACACACGACCCACAAGGTGCTTATAAGAATTAGCTGTAGTGCCTAAGGTTTTACTCCAAAATTGCAATTCCTCCTAAATCCTTGAGAACCACTGGAGCAGTCGGTGCTCCCTAACGAGCCCCACGTGTGGGGAAATATTAAAAAAAATACTTAAAGTTTTCAAACTTGAATTTACACAATGTGAGCATCCAGTCAAAGCTTTGGGGCTGCCCCTGGATCCCTGCAAGTGTCCAAGGCATTTGGGATGGCATTTGGATGGGGTTTGTGGGTAGAATGGGGTGGATTTAAGGTCTCCCCCAACCCAACCTTTCCATGATTTCGTGGTTCCATTTCTGCCCCTGCATTTCCCACTGAGTGCTGCTGGATAAAATCCTGCTTGGCATCAAAGCCGGGTTAGGATTATTGCCATGGAAAGGAAAATCATCAAATCTCAGCCCATTTCTGGTGGAGGTTGGTTATTCCATGGGGTCATCTCAGAACCAGGAGCAATCCTGACTGAAAATTCTCATTACAGCATTCTGCATTAATTATAACTCTCAGGGCTTTTAGGACACAGGGCTGCTTTATTGTCACGTTTGGTTCCTGTAGCTAAACTGAGAGATTTCATTTGAATGTTTTCAGTCTCCCCCTTTGCACGGCTCCTCCACATTCCCCACTCCTCAGTTAGCACCTCTCTCCCAAAGCTGTCAGCTTCCCAAGGCTCATTTGCCAGAGGAAAAGAAAATCTGAGCTGCAGAACCTTTGAGGGGAGGCAACACTTTATAATTTCCTCACAGAGGTGAACTGGTACCTGCAAATGCACTGGCACACAAGGAAATTCCTGCCAGTGCCTGGGCAGAGAAAGGCTGTGATCCACATATGGCCACAGCCACATTCCACAAGATTTTCTGAGGCATTTAATTGGGATGAAGACCAGACCCTCTGAATTAATTTTTACTCAACATCTACCAGATCTGAGAACATTTCTCCTTAGGAGTTGCTTGTATCACCAGCAATCCCTCACCTTCAAGCTTCCTTTTATTCACGGCAAAGTTTTTAGTGCAAGATTGGGAGCTTCCTTTTATTCTGTGTCCTTAGGTAAGAGCCATCCCCAAATTTACAAAATTAAATAACACAATGGTTAAATTCTGACAAAATAATGGTTCTGTTCTGCCTCTGTATTCTTTGCTGAGCTTCAATAAAGAACTTTTGGCCTTATATGTCTTGATATAAGTTTAAAAGTCTGGGTAAAGGAATGCGCCACTTTCCTGATGAGGATGTGAGCTCCCTACTCCAGAGCAGAGATCCCTCAGATTTCCAAACAATGGATGATGATGTAAAATACAAATCCTCCTTGATCCTGGTTAAAACTCCTCCTGGGGGGCACATTCTGGGCTCTGGACAGGACTTTTCCAAATCATGGCCTTGTTCTGACAGGAAGATTTCCAGGGCTGCTTGGCACAAGCCTTCCCTGTGGATTGGAGGACCCTGAGGATGCTCAGCAGTGCCAGGGACTTATTGGGGTCACCTGAACACTGCAGCCCTCACCTTGCCATCCCCACTGACATTTCTTGCTGAAATCAAATCAAATCAAACCGTCAAATAAATTCAGTTTGCTTTGCTACAGATGGGGCAGCGCCACTTCCACTTTTCCAAGGCTTTTTTGGCTTTTCCAGGGGATTCAACAGAGCTGGATTGTGCCTGGCTGCAGGAGGCAGAGCTTTGGGGTTTGGTCCTCACTCCCTGCTCCTCAGGCTGGGGAAGGCCCCATGGCTGCAGGGATCAATAACCCCTGTGTTTCCAGGCCCTGCTTATTAAAGGTGGTGCATGGAAAAAAAAAAAGAAAAATAAGAACCGTTCCCTATTTATATCTGGAACTTAATGAAGTGAAATTATCACAGGCGACAGGCGCTGGTGCTGTAATTCAGAGACACGGCTTGGCTTGGAGGGATCTGCAGGCTGTTTTTATTCCAAATAATAAAAAAAAAGAGTGAAACCTAATCCTCTAATCAGTTCCAATTTACATATTCACGGCTCTTATTTCCAGCCTGCTCGGAGGAAAAAAAAAAAAAGATAAGTGTTGGAGTCACGAAGCGATTATTTGATTAAGTAATTATTAATCCCAGGGTGCTCTGATTAATTCCCAGCAAGTTAAACAAATGGATTGGAGCTGGGCTGGTCACCTTCTCACCATTGTCACACTCAGGGGGAAAAATCCTGCAGAGATATTTTTACCTGCTCCACACTGAGGAGTTTTGTTCACTGAAGGGCTCCCCTGCGCTCCCCAGGGGTTAATACCCTGCTAAATGAAGTGTTACACCTTGGAATTTTATCTGTGCCTGACTGCAAGACCAAATGCTGATCTGTGTTTTCGAGCTGGAAACTCTAGGTTGGATCTGTGAGCAAGTAGCTTTTAAAATGTGTAAATAAATTAAAAATTAAATAAAATAAAAATAAACAACAACAAAAAAAACCCCTCTGAATGTGTGTTTTTAACACGTTTTTACTGACTGTGCTGAATCTGTCGTGGAGACAATGCCATAGCTGGGAGTCCTTCAGAGCAGGGTCTGTCCACTGATTTCAAAAAAGCAGAGATAAATGCTTCAAAACATCATTTGTCTTTAGGCAAAGCAAAAAGACTGAGAGAAAACAAACCTGGAACTGATGTTTTCCAGTTTTATTGGAGTTTTTTTATCCTAACAGGGTAAAATCTCTTGTAGTTGGTTGCACAAGCAAACACACAAAACCCTCAAGTGCTGTTCACTTCGGTTTAAAACCTGCCCTAACTCCAGCCTGTCTCAGTCTCTCAATTCCTCCACTTATCCCATAGTCAGAAAAAAACCCAGGAAAATGGGAATATGATGTGTAAGCCCACAATTAAAAAAAAAAAACAAAAAACTGGAAGCCTATTGCATGAAAGGAAAAGGTGAGAAGCACCCACCAAAACCCCCCTGCCACGAGAGGAGTTAATTCATGGCACAGGGATAGGCTGGACTGAAAAACAAAATTAATTAAATGTTTTAGATGTTCTAAAGCTGCTGATAAAAGCAGCCAGTTACTGAGCAGGGACCTTCAGCTGGTGCCTGTGTGACATCAGCCAATTCTGGAAGTGTATTTTTAATTCTTTGTCTATTATTTTACTGCTTAACCATATCTGCTCCTTGGATCCCAGGTCCAGATCCACCCCATGAAGCACAAGGGATGAATATTGGGATCAGGACTGCAGAGGGAGCCTGGGTCAGGAGGATTTGGTAAGGAAATACAATATTCTTAACAAACAATTCTTCCTGCTGCCATTCCTAATGACCCAAGCCTTTCCATCAGCAATAATTCCTAGTGCCAATCTCAAATATCCTGATTAATTAAATTCCTTTACAATTTTTGAATTTGAAAAATGTAAATTATCTCTGCCGAAGATGGGTTTGATTTCTTAGATTTGGGTTCTGTTATTTTTGGGGGGGATTTCAGTAAAGAGCTCCCAGCTCAATTTAAATATTCACCACCCAGCCTTGCAGTGGGATGGAAGTGGGCAATCCTCATGGATAAAATTTCCTTAGAGGCGTCAAAAATACAGAGCAAAGCCCATTTCCTTCTGCATTCTGTGGAGAGAGGGGGAAATGTAAAATTGCCCATGGAAGGAGCAGCAGAGGAAGAGACAGAGCCAGGGCAGAGGAGCAGAGTGGGGATGGGAAATGACACTGGACACCAGCCAGCTCTTCCCTGTCTTTCATGAGCTTGGGAACAGCTCAGCTTTTGAGGCAAGAAAATATTCTGAGGTTTGGGTTGAGGAAGATGAAAGCTTTTGTTGTGAGTGAAATGGAAAGTTTTGTTTCTCCTCTGTTCCAGTGACGTTACTGGGACAAAGACAAGACCCTCTGAATTGATTTTCACTCAACATCTACCCAAATCTGAGAACATTTTTCTTTAAGAGTTGCTTGTACCACCAGCAATCTTTTGGTCCCAAAACTTCTTTTTATTAAAAAAAAAACAAACAGACTTCCCCTCAAACTTCTTTTTATTCATAGTAAAAATTTCAGTCATGTCATCTGTGTGGTGTCTCAGCATCTTCTAGCACAGCATTAACCAAAGGCCACCAAAATCTGCTCCCAGAGCCAGATTTATTCATCACCAACTAGCCTGAAGTGCTTTAGAAATGACCATAAATGCACAAAATCAACCTTCCTCCTGGAAGATGTTGGTGCTGATTTCTCTTCCTCCCTCCAAATCCTTGGGGCAGCTCTGTGTGGCACTGCTGCCTCTGGCTGAGGCTCCACCAGCACACTCCTGATGGGAATCCTTGGATTCAGGAAGGTTTGGGGCAGACTGACCCATGCTCCAGAATCTGCCAGCCCAGAGGATGTGTGAGGAGGGCTGTAAGAATGCAAGCAACAACCTCAGCGCCTTTCAAACCTTTCCAAGTGGAAAAGAAACCACCAGGCCACGCAGAGATCTCCAGGAAGAAAATCAGTACTGCAAATGTGGTTTGATGGGTTTGTTCTGAGCCCACGGAGTCCTCCTGCTCCTCTGACTCGCTGTCACACTCAGGAGGCACCATCGAACCTCTGGGCCCACATTTCATCCTGGAAAGGAAAGGGAAATCGGGGCGGGTCAAAGCTTTTCCAGGAGATTTGGGATATTGGCTGCCTGCTCCAAGCTGAGCCTGGCCCAGCTGCAGGGCTGTGTCATCCCAGCCATACGTGTCCCACGCTGGCTGGGACCACCCAGCACCTCCCCAAATGCAAAACTTCCTTTCTTTAGCATTGAAAAGGTGGTTTTCAAGTTACTAGCCAGCAATGGCTGCCTTGATTTATTCAGCACAAGCTTCTCTGTGTTTGATAAGCAAAGGTGGCCAAATAACACAGATACTGGCTGGTAAATATTTTCCCAAAGAGGAACACGGAGCACCGTGTGTTTTGTTAACCACTGGGTCAGATAATTGAGTGTTCAACAGCATTTGAAAGCCCCGTGAGTTTTTAAGTAAACTCTAGAGCTGAGATAAGCCTTGGAAAATGCAGGTAGAACAACCAGTACTCACTGAAGTGATAAAAGGGTTGGAAATTTCACTGAAACTGGGATGTGATCTCCTGAAGTCTCGTGGAATAACACTGAGCCAAAGAAGGGTGAGACAAACCCAAGGAGCTGGGCACAGGTAGTGCCCCATCCCAGCATGTACCACCTCAGCATGAGATCATGGAGCAGCAGCCCTTGAGAAATCAGATGAGCAAAGATCTATATTTGCCTGGTGCCCAGGATGAGCAGAGCTGGGAGGGTCCTTTCAGCCCAGCCCCAAAGTAACGTGTGTGCTGCTTTAACCTTTCTGAATTTCAAACCACCTCCTACCTAATGGACCAAAAAAGAACAAGTAATAATCTGAGAGGGCGGGAGAGAAAATCTGTCAGCCTGAGTCAGACTATTGGACCATCCAGCCCAGTATCCTGTCTCCGAAACGCCGTCAGTATCTGACACTTCAGGCTTAGTTGGGATAATAAAACATTTTCCTCGACCTTATGTAACATCTCGGCTTGGCAAAGAGAAGATTTAAACATTGATTGCTTTCCACTCCCCTCTGTCCCATGAATGTGAATCTGACTCTTTTCCAAAATGAACAACTCTGATGAGCTGGAATCGGTTTCTGGGCAGGATGGGAAAAGCTCCTCTCTCGTTACTCATTCCTGGAGAGATCCACTAAACCTTTGCCTCCTAAAAGGGGCACTGAAGGAGGAGACATAAAAGTCCCTCTGCAGAATTCTGGGTGCCCACGGCCACCTTTTCACGGGAGCTGCAAACGCACATCACAAGACTTCGTGTCTAGTCACTTTATTTCTCCCCATCATGTCTACTTCCTTTATTTTTGTATTTGTTTAAGCTCTCCATTAGTTTATTAGCTTGACAGCAGCCCAGTTAATTAGCCCGTCCTCCCTCCCCCAGCCCAAGCCCGCGAGGCTCCCCAAATGCACACAAAATTTAGTGCTGCTGCTGCTGCTGCTGCTGCTGCTGGGGCACTTCTCAAAACAAATAAAAGATTTGCAAAGCCAGCCACCAAGCATCCAACATAATTAAAGTGCATTTGTTACTTTTTGGGCCCTCGCACACAATCGGGGCCTTGTGCAGAAGGAGCACTCCCCAAATCAGGCTGTTTTTCTTTCAGAGGGAAGAGTGCCAGGAGTCTCCCCAGCCCAGGTAACATAAGATCCCAAGGAGCAGCAAATGGACAGTGGCAGCCAGAGTGAATGGACTGTGGGGAGATCTATATGAAGGAGAGTATCTATAGATATATGCAAACATGCACAGACAGGGCGCTATAGTTCTTCAGGGGGGAAAAAAAATTAAAAAAAAAAAAAAAAGCAGTGGAAAAGCTCCCAGAAACGACTGCTCCGTGCACAGGTATGTAAATGACTCTGGAGTCTCGCTGTCCACCACCTCAATCAATTACAAGGTTATTCAAGATAAAACAAACACCATTTCAATTAACTGCATATACAGCAGTGGTTAGAGGCACACGCAGGGAAGAGGAAGTGGGAGGAATTTTTGGAAAATGGAACTTTTTTCCTGCTGCTTCTGGAGATATGCACAAATAGAGGTTGCCTTGAGGTGCTGCAAGTAGAGCCGTGAATGGTCTTAAAAAGTCCCAACCTAAAGCTGTCATGGTCTGAACTAAAAGCAAAATGAGGGGACAAAAATAAAACAAAAAAAGGAGTGAATGAACATTTAAACATCTGTTTAGTTTGTGCTGGCTCAGAACAAGCATTTGCAGGAGTCAGTGGGAGCAGGAGTTGGAAGAGGTGCTGGAGGAGCACTGGTTTTGTTGGAGGCAGGATGCACAGAGCCCCCAGCAGGTCTGGGAGCAGCTCAGTGTGAGTGCAGCTCCCTGATCCCCACTCCCAGCAGGATTCCCAGCCTGGGAATGCTCAGAACACAGCTGGGTGACGGAATCTGACAACAACCTACGAATTCAGTAGTGCCTTGAGAAGCCAGGGCAGGAATGATGACAGGGGCTGGGCAAACATCACCAGGGATGCTTTTCCACCTGTGCCACAGATTTTTGCCCAACGCTGAGCAAACCATTCTACCTCCTTCCTTCATTTTTCACACTTCTGTGCAAAAGTTCCTGGTCAAGAGGCTTTGCCCACTTCTCACCTGCAATCAATACAATATTCAACAGGAGTTTTAGAGATTTTTCTACTTCTTTGGCTGATGCAGTAAAACTAAAGATCAATTGGCTTTGTGAAGAAAAAAAAAATTATTAATCAAGTATTTCTGGATGAAATACACACGGACCAGGAGATAGGAGCAAAATTTATGGCCACACCACCATAAATCACCATCCAGTCTCCTGCAGCTACACTCGTGGTCATAAGCAATAAATTTATTGCAGTTGCCCAGTTTTCCTCGGTGGCTTCAGCCACAAAAGCTGACTGTGAGCCTGCTCCTAAGAACAACAAGCAAAAGCAGGTGTATTTGAAACACCCCCACGTTAATTTTGGTGACCCTCATTTGCAGGGGATTGGGATCTGTCACACTTCCATGTGTCCTTTCACATCATCTGACCAGAAACACTGACTTTGTCATTTATTGTGGTCCTGCCTAATGGGCAGGAACTTCCTGGGGGCAAACTCCACACTTAATCCACGTCAACCTTCTCTTTGCTAGCTACAAGAACTAAATAAAATCTTCAAATTAGGGAGGAATCAAACCCAGCACTTATTCTATAAAGATTCCAACCTCAAACCCCTGACATTTAAAGAGAAAGATGAGGTCCAAATGGCCTTGCTTCAATGGCCAATTAAATTCAGAAAAATCAACCCTTCCTGAGCCTTCTTTCCATTGCAAAAATGTTTTTTCTCTTCTCTGCTCACTCACTGCCAAAGGCCACCCTAAACATGCAGAGATCCCCGCTGAGCCCGGACACAGCGCTGGGGCTTTTGTGTATTTCCCAGGACTATTAACAGAGTAATATAATGAGAAATGAACTGAGGTTAAAGAATTCAGTACCTCGAGTATTTTCACTAAAAACACTGGCTGCATCAGGGGACCTGCCAAGAGGAGAGTTTAATATCGCACGAAAAGGAAGAATTTTCATAATGACACTTGGCAGGGGCTGCATCCCCCCCATGAATGGAGCTGCTGGAGCTTTCTCTCCTCCTCTCTCTGATTCTCTCTCTCCCCACAGCCCAATGGCAGCACAAGGGATTTTCATTTTTAAGATATTGGGAACCACTGGAACCAAGCTTTGGGCAACTCTTCACAGGGTGAGGGACTGAGACTTCCTATATTTTACCTCAGGAGGTATTCTGAGAAAGAAGCTTCCAGGCTATGCAGTTTCTTTACGGTCAAAAGGTAAAAAGTGGACCCAGAATGCCCAGAATTTCCTAAATTGCCTAAAAATTTTGTTCCATGTGAATCTTTCTCTTCGTTTTCCAAATCTAGATAGTGGGCCAAAACAACTACTTCCTTTGTAAATCAGTTTGAGACTTTTTTAAAATTAAAATGATGGGCCACTAAAACTCTAAAAACCAGCTGTGAGGATCAAGCAAATCCCACATTTTGCCTTCTATCCTTTTATATCTGGTGACTCTTCCTGAATTTCCTAATTCCAATTGCATTCACACCAGCATTCCAATAGCAGTTGGTGTTTTATGTTCTCTCACAGTGCTGCTTGCTCCCTTTTTTCTCACTCCCATCTATTTGGAAATGTCATGCCATGAAAAAAAAAAAAAAGAGCAAATAAAACAGAAATGAATGCCTGAACAGGGATAATAATGTTCTCTACAACAGAGATCAAACATTCTTGATAAATTCAGTTTTACTGCGCAGCTGACACTGGTTCTCAGCACAAAGCTCAGGCTCCAGCAGAAACTGGCCCCACTCCCCAACAATGGACTGGTTTCAAACAGTTTTATCATTTCTACTAAAACTTTGGAGTCAAAACTTTTTCTGACTCAAATCAAACCTCAACCTGACAGGCTGGCCCAGCGCAGCTGTGGGTGGAACAAATACAATAAAACTCTCGTCGGAGAAAGGCCAAACACCAGGGAAAACAATTCCTTGTGGAGGGATGGAGGAGGAGTGCTGGGATTCAGTGCTGGAACTCCATGTTATAAATGAGAAACAAAAGTCTCGATATGCAGCAAAATTTAGATTGCTTTATTTTCTACAGATAGAGCAAGCTGGGGAAAACATGAGGGGTCACCGCCCGCTCCACGCTTCCACCGAACCTGGGTTGCAGCTCCCTTTTTATAGTATGGTTTTCCTTGTAGTAATCAATAATTGTTTTTTGTTTTGTTTTTTTTTTTTGTCGTAATTCTGCCAAGGTAAGCAGTGGTGGTCAAAGAAACTTCCAAACTTTTGTGGGACAGCTCTTCGGACAATTGGTCATGTAACCATCTGGTCTTGGTAGATAAAAAACAGAAGAAGTGGGAAGCCTGATCTTAGCAGATAGTTTGCAATTGATTACACAAAGGCAGGAAATCTGATTCTGCAAAAAACCTTTCAGACTATGGAAAATCTTTTTTATTTATTTATTTATTTTTTTACAAACTGGTATACACAATATTCATAACAGGGGAATTCAAACAGAGTGGGCTTAATCATATATTTCCCTTTATCTAGGTCCATGTTCTTTTTATTTTTTTTTCCCCTAAGTATTCTGGTTTATACAAACTCCAAAACGTCTATGATTAACACTAATCTTTTATCAATTATCACATCCACAATTCCTTGTGGAGGGATGGAAGAGCAGTGCTGGAATTCTGCTCCTTCCAGGTGATGTGTGTGAAGTAAAACAATCCCACGGAGATTTGGGGGGCTCCATATCCCCCCTCGGGGAGTCGCTCCAACCCTGCAGCAATAAAACCCAGCACAGGGAGCTCATTTTCCCCGAGACTCCGGGTAGAAAGCCAGCAGAAAAACACCCTGCAATGAGGATTACAGAATATAACTCTGCTTTGGAGGTGACGCAGGGCCCTCATTTGCAAGTGATAAATGTCACTGCTCTTCCATCTGCAGCCTTTTAAACCCAATTTGAGGGGTGTAATGAGGCTGCACAGCCTTGGAGAACAGGCAGGGGACAGCGGAGCCATTTGAGCTTTACTCAGTGTGTCATGGGGGAGTTGTCCTTTCTTTTTTTTCCTTTTTTTTTTTTACCAAAATGAGGTGCCCCAGGGGAAAGTCAGCAGCTCGAAGCAGCCCCACCTGAGTGTGTCTTGGGAGGAAGCCGACTGCCTCATATTTTTTAAAAGGGAAAAAAAAAAATTATAATAATAGAGCCGAGCCAAAAATATCAAGCAGTTCATAGCTGTGAAAAAGCCAGGGAAAGCTGAGTCGCCGCCGGCCAGTGTTGTTCTTCCAAACAAGCTGACCACCCTCCCTTCATAACATTTTATTTATTAAAGCAAAATTGGCCCACTGGAATAAAATTATGCGCTATTCATATACATATGTATATCTATGAAGGTATGGTTATTAATGACTGTGTTTCCATACAGCCACAATGTCCCTATAGAATTTTTTTGGGGGGAGGTGAGCTACTGAACTGGTTAGTGAGGGAAAAATTTAAATGGTGTGGATGGGACAGGGCAACAATTCGGTGATAACTCAGTTAGAGCTGTTATGATTCAGGAAGAACTCGGTTATAATTCGGGTAGAACTCGTTTTAAGCGTTGTAATTCCCATTTAATTCGCTGTAACTCAGCGCAGGCCGCGGGGCCGCTCTCGCACGCCGTTGCCGTGGCAACAGCGAGCTCGCCTCCCATTGGTCGGTGCCTGGCGCAGCAGCCAATCAGCGCCCGCCGCTTCGCCGCCGGCAAGATGGCGGCGGGGATGCGCGAGCGGGCGGCGGAGCGGGGCCGCGAGCGGGGCTGGTTTTAAGGAATAAAATCAATGTAAATCACTCAATTCCTGAGCAACTCCGTCCTTCCAAGCACCCCTCTCACGTCTCAAATAATCCTCAGGGTGAGCACTCACAGAAACAGCCTCCTAAATAGCGAGAGAAATTCACCAAGCGCTGTAGAGGCTCAGGGCAGCAGAAGCAACACCTTCGCTATTTTCCGCTATTTGCTTTTTTTTTCCTTTTTTTTTTATTTTTTTAAATCCCCACTGTGTGAATTCCCATTTTAAAGTCCCCGTATTTACCTTCTCTATTTTCCGCTATTTGCCTTTATTTTTTTTTAATCTCCACTGTGTTAATTCCCATTTTAAAGTCCCCCGTATTTACCTGCAGCACTGTCTAGACAGCTAATGAAATAGGAAGAGCCCAGTGGGTTTTCACAAGAATGTCAACAAAAAGAGAATCAGAAATGAATCGATTTTAGAGTTGGATGGGTACTGAGCATGGATATCCCAGATTTTTATATTCCTAAAGCCCCCACAGGAATCAGGTCACATTTACAAACTGTGCTCAAAGATGCAGTCAGATCCCAAAGGGATTTTTCCAGACAGTTCATAAAACCAGCTGTGAGTCACCACTGCAAGCTAATGGGAGTAAGGCCTGGAACTTATCTAGGTGCTTTTAATAAATCCTACTCTTTCCATATCGACATGATTAAATGCATAATGTGCTTTTTTTAACTGTGACCCAGTGTTTATCCAGTGCCAAGAGCAGCAAGCTGAGCACTAAAATGCTCCATACTTCTGGAAAATAGTGCCTGCTCTGGAGAATCCAAAATATTAACGAGCAGGTAAGTGTGCAGTCAGAGACAGGAACGGAGCTTCTCCCTCAGCACCTCACTGCAGGCTTTTGTCTTTTCATTTCTGTGCACATCCAAAATTTCAGAAGTTACTTCTGAGTTATGAAGATTTTCAGCTTGGTTTTGTTTCTCCCAGTGAACATCCCCAGAGCTGTTGTGTTTTACGTGCACACACTCCTGACTGACAGCAGTGATATTTTCTGTTTATTTATCATTCCTTTCTATGGGTGCAGCTGGATAAAAATCCTTTTTGTTCAGGAGCGTCCTGCGAGCTGCAGGAGGAGCAGGGAAAACTCATACACTGAATAAAACACATTCAGTGATAATAAAATTATAAAATTCAGAGCCAGAAGGAAATTAGATTAGTGGTGTAGTTGGACTTCTCACGCTACACCTGGGTTTGGATGTTTGCCTGACGTGTTCTTAAATGTTTTGAACTCCTTCAGGTATCTTCTGTGACATTGTGGAGCTTCTTCATGTTCCACCTCTGTGACACTGAGCAGCTCTTCAGGAACTCCAAAATCGAGCCTGGAGCAAACTCAGATTGCTCTGAAGTGCCTCCTTTTAGCTTAAACACCTTAGAACTAAATTTGTGTTTCAGGAAAAGGGAGGAAATCTGGAGTGTTGTTTTTCCTGAGGTGTTTTCTGCTTTTATTTGGGAACTTCAAGTTGAGAATTTGATGTGGAACCAGCGCTGGTTCCATGCTGCATTCCTGGGGGATAACTGGGATCAGGAAGTGGCTGCATCATACAAAGAGTTGAGCAATACCATGGGATGGAATTTTGGGTGACAAGAGTATTCCCTGAACATTTCAGAAGCTGGACACAGAGGAAGAATCCAGGCCCAAAAACAAAAACTTCCTTACCTGAGCTGAACATTTTTCACTTTCAGATGAAAGTTGTTGTATCAAACTCAGTGGAGACACAGTTGATATTCCATAAGTGGCCAGGAGAGGAAATCCCAGTTTAAATGAGTCACCATTTTTGTGCAAATATTAACTTTGGCTGATAGATATTTCTGCTGATATCTCTTTTCCAGATCTGTCTCACAGTACATTGTCTTGGCTGTATTGAGCTGGAGCCTTTGGTTCTTTGAATAACTTTCTTTTTTCACTCTTTTATCTATTTATTGTATCTGAAAGGTAAAGAAAACACAATTTCCCCCATAATTCTCCTTCCAGCAATGCAATATTAAATTCTGCACTGGTGGAAAACTTTGATTTAATAATGACAAAAAGCACAATGCTGAGGATTTGGGCTTCTGTGCTAAAGTAGTGGAAAATCCAAGAAACTGGCAAGCCCTGCTTCCCAGGATCTCCCTGCCCTTCCATCCCCAAGCTCTCACTGGTTTATTTTAGAAATAAAAAGAATTTATTAGAATTATTTTGAATTGATGTAGAATTTTTTAGCATTGTTTTGAATTATTTTATATAGAAACACTGGTGGGCACTGGAATTAAAATTTAATTTTGAAAAATCTTCATATTCCCTGGCAAAACACTCTTCAAGGTTGTGCCCACCAGCTGTTCAGAATTAATTACAGATGATGAGAAGAGAGCAAATTAATTAAATATTGCTTGTGCCTGATTCCTGATCCTACAAACCTCAACACCTGCAATGGAGGAACATGGGAATGCAGAGCTGAAATCCACAGCTCCAGGTGTCTGGAGGATATATGGAATTTTGAGCATTGTGGGGGGAAAATAGGATTGGAGTTGGGGCTGTTAAACACATGGAAAGTCTAGGATTGAAATAAATCCCTTTTAAATTTATTTTTTATTGGTCTCTTTTCATTGTGTGGGTGTTCAAGGGCTCTGCAAGGTGATCAAGGACATTTCTCTTCCCAGGATCCCAGCCCTGGGGCCACTGCTGCCATGGCATTCCTTGTGCTGCTGCTGGACCTTTTTGGAGAAGACAAAATTAACTTTCCCAAGCAGTATTTTAGGGAAGGTGGCTATAAATAACCCAGGTTTGGATAATGTACCAGGGCTGACAGCTCAGCCTTGCAAATTGTGCCCTGAGATCTTCTGTGTGGCCACAAGTGGGGTTTGGCATCCCACAGGGACATTTTTTCTTCCTGACCTCAACACTCGTGTCCCCTGTGGTGCCACCTTCCCCTGCAGGCTGGCAGCTGAAATGTTTTTATCCAACATTTATTTCACCCTTTCTGTCGTTTTTTAAAATAAACTGCTGCCCAGATAAGGGACAGCCAGCATGGAAGGGAACTGGGAAGGGTTCCATGAGCAGATTAACTGAGGGAAGCAGAATTCCAGGGCATCATCCAGGAGCTCTGCCTTGTTTTGCTGCTTTGTTTGACATTGTCAAGTTTGTGTTGTTTAATTTTGGGTCCTTGTTTCATCTTGTTTTTGGACTTCTGGGCTGTTGCAACTTGCAGAGTTACCAAGTCCCTGTGCATTTATCTTATCTGGGTTTCCTCATTTCCACTATTAGGTGATGTCTGACACCTTTTGGGTCCAATCTGGGTGTCTGGACATGCAGTGAGTCACTCCCTGTCCCCCAGCATTTTCCAACCTCCCCTCACTCCTGCTTTGAAGGGAAAACTCTTTTCATCAAGTTATCCCGGTGCTTTGATGGGTACAGCCACATCTGGATGAGGGTTAAGGTGGAAATCTTACAGATTAAAAAGGTGCTCTGGGCATTCTTCAGGGGGGAATGAAGTCGGAGGATGTGGGAAGTACTCTGGATGTTTTCAAATTGCTGGGAGTGGTTTGTGTTGTGTGGCACAGCCTCATGCTCCGGGTGCTCCTCACAGAACAGGGGAATGAGCCCAAATATTAAACAAAGAGCTGTGACAGCAAGAGGACAGCAATGCTCTGGTTTCACCCTTATTTGTCTAATTCTCGGTGATGGTTTTCTCATCCCCGAGGCCCTGGACTCTCAATTTCCTCCTGACTTTCTGCTCTCCAGCATCCCAGAAAAGCCGGGTGATTGCCGATTATTGCTCAACAGGAGCTTTGATGCACCGCGGGCCGATCCCATCGCGGCCCGGGGTTGTAATCGCATTCCGATGGGTATCCCTAATTCCCCCGGAGTGCGAGAACAATCCTCTGAAGTCAGGCTGCTTCCTTTGCATTGCAGCTGCTGGCGGGTGCCCAGTGTTTACCGGCTCCTCTGAGTCATTTGTGAGTGTGATGCTTGGCTAAAAATATTGTTTCCAAGAGCCCCTATCACCATTAATCATTAATTAATGCGATTGCCCACGGTTGGAGCTGAGCAGGTGGCACACAGGAGCTCTGGCTGTCCCCATCCATCCCTGCCGGGTGATCGAGTCACTCAGCAGTGGCAGAACCTGGCACTTTTCCCGGCCCGAAGGAGTTTGCAGTTTGAAGAAGCGCTGCTTTCTCCATCCTGCCCTCCGAGCCGTTCCCATGGCAGTCAGCGGGATGAATTCCCGTCTTGCTTTTACTGAGATGCAAATGAGGGCGCTCAGGGCTTCACCTCACCTGGTGAGCGGAGTTCCGCTGCAGGGAGTGAGCTCAAGGTCTGTTCTTCCAGCTCCCACCCTTGGAATGTGCTGGAATTATGGTTTGGGGACTGAAACTGGGAGAAAAAAAAGGGGGTTGAGGGAGCTGACAAATGGCAGCGCTCAAATCCTAAGGCACAATGTGAGAGAGGAGAGAACTGGGGGCAAGAAATCGGTGAGAGGGACGGGGAGGGGACAAAAGTGAGGGTGGGTCAAAGGATCCAAAACACAGCTGCACATCTGGCTGAGGGAAAGAGGAAGGATCCAAATTAGAGCTGCACATCTGGCTGAGGGAAAAATCCAGATCAGAGCTGCACATCTGGCCGAGGTAAAGATGAAGGATCCAAATCACAGCTGCACATCTGGCTCAGGTGAAGGTGAAGGATCCAAAACTCTGGCTGAGGTAAAGGATCCCAAGCAGAGCTGCACATCTGGCTCAGGTGAAGGATCCAGATCAGAGCTGCACATCTGGCTGAGGTGAAGGATCCAAACCACAGCTGCACATCTGGCCCAGGTGAAGGATCCATCCTCCCAAGCACTGCTGCCAGGATTTGCTGGTGGCTCTGTCACATTTTAAGAAGCCCTTCAGGATTTAACAGCTCCTAGGTTGCTCCATGAGACCTGCAGAGTGCTCAATTAAAATATGATTGGTTTATTGAGGAGAAGACAATTAGGAATGGGTTGATGGATGATTTGGTGCTGCTGGATTTGAGAGCCCCAGAAGCTCTGTGTTCTCAAGTGCCTCCCAACACTTCTCACTTAGCTGTTAGGACAGAAAAAAAAGTTGTTTTTGCATTAAAATGCACTCTTATAAATCATTTCCTTTTTATTTACTAAGCAAAAAGAAAATAATCCCAGCAATATTCATCATGTCAGCCTCTTAAAACATTTTTACCCCAGTACCAAGAGTGACAAAAACATCTTCTGGAGCAAAAGAAAGAGCAAGAGAGTGATGGGAGTCTTTAGTTCCCATAAACTTAATTCCTATAAAGTCTGGACACCCTGGGCGGATGCCTTGGCTCGAAAAGGACCTCCTGGCTCCTCCTTTTTGTCTTGGTTTTTAATTGGAGCCAGGAGAAGGAGCCCAGCATTTGCCAGGTGGATGCGAGCTGTGCCCTGGCAGGACGCCCGCAGAGCCATTCCTGGTTTGTAGATTAAAATAAGGACAGGGAAAGGGGTGGGGAGGGAGGAGAAGGAAACCCGAGAGAGAAGAGCAAAACACTTTGTTCTAATTCAGGTGAAAAAGTTCATCTGGGTGTCCTCACAGAGCGTCTGCCACGTACAGGGTGGAGGAGGCACAAATTCCTTTAGGACGTGTTGTATTCCCGAATTATCCCGCTGTGCCAGGCTCCAGGAACAGCCCCGGGCTGCTCCTGCTCAGCCATCACCCCCAGGGGAAGCTCTCGGACACGGGGCTGGCTTTTGGGAGCTGTTTGAGATACTGGGACTGCAGCACTGCAGCTTTGGCTGGGTTTGCTCCCTGACATTGCCTGAAGGAAGGAGAGGTGTGGATGGATGAAGAATAAAAGAGGTTGTGGAAGTGTTCAGGGATGAGCCTTGGAGCATCCTGGGACAGTGGAAGGTGTCCCTGCCACGGCAGGGGTGGAACCAGATGAGATTTAAGGTCCCTTCCCAACCCAACCCACTCCATGATTCTTT
>JANRGV010000050.1:9975594-9989023 GCA_024734035.1 Alethe castanea
GTGTCCCTGCCACGGCAGGGGTGGAACCAGATGAGATTTAAGGTCCCTTCCCAACCCAACCCATTCCATGATTCTTTGATTCTGTGAAATTTTCCTCTTGCCGTGAAATCCATTAGAATTCAAGCCCCACAAAGAGAAGTGGTTCATTCAAAACTTGAATTTTTTAAGCCCAGCTTGAAAAATGGGCTCAGAACTTCTGCTGGCCATGGCTTTGTAACCCAGGAGCTGAAATCTCACCTGGTTCCACCCCTGCCGTGGCAGGGACACCTTCCACTAACCCAGGATGCTCCAAGGCTCATCCCTGAACACTTCCACAACCTCTTTTATTCTTCACCCATCCACACCTCCCCTTCCTTTAGGCAATTAATTCCTGTTATTAAGCCCCTTAATTCCCAGATTTTCCTGCACACAGTGCTTGGTCACTAATGGCAAAAGCAGCCTTGCAACAAATCCCCCTGAAATTCAGCGTTACCACTCCCCCTGCGTGGGCCTGCTGGGCCATTTTCCATCTGGAGAATTTGCTGATACAAAATAATCTCAAAAAAATCAAACCTGCTCCTGGAGCCTGCCACAGTTTTGCCAGAAAAATTCAGCTCATCAGTGGGGAAATGGAGCTGACAGCATCCTGCCTGCCCACCTGGAAGCTTCACAATGTCATTTTTTTTGCTTTCTATTGAAGGAAAAAAAACTAAAATAAAATGTTTCTTTAATTTTTCAACAAACAAACAAAAAATTAACAGGACTTGGAAATCCCTGCACACAAATGAATTTATATCAAGGTGGTTGCTGCCATTTTACTGGGGTGTTTGTCCATGTCAGAATCATTTCCATCATTGTTTTATAATGATTTTTTTCTTTTTTCTGGAGAGGAAATTCCATTTTCAGAAAGGTTTTGGACTAATGAATTGGAACTAACTGGGAAGACAAGGTAAGGAGCAGAGAGAGCAGGGAAGGAGTCACAGGATATGCTTGACCTGGGAAAAATTAGTTCACCTATTTGACAAAAATTATCTTTTGGCTAAGCCAGAGCCATTTTCCTGTGGAATGGAGTTGGTTTCTAATTGATTACACGCAGAGGCCACTCAGATGTCTGAAAGGCAGCACTTGGACATTTTTATTCTTTCTGTTATTGAAGAGATCCCAAGTTGAAACAAACGATTTTTAAGCTGCCATGTTTCCCATTATGTTGGTAATCAATTCCCTGGAATTCTGGCTGGCTGGAGATGTGAGTTCAGACCTCAGAAGGATTTCTGGGCTTAGGAAATCCTAAAGTAGAGTCCAGTTCCTTTCCTGGAGTGAAAGCCCCAGGGAGGGGATGGTCCCATCATTATTTCAGTTATAGGACCTTTCCCTAAAACACAGCAAATTTCACTCTGATGGGATTATATTCTCTCATTTTATAAATGGCCATATCAAAGATCTTAGGAGAATGATGCCACCCTAAAATCCATCCCAAATTCCCCAACATATCTATATCCCAGTATTTATTTGTTTATTGGAGAAGCACTTGTCTGTGTTTGCCATTGTTTGTGCTGAGGAAACTCCTTGGAGACAAATCCCTGGGAGAACCTGTGGCCAGATCCATTCGTGGAGCTGTTTCCATGTTGTCTGATGCAATCCAGTGTAACAATGTTGTATCCCAGTAAACATGGAAATGGAGCAAGGAAAACATTTCTCAATCGACTTCCTAAAAATACTGCTCTGCCTGGGGAGGGGCTCGAGTTTTATTCCAGGAGCTCGTTCAAGCCCTCCTGGGTTTCCACAATGTCTCGGATTCGACTCAGGCTTGGATTTCATGGGTTTAGGGATTGGGTAACAGAGCTCTCCATGGGCCAAATGCCCACGAGCGTGACATGCAGGAGCCATTCTGGAGTGCAGTGTGCTGTTCCTGGGTGGAAAAGTGCCAGGCATGGCTGGAAGCGAGCTCTGGCTTTGGCAAGGTGGGCAGAGCAGTGAGGGAGGGGCTTTCTGGAGCTGCCTTTTGAATATTCCAAGGCTTTGCTCTGCAGGGGATGCCTGTAATGTGTTATTCTGGCATTTGGGGGGTTGGTTTAATTGTCTTTCTTGCCCTCCTTCCCCGCTGGCTCCTCGGATGGAAGCTGATGGAAATGCAAGTTTGGAGCTCCTGGAGAGGACGGAGGGAATGACAGGGGATGGGATTCTGTGGTGTTGGGGTGAGGAGCAGCACGGGGATGGGATTCTGTGGTGTTGGGGCGAGGAGCAGCACGGGGATGGGATTCTGTGGTGTTGGGGCGAGGAGCAGCACGGGGATGGGGCTGTGCCTCAGCTGTGCCCTTCTCATGGAAAAGTGGGGAATTCCCACCCTGGCAGAGCCTGGCTCTCAGCCCACAGCACAGATTCCTGTCTGCCCTCTGATCCCCCTGCTTTTGTTGCTGTTTTCAGAGCAGATCAGAGCCCCCCTGTGCATTTTCAGCCCCTTCCCAGAGGGAATGATTCCAGCAGTGCCATCTCAGAAGGATGGAGCCAGTCCAGCTTTACCCAGGGCAGTTCTGTGCTGTGACATTAAACCTGAGTGGTTTCTCCAGACACTGAGATTGTTCCATGAGGAGGAAAGTCCTCCTGCCCCTTTCCTCCCTGTCTCTGTGTCTGTCTAAAAATAGCCCCAAACATCTGAAAATGTGTTCTAATCTTTTAACAGGGAAGTGGATGAGGTCACAAGGCTGGCAAGGACTGGTGGAGAGAGTGCTGATCTTGACACATCCAATAGATCCAAGTGGGGTGAAGAAAAGTGGGGAAAGGGGACCCAGAATATTTTTTTTCCAGTGGTTTTTGTCCCTGTCTTTGGTGCAGATAAAACTCTGTGGGTTAAAAACCCTTTTGATATACAGAGGGCAGGATGGGATGGATCAGCTGTTCTGCTTTCAGCACTGTGAACTGCACAGAGCATGGAGAGAAAAAGAGAAACCAATGGATTGAAGCACAAAACCAAGGTGGACATGGACAGAAAAAGAGAAACCAATGGATTGAAGCACAAAACCAAGGTGGGCATGGAAAGAAAAAGAGAAACCAGTGCAATCAAGCACAAAATCAAGGTGGGCATGGACAGAAAAAGGCAAACCAGTGGAATCAAGCACAAAAGCCAAAGTGGGCACAGACAGATTATGGAAAGAAAAAGAACAGTGGATTCAAACTCAAAATCCAGCCAGGGCACAGCTCTGCTCCACTCCCTGTGTGCAGCAAGAAATGGGGGGATTCTCTTTCCACATGGTTTGGATCAAGTCCTCCCCTTCGGGTTTGGAAAATGTGTTTTCTTTGTTGGCATTTGCCAATATCCCAGCCTTGCCTTGTACCTGGAGAAAAGCTGAAGGGGCACAGGCAGGGTAGGAAGCTCAGGAGCACAGGAAAGTGAAATATCCAGCAGTCCATGGGAGCAGCAGCATCCAGGCTGGAGCTTCTCATAAGAGTTAATTAAAAAAAGGTATTAAATATCGTTCTACCACCCCGACAGAGATTGCCTGGGATAAGTATTCCCTGAATTCTCATTTCCTGCCCCCGCACATCGGGCTGGGCTGGCAGAGCCACTCAGGCGTGAAACACTTTGCTCCCAACTCCCAGCAGCTCTGTCCCAGGTCTGTTATTTGCATAATTGGGTGCTAAGGAAAACAAAGCCAACAAATTGCTGATAATTGCCCGGTGTCAATGATAGGGGTGAGGTCAGAGGTGCAGCAGGAGGGTGAAGTCTCCAGGTGTGTGGAGGTCAAAAGCGACTCCTTTTGAGGGGAAGCTTGTTAGGGGTAATAGCTATCAGAGCAACTGCACTGACTCGTGTCAAAGCCGTGTTTAACAACGTGTTCTGCAATATTCCAAATATTCCAGGAGAGAGGGACCGCTGCCAGTGGGAGTTCTGGGTTAGGGGCACTGAAGGGAGATGTGAGCACTCAGGTTGTGCAAGGAGTGGTACGAGACACTGCACAGGACGACGGGACCACAAAAAAAAAAAAAAAAAATAAAATAAAAAAATAACCTGTTAGAAAAGAGAACAGAGGTCCCAAAATGAATTTAGTACCTGGAAGTTGTTTCCCTGGAAAACGCCCATGGCGCTGCAGATGGCTGGGAAGAGAAATCTCCTTGGCTGAGAGAGTGAGCCTGAGGGTCAGGAGGGAATGAAGCTGGCCCAGTGCTGGATTGATCCAGATTGGCAGTGGATCACTGGATCAATTCCTCTGAAACTGCAAAGTTCCTGGTGCTGAGGAGCATCAAAAACCATGGAGAGCCTGAGGAATTGCAGTTGTGTGGAAAATGCCCTTGCTTTTAACTACTGCTGCTCCTTACTGCTCCAGAATCCCTTCCAGAAGTTCCTTGGGTAGGGGACAAAGCCTCCCAAATTTCCAGGGGGTTTGAAGGTGCTCCCAGCTCCTGTCTGGAGCAGCTTGTCACAGTCCCAGGGGGCACACAGGGGACTCTGCTGGGACATGACTTCCCTCCTTCTCTCAGGGATTCTCTTTCCCTTCTGTCTTCAGCTGCAGCAGAGAGGAACTGCCTGACAAAGGTTTCATTGACACAAGTGGATGTTTTTTGCTAGAAAGCGCTTCCTTCTCTGCTGAAAGCTTTGAAGTGTTGCCTTTGTTCTTTCAGGCTTGCTATTTTTTTTTTCACCTCTTTAAAAATGATAGACAAAATACTTGAAAGTCATCTTTTCGTCCAGACAGAATAACAGGAGCAGCAACAGAAACCCTTCATTTGAAAAGTGTCATCCTGCTCGAGTGGTGCATTTCAAATATCATTTTCTAATCCCTGTTAAGAAAACCGTGCCTTGAATAATTGAGAAGCGCTGGTTGAATTTTAAACCATGATTTACTCTTCAAGTTGTCTTCTTCCTTCTGTGTATCCCTGACTCTGCTGCCTCTGATCTTTGTCCCTCTTTCATGTGGCTTTGGCTTCACTGTCTGCAAAAAGGATTCATGGAGATGAGCTCCCTGTAAAGTGCAGGGAATCAGCATCCAAAGATGCCATTGTGAGGCAAGGGCTTATAAATAAATCTGGTTTTTAATATTTGAGCAGTCTGGTAGGTTTGGGGCTTCTAAAACCTGAAATTCTGTTCTTTTTTGGTTTGGTTTGTTTTTTGTTTGTTTTTTTTTTCCTCCTTAGCACCAAGTGTGGTTAATCCCTGGTGTGGAGACCTGGTTCTCCATGGCTGAATAAATGGAATTTTCACTTTTTTGGTGAAAGGGTCAGATCAGGATCAGGTCCTGGGGGTCCCAGGTGAGGAGCAGGACCTGTGATAGCATTGCCAGGCAGGAAGTTCCAGCTCCAAGGAACTCCAGCTCAGTCAGAGCACAGAGATCAGGGACAGCTTGCTCTGGTTGTGGAATCCTGCAGTGAAATGTGCCTGGGTTAACTCCTCATTAACTCTCCTGCTCAAAGTTTCCAAGTGCATCTCCCCAGGCTGTTGTTCTCCACCAAAAAGTGTTTCCTTGGCAGGGAAGGATGGGTGATTCCAGCAGTGCAATTCCTTTTGGTGCTCCCAGGCTGAGCTGAAAAGCTTTTGGATGCAGAACTCGAGCTTTTTATTCCCCACCCCACAATCAGGAGCTCTTCTGCATCTGCTCTGACCTGGCAGCCAGGGGAAAAGTGGGGAGAGCTGAGCAGCAGCAAGGCAGATTTCTGTCCCCACACACAGATTTCTGCCCACACCCAAATCCCTGCGTTTAGGAAATGGCAAGGGAAAAGAAATGCCATGGAAGAAACTGCCACGAGTGAGTTCTCACAGAATCCCAGGATGGTTTGGGTGGGAGGGATCTCAGAGCCCATCCAGTGGGCAGGGACAGCTCCCACTGCCCCAGGCTGCTCCAGGCTGCCCCTGGACATTTCCAGGGATGGAGCAGCCCCAGCTTCTCCGGGAATTCCCTCCCAGCCCCTCCCCACCCTCCCAGGGAAGGATTTCTTTGTCATATCCCATCTAAACTTTGCTCTGGTTGCAGCTCTGTGATCTGCATTTCCCCAGGACCCCAGCAGTGTCACCCAGAGCACACCTGGGTGATTTGCACAAGTCTGTCAAAGCTGAGCTGATCAACCCTGGGAAGTGACAAGGCTCTAAAATCAAGGAAATCATCCCAAGGACCCCACAAAGTCCCCACAAAGTGTAAATCCCTTCAAATCCGGCCAGGCTAATTCTGCCTCTCCTCTGCTCTGGTGCCTTCTCCCATCTTCACAACAGAGCTGGGTGACATTTCATAAACTGAATTTTCAACACCATGTTTGCCCACAATTTCCTAACTGTTTCATTAAATCAATATTTTTCAAAAGGGAGTGTTTGTAGTGTGGCTGTCACTGATGGGAAGCCCATCTCACTTCAGCTGAGCTGAATTTTCCTGAGTTCTCATAATAGGGATAACTTCGAGGTCAATCTTTATGAACTGTAAAAAATCAGAGTTATTGGGATTTATGGGGGAAAAAAGATCATTCTTTGCTCCTTGCTCTTTGTGCTGCTCCTCTCCCTCCTTCAGGACTGCAGCAGCAGAGGAAATAAACCCCAATAAAGCAGCCTAAACACTGCTTTTTTTTTTTTTTTTTTCCTTTCCAAATCCCCATTCTTAGCAGAAGCAACGCTCAGCTGGAAGCCCAATAAAACCTTTGAAGAGGTAATTTGCGCCCATTCTTTTAAAGCCTTTTCCCATTTGAAATATTAGTATAAAAAGGGGATTTGAGGCATCGGGATCGCCAAAGCAAACATTTGACATGCTGTTATATTAAACTTATAGAATATAAAGCTCAGCCACGTGAAGCCAGGCTGCTGCTGGGCTGGGGAGCTGTGCTTGCCTCTGCAGGAAGGACAAAAATGATGGAAAAATTCTGTTTTGTGTGCTTGGACTCGCTGTTGTTAAAGAGGAGGAGGATTGCACCAAGCTGGGATGGCAGCAAGTTGTAAAAAAGCAAATCCTGTTCTAGGATGGAGGATATTGGCTCATTTCTGTCTTTGAGCACAGCCCCAGTGCCACTGACACCCTTCCCCTCTGCTGGGCACAGAAGTTTTATTTGGGTGTTGTCATTCTTCTGGGTTCTGTTTCTGAAAGGTGACACCAGGAGCCCAAATCCCAGAGGATTTGGCTAAAGAAAGAAAGAAAACTAACAGAAACCTAAGGGAGGCTTTCACTTTATGGGCCAGAGCATGTGAAGCTCAGTCACCTCCCTCGGACTCAGCTCCTGGATTTTGGGAGCAGGGAGATGGATGGAGAAATCCCCAGAGCAATAAACAAGTGTTGGTGTGCAGAGAGTTTAATAAAATCCATTTTCTCCATCCCTCCCTTTCTTTTCCTCCCTTTTTTCTGCTCTCCTGGAGACCAAGGAAGCTCCTCTTTGTCTCTTTATCCAATTCCCTGTTTTGTGAAATCTGGTGGAAACCTCTCTTTAAAACCTTTAAAATTCCCTTGAAATTATCAGTGATTAAAAGCCTTTGGGCATAGAAAGGAATGGGGGAAGAAATCCACCCAGTTCTGGCTTCCAGGTAAAACATTCCACATGCCCAAGGTGAAAAGCAAGGCCTGATGCTCTGTGTTTGTCATCTCCACTTGCAAAGCCAGCACTGCAGCCCTCTGCTCCTGCTGGAAAGAAAAACAAACTGGGAGCAGTGGGAGAAAGGCCAGAGCCCAGCCTGGGGAGGGAATTCAGCCATTCCCAGGCTCCAGCTGGGAAAAGGGGGATCCCAGTGCTGGGCTTGGGGTCTGGGGTGGTGCCTTTGCCCTGTCACCACTGCTGAGCCCTGTGTGCTCGCTCATTCCAGGGGCTGACAGGGATTCAGGATTTAAAACCTTAATTGAGCTCATTTAGGGATTTCCAGGTTCGCTGGGCTCTGCTCTTACCCAGAATTTGTGCTCTGGATCCATGGAGAGGGAAGATGGGGGAAGGTCTGAATGAGTTTATTTCTGAAGGCAGTAGTTGGAAAAACCCACTGAGGTAGCCAAGAGCAGAAAATCCTGTTTGAAAGAGGGATATATTTGGTTTTCTGACTCCAGAATAAAGGAGGAGTTTTTAAATAAAACCCTGATTTTACGAGTGATACCAAAAGTGCTGCTTGACTGCTGCACATGAGTTTCTCCTCAGCACAGGCACCGATTTCCCTGGAAATTAAAAAGAAAAAAATTAAAAATAAAGTCCTGCACGTGCATTTAAGATGCTGCCCTTCCCCAGAAAATTGCATTTCCCAGTGTCCACGTCCAGGACATGCTGGGAGCACTGAGGGGCTGCAGGAACCTCCCCTCACAAATGTGTCGCTGTTTTTCCTTCGCTCGTGGCATAAATCATAGGAGGGGGAAAAAACCCCTGTTAGCACAGAGCTCAGGTTTGTTTATTTTTTTGCCAGCTGCAACATGCTACCCTCTTAGGGGATGGTGGAAAAGCAGGGCTGCTGGAGGCTGGAGTGACATGGCAGCCCCAAACTGGGGTCTGGCCCCTCTCACTGAATTACAACCTTGTCAGGAGCCTATTATCCACATCCATACATCCAGTTATGCACCCAGAGATGGAGGCTTTTTCCCAATTAAGGTCGTTTTTTTTTTTTTTTTATCAAATCAAATACCTGCACACTAAATTACGCTGCTGGTGCCAGGCTGGCTCTGCCTCCCTCTCCCTGGGACACAGGGGGTTTGTCTGAGTGCCTGGGGAGGTCCCAGGAGCTCAGGAAACGCTGCCTGACCTTCCCACGTGGGGTTTTTTTGGCTTTTTTGGGGGGGAATATTCACCACAACACATCCCAGGGCTGCTCCTTAATGGTAAAAATATTCCAAGGGAAAGCGTGGAGGCCTGGGTGAAGGAAGGAAGGGGCTCAGTAATGGGCTGCAGCCATCCAAGATGTTTGCTCATCTGTTTTCTGAGCCCAGTTTGTTTTGTTTATTAATAGGCCTTGAAATGCCAAGGGGAAGGGTTAAGGTGAACTGAAAATGCCATATGTTCCTTTTGTGCTGCCTGAAATTAGTGGGGTGCTGGCTTTTCCCTTTTTATCCACCCCAATTTCCCCTAGGAAAAGGTGCTGTTGTTGTTTTAGAAGAGCACAGAAATCTCAGCAAATTAAACAATTTACTGAAGGTCAGTTTAATCATGGCCCAGCACTTTCCATGCTCAGATGCAAAATAGTCCAGGCAACAACAATAAAAAATGAAATAATAGAAATTTAATGAAATAATATGAATAAATGAAATAATAAAAATGAATGAAAAAATAAAAATAAATGTAATCATGACAATAAGTGAAATAATACAAATGAATGAAATAATACAAATTAGTGAGATAATAAAAATGAATTAAATAATAAATATATATAAATAAATAAATAAATAATAAAGTATATAATCAGCTTTGATTTTCCATGGAGGAAAAGGGGAATAAAAGTTATGAACAAACAGCATTTTTACACAAAAAGGCAGGAGATGCTCCTGCTGTCACTGTGATTTTTCCAGGGGAGAATTCCACACAGGACAACTTGAGGCAAATTCAACTGGGATACAGCATCCCTCTTCCTAAGAGTTTGATCCTATATCACAGGAGGATTTCCAGCACATCCAGGAATCAAATTCTGCTTTTTGTGCTTCCCAGGAGCTGCAGGGATTGGAAAAGTGAATTCTGGAGAAATCCACAGAGCATTCCTGGCAGTGCCTGTGCTGTGCAGGGAAAGGACACCAGAGCTGACATTCTCTAGGTGGAAAGGTTGGGTTTTCATTTGGACAGTTGGATTTTAATTTAATTTCAGAAAAAGGGGGTCAGGCTGTGGAGCTGCCCAGGGAGGTTTGGAGTCCCCATCCCTGGGGACAGGGGGGGATCAGACACAGCTTGGAGGGACTTTTCCCACCTCAGTGATTCTGGGATTATTAAATATAGAAAGGAAATGTGTGGCTTTTCTTGATATTTTGGATTCTGAAGGATAAATTCATCTGAAGTTAGGATAAAAGTGCATCTATGAGAGAGAACCTAAGAAAAAAACCTTGGATGTGTGGAGACACTCTGGGTGGAAGTGGAGCAGGAATGAATTCCAGTCAGAAAAAGCTGATGCACAATGAAGGTGTCAGAAGCACAGAGCCCATTTGGGATGGTTTGGACCATTCCACAGAGCCTTAACCTCAATCTCTTTCTGAGCATTAATCCCAAGGCCTAAAACCCAGCTTAAGTCACTCCAGTTCAGGCTTTTATCATCTGAAATGGAGCTGGTGAGGTCAGGGTCAAGCACTGACTCAGACTGAGGTTTGATCCATGCAGGAATCTGAAAGGCACTGAAATCCAGCAGGATTGAAATGTTTCTGGAGATTTTATCTCATGACAATTTCAACAAATCCAAGAAACAGAACATCCTTAGGATCCAAGGTCTTATCCAACCTCTAGAGAAAATTCAGATCCTGTAGGGATCTGTAAATCCAGGAATCCTAAAGGTATGATATAACCAGGGATCTGAAAGGTTTGACAGAACCAAGAATCTTAAAGGCAGTGAAATCCAGCAGGATTGAGGTGTTTCTGGAGGCTTTATCTCATGACAATTTCAGCAAATCCACGAAATCAGAGCATCCTGAGGCTCTGAGATGTTCCCCAGCCTCCCCAGAGATGCAGATCCTGCAGGGGAAAGTGTCCCACACATGAAACAGGTCCTGCCCAACCCCTCTGGTGCCTCTTTGTTCTCCCTGCTCCGAGGGGGAGGAACCAGCCCCTCCAGGGGATGGCCCAGAGACAAAATGTTAATTGTGAAGTGATTTAATTGCATTATAGCCCTTATTAAACGAGGTACAGAACATAAGGGTGGCCTGCTTCTACTTTTGATGCAGGCATTATGGAAATTTATGTCCCTGATGATGCCAATCTTGTGAACCCCCTCAGGTTTCTGAACAGTTTCCAAGCTGTCCCCTTTGCTCAGGGTGGAATTCTTTCAGTTTTGTTCTGGTTTTGCAGGGGGCCTGGTGAACCCCCCGTGTGTGTTTGGTGTGCTGCCCTTTCCTGCCAGCCAGGGGCTGCAGCTGGCCCTGGGGTTTTTTTGGCTGCTGGAAGAAAAGTTTGTTTCTGAGGTGAAAAATTTGCCTTTTAAATTTCTGCACAGTTCATACCCAGATTATAATTCATAGCCAGGGCTGAATACCAAATGACCCTGCTCCTCATTTCCACAAATATCCTGAAAGGCAGAGAGGGAGGCGAGGGAAAACACTGGCCCAAATCCAGTGCTGTTCCCAAATCGATGGCATTTATGGAAAGGTTGGAATTGGCCTCTCCCATCTTTCATTTCAAGCTCTCAGATTAACAGAATATAAATATTGCATGATGCCCCAGAGCTGCCCCAGCAAATGGCTCCAAGATGCATCTTTTCCCCCTTAAACAAGGCAAATAATTGTGGGATGGAGGCTCCAGGAGAAAGAACTGGAAAAGCTGTTAGTGACTGCTCCTGGTGTGTGCTCCAAGGTGCTTGTGGAGACTAAAACTTGGAGGAGAAACTCCCCACATGAACCAGAAACTCTTTTTTTGGCACTGCCAGAACAATCCACAGTTGCCTTTTCCATGATGCATCATTAAAAAGGTTTCGTCAAACTTAGTCCTGCTGGTTCCACGCTGTCTGTTATCCCAAAAACTTTCCATAACAAAGGAAAAGAAGGAAATGAGAGCTCTATTGAAAGGGAGATGAACTGGCTGGAAATTGGGCTGAGGAGTTTTCAATGCAGTGGAACAAGGTTTGCCATCTCCTGGGGGTTATGGCTTATTCCTGCTCTGCTCCCTGTTTTCCAGAGGGATGGGAGCAGCTGAGAGTTTTTAATTATTAATTAATCACCTTAATGTGACACCAGGAGTGCTGCATGGTGATTCCTACTGGGATGCCAAGCAAAGGGATTTGTCCTGGCAAACCCCACCCCATCATCCCTGCTCTTCCATGCCAAAATAGTGACCAAGCACAGGTTTCACTTCCATTTTGGAATTGTCACTTTTTGGGATTGAAATTTTGGGATAAAACCCACAGGTTTCAGCTGAACCCCAAGCTCTGCTCCTTTAGGATACTTGTGGTGTGGGACACGTGGTTGTGATTTCTCCACCAGTGCTGGAGCTGCTGTTCCTGTGTCATTTTTCTGGCACATCATTAATAAACTGGGAATTTCATCCCTGATTTCCACGGTGTCCTGCTGAAAACCACCTGGGTTTCACTTTTCAGCAGCACTGAAAGTGAAATAAAGAAGAAGAGGGGGGGTTGAGCATGGTGGTTGTGTTTGAACTGGGACCAGTCTTGATTGATCAGCTTGGAATGAGCATTCATGCTGGAAAAAACACGACTGGAAATTCAGGTGTCCAGGGGCTGTGAAGGATTTTCCAGCTTTACCTCCCCAGGTTTCACTGAACAGGACCTTGCCCAAATCTTTGGTGCCTCCATAGGATGTGCATTGACCCTTTATTATCCATGGAGGTGGAGAACAATTTATCCCCTTCTGTAGCAGCATTCCCTGAATTTCCAGGCCCCATCTGTGTTCTTCCCGTTTTTCCTCACTTTGGCTGATTAACTCCAGTTCCTCCCACTCTCCTGTGTCTCATTGCCCAAACCCCCTGACCTGCTCTCAGCAATCCAGATGATTTTTGGGATTGATCCTTTTCCAGAACTGCTACAGGAGGCTGCCTTTGCCAGCAGGTGTCACCATAAGAGAACGATAATTCCAATTCCAGCTTGGCTGTTCTGCAGGAAACAGGAATTCTGTCCCTGCAGTCATCCCTGCTCCACGTCCCATGGAATCCCCTTTATTCCACAGGGACTTAGCACTGCTTTAGAAAATTAAAAAGGCCTGGGGGGAAAAAAAAAAAGTCAAGAGACTCCCAAGCAAAGGGAACCAGATCGAGTTTGGAAAGACTGGCAAAATTATCAGAGATTTTATGAAGTGGCAGCAGGGAATTGGGTGAGGATTTGGGATGGCAGAGACCTCTGGATCTGTGTTCCAGCGATTCTGGATCTGTGTTCATCAATTCCTGGGGCTGTGGCAACTGCAGCTTTTCCTCCTCTACAATCCCTGTGCGCCCTGAGCTGTGTTTGCTGCTCAGACCCAGATTTTTGCTCCAAAGCTCAGGAAATCCCTCCCAGGTGAGCTGTGGGCTCTCCCTGGCATTTCTCATCCCTGCAGAAGTGAGGATCTCCCTGTTCTCCTTCTCCCTTTGGCTTGCAGAGGGATTCCAGTCACACCAGCAACAAGTGTCTCCAAAGGATTGCCAGGAGAGGCTCGGACAAAAGTGGATTTTCTCCCAAATTCCATTATTTTCGTGAGCTGTGACTCTGCAGAGGGGTTTTGGGGTGGTTCTGCCAGAATTGGTCACTTTTTTTTTTTTGGATAACCTGGATCCCCAGGAGAGCCACGTGCCGGGGAAAGGGTCTGAGAAAGAGTTTTTGGATTTCTCTTTCCATGCATAAATGCTGGAAATCAAACCCTCTGCAAAGTGAAGGATTAGTATGTAGCTCTTTATCTAAATACTGCCC
>JANRGV010000050.1:10040222-10052937 GCA_024734035.1 Alethe castanea
ATATATTTATTATATATTTTATTTTTATTATTTATATTTATTATTTTATTTCCCTTTCCACCCAAATCATTCCACAATGCCATGACTCTCTCTACTTCTTGCTCCTAGTCCTTTAAATCCAAAAAGTGTGCGCAGAAATTACCCAGGCCCAATCCCCTCTCGGGATGACCTGCTCTCTTTTCCCTGATTTTAACCTTTCAATAACAGCTTTATTCTTTCAGCTCATCAGACCTGCAATAATTGCAGCAGAGCAGCTGCCACCCCCTCCAGAGAAGGTGCAGATCCTTCCTGGCTCAATCCTTGAGGTGACTGCTGTGCTTTGGGGTTGTTTGAAGCTCACACAGACATCCTGGATGTGCCTGGACCTGTGCTTGGTTTATCCAGGCCAAGCCCCTCCAGACAAGAGCTTTGGGATTTATTTTCTTAAACAACAACCCGAGGTGCAGCAGGGTATTTACGTGGACAAAGATTAGGCAAATGCAGAAAAACAAACCCCAAACAACACAAACAAGCAAATCCTCCAAAGCTGCAGTTTCACTTCAGCACCTGAGCTGTGTTTGACAGGAACTCAGTGCCAGCCCCATCTCCAGCAGAAAATAATCACTTGGATCTTAAAAAAAAAAAAAAATTGGGATGATGTCACCATTGCTCAGCTAAATCTGGGCAATCAGTTGGGTTTTGCAGCTGTGGGCATGGAAAAGTGCTTTTCATGAGCCTGGGCAAAATAATGTTCAAATCATTTCCTACCTTTTATTTTATCTCTACTAATCAAACTGTTTCCTTTTATTATATGAATTTTGGGGGTTTCAGCTCTAGAAGAGCATCTTTAGGCTGTTTAACAATATTCATAGAAGGGTTCATGGATTCATGGAATGGTTTAGGTTGGAAGGGACCTTAAAGATAATCCAGTCCAGCCCCAGGGGCATAAAAAATAGGAGGCAACGCTGAGGAACCGACATTCCTGAGGCAATTCCTGAAGCATCTCCAGGGAAAACCAAACAGGAGGAGAGATGCTGACAGAGAAGGGAACACTCCAGCTCTGGGGAGGCTCCCTGGTGTCCCAGTGCCTTTGATTTCCACTCCTCTGACTGCTGCAGAGCAGTAAAATGTGATGAACTTCAGCAGAGCCATTTCAAAAGGGGTTTCATGTTCACTCCATGTGCTTCCCATCCACCTTTTCCTTCCCCTCCGCCTCTTCCTTCCCCTCCCAGCTCCACTCAAACACATCCCAGCCTCTCTGGCTTCAGAGGTGTCCTCCTGCCAGAGCCCCATCAGATCCATTTGCTCATGACATCTATCCAGGACAACAAAATGCTTTTGGAAATTCAAAATTCGGAAATTTTGATTCCCAGTTTCTGGAAAGCAGCTCCAGCTGATTTCCCTGGAAATCTTGGCCACGTTCTGAATCCCTGAGGAGCAGCTGGCAGCCAGTCCCTGCTTTATTTGGCTGGTGACACTGGGGCTGAGATAACCCCAGCCCTGCCATTCTTTTAGGGGGAAAACCAGTTGGAAAAACACCTTTCCCCAGCAGGTGGAATATCTGAACAGCCTCACCTGCAGGGTCCATCAACAGCAGTGGCCATGGTGACATTAATTACAGAGCTCTGGGGCTCTTAATTCCCCCAAGGAAGGTCTTTGAGAGCAAAATTTCCTGCAAAAATTATTTTTCTGCCAGGCCTCTGTTTTGAGAACTTCATGGTCATCAGCACCACCAAGCGTAGTTTGTCCTAAATTAAAGAGCTTGTCCTAAATTAAGACAGATACACACTTACACAGAATTCCCTCTGACCTAAAATGCTGATCAACCCACCTTTCTCTCCCTAAATTAGCTAAATTCTAGATTTTTTCCTATCACCACCATGTTTTGGGCTCTGTTTGATGGTGCTGGGTGAATAACGTATATTTTGGCCATTTAATTAATTAATTACTTTTCTAGTTTGCCCCCATTTTAAGACCTTTTCATGTGGTTTAATATTTGGTTCATGATGATTTCATGATCTCGAATTCACATCCGCAGACATGAATCTGGATTATTAGATGTGAGCATAAAGATAATTAGAATGCGCTTGGAATTAAAGAAATCCCATTAGATTTAATTTGTAATTTAAGAAAAATTAAAGGAATTTTTAAATGTTTCAACAGCCACCAAGACACTTTATGAACAGAATCACTGCAATTCACTGCTCAAACCTTTCAATCATTCCTCCTCACGTTTCTAAGTGATGGTAACTTCAAGCCACGGAGCTCAGCTGGGTCGTTTTTGGGTAATAGAGAAGCAAATTCTCCTTGCTGCAGGAAGCACAGGGTATAATTCTGTGGCTGATGTTGTGGTGGGGCCCAGCCTGGGTTTTCCTCTCTGTGAAATTATTGTGTATTTTAAACCCTCAGGCACCTGGAAGGAACAAGCCCAGCAGGTACCAGTGGAGGGATGGAAGGGCAGGAGCTTCTCCCTGCTTTCCCAACAGGAATCTTCTCCCTTTTGCTGAATGGGATTGGATTTCCTGGAGCTGGTTTTGGTGCAACAGGAATCTTGTCCCTTTTGCTGAATGGGATTGGATTTCCTGGAGCTGGTTTTGGTGCCAGCTGCCCAGCTGGGAGTGCTGCTTGTTGTGGTGGGAGATCTGCATCTCAAACCAAACCCACTTATTGCTGTGGCCTGGCTGGGCAGCTCACCCCCAGCATTCCTGGGAAGTTCTGCTGTTGGGAACAGCCCAAAATTGCTGTGGAGTCCATCCCAGAATGTTCTGGGCATCAACCTCAGCCTGCCTGATGTTGTTTAGTGCCACGAAACAAATCCTGTCACCTTGGAACTCTGCAGTCTTTGGAGCTGATTTCCAATAAATGGCTTTTCCTCTCCTTGTCCCACTGGACTCCAGCTCCTTGCTCAGCCCTCCAAGGATGCTGAGCTGTCCCCTCTGCTGTGGCACTGCCAGGGATCAAACAAGGTTAGATTCTTTGATCCTATGATTCCATGATTCTATGATCCTATGATTCCATGATTCTATGATCCTATGATTCCATGATTCCTTCTTTGATTCTTTGATTCTTCGATTATTTGATTCTTTGATTCTATGATTCCATGATTCCATGATTCCATGATTCTTTGATTCCATGATTCCATGATTCCATTATTCCTTCTTTGATTCTATGATTCTTTGATTCTTTGATTCTTTGATTCTTTGATTCTATGATTCCATGATTCTTTGATTCCATGATTCTATGATTCCATGATGATCCATGGGACAGGATTTTGGACAGGGGATGGGAGGAGCACATGAGGAGGAAATGTTGGATTTAGGGAACTGCTTTGATCCAGAGCTCTGCAGTGGAAATTCCTGCCCAGCCAAGGCACCTGCTGGGCTTTCCCTTTGGATTCTGCCCTCTCTCCCCTGGGAGAATTCCTGGGGTTATTCCTGTTAAACAGCTCCAGGGTGTTCAGCCATGCCACAGATTTTAAACAGGGGAGAAAATTCCCGAAGGAATTCAGGCTCCAAGGCTGGGATCCACTCATGGGCACCTCCTCTTCCCCCCTCAGTCCCATCCCAGCTGTCCCTCACCCAAAACCCTTCCTGCTTTTCTGATCCTACTGGGAATTCCAAGGTACCATTCAAATGCTCTTTCCTAGCATTTCTTCCTGCCAGTCTGTGCCCCTGTGTTGCCTTCCCACTCTGGATAAAGAGAGAATCCATGGGTCAGTCCCATCAGGTGGATGCTGGGACTGGCTGCATGCAAAATTCCATCATTTCTGCCTCAAGCAGAGGCATTTAGCTATTTATTTTTTATTTATGAAGTTAGCCAGACTCAAAGCCAGAGGATGGAAAAGCGGGCATGGGAATGAACTTTGCAAAGTGGGGTAGGAAGGATTCTATTCCCTTTAAAAAGCAAAATTCAGCTGTAAAGGTTTTGATAACTGGTAGAGCTGATGTGGAATTAATTTGCAAAATAACAAAAAAAATGCTAAAAAGCAGCTTTTGCCTGCAGTCAGTGCCCTCCTCAGGAATCCCAGTACCAAGGCAGAGTTTCCAAGCTGCCCACTATGAATTTAAGGGGATTTAAGTAATTACTTCAATATAAACCACTCAATAATTGTCCTCCCAGAGCTTTAGCTAACAAAGCAACTCAGGGCAGAATATGGAAAGTTCAAATCCTGGAATAAAATGCCCAGGTTTCATTTCATTTGCTTCCTTCTCTTTACCCCAAAAAGATGTTTTCCTGCCAAAACACACCACTTGTTCCTACTAATGAACTTCTGTGTATTTATCCAGATTTCTCCCTGTTGAACATCCCCTTCTACCTGTTATTTTATGCTGCTGAAATTCAAGCAGAAGAAAGGGGTTAGAATTAATTATAGCCTTTGGCTTGGAGGATTAGCCACAGATGTTGAATTATTATTATTATTGTACTGTATTTTGGGAATGACACAAGGAATGTGTGGAGACCGGTGGTATCTGTGAGGAGAAAAAGGAATGTTTAAATCCTGAGAAAACTTTAATTCTCCTTTTAATGGCAATCAATGGCCTGTTTAGAAAATGAAGAATTAAGGTGACAACCATGAAACATTGGAGTGGGGGCCAGGAGTTGGACTTGGATCATCCTTGTGGGTCCTTTCCATGTTCTATGATTCTTTGGTTCTATGATTCGATGTTTATTTGATTACTTGATTCTAAGATTCTATGATTGTTTGATTCTGTGATTCCATTATTGCATTATTATTTGATTCTACGATTCCATGATTCTTTGATTCTATGATTCTATGATTCTGTGATTCTATGGTTCCATGATTCCATGGTTCTTTAATTCTGTGATTCTATTATTTCATTCAAAACCATCTTGCTCTCTGTGTGCAAATGATCTTTCCTAAAATCCAGACTCTTTGGTAGCACAGCTTGGCAGGAAAAGCAGGGAGGCTTCTCACAATTAAGGATAGGTCTGTAATTAAATTACTCTTCTGCCCATTTTAATTATGGCTGGATCTGAGCATTCAGCACCTGGGCAGAATCCACAGCACGATTCTTTCACTGTTGAATTAATGTTCAATTAGTTTTGCATTTAGCTCTGGTCATGCTTTGTCATTGTTACAAGAAGGGATTAAAAGAAAAGGAAAAAAACTTCCCCTGCAGCCAAGGCCAAGGGGAATAACATCAGAAGCCTGATCATTTGTCACCTATGGTCACTCGAAACCATTATTTCTTTTACACACTGTAATTTCAGATAGACTTGTGTAAACAGTGTAAAGATTTATTTTCTCAAAATATCAGAACCACTTAGCGTGAGTCACAAGCCAGATTTCAGGCAGATAATTTTCTTCTAATAGATTTTTGGGTTAACAAGATAAAAATTAACATGAAAATGATTATGTGCTGACTGAAGGAAACCTGGTTTTATTTTGTTCCCTATTTGTTTTACAAGGGAAGTCTTCAAGTATCTTGCAGGGGCAAAAATATTTAAAGTGTTTGCACATGTTTCCCATTTCCATTTTATAAGATTCATTCACAGTCAGCCAAACGTATCTTTCTCCCTCTCTCTTTCTCTCATTTTTTTTTTCTTTTGATGCACTCCTTAATTAGCCTTAAAGGCTCCAAAGGTGCTTTTTTTTTTTTTTCCTGTCTGTCTCTTTATTCCAGACGCGGCGAGCGGCGCTCGCGGTGAAGTCATCGGGCTCAAACCCGAGCTGGATGCTCCTCAAAGGCTCGGGGGGTGTCCCTGATCCCTCTCTCTGCTCCACAGAAAAAGGAGCAAAGTGCAGATCTGAGGCCTGGCTGTCACTGGCAGCTGAAGTGGCTGCTCTGGGATAAATGTGGCTTTGGATCTGGCTGCCAAATTCCAGCCCCTGGGAAGGATTTGCCACCGTGTTCAGAGCGCCTCCGGTTCTGCCCACAAATCTGGGCACCCCAAAGTCCTTTCTGGGCACCCCAAAGTCCTTTCTGTCCCCAGAGGAGCTGTGGCACCATGGCAGGGACACCAGGGCCAGGTTTTTCAATTATTTAGCCACAGGATTTTGCAGGAGTTGGGGATTGTTCCATCCAAAACAGAGCAGAGCTGAGTGAAGGCCTGAGCCCCTCTGAACTGCCCACTCCAAACTGCCCCAGATCCATGTGTCCCATTGCTGGGCCTTCAGCTCCTTGGGCCAGGTTTTAAAGTTATTTAGGAATGGATTTTTTCAGCAGATAGGGTTTATTTTCCCTTTAAAACTGTCATCCAAAACAGAGCAGAGCTGAGTGAAGGCCTAAGCCCCCTCCAAACTGCCCCAAATCCTTGTGTCCCATTGCTGGATTTTCAGCTTCTTGGGCCAGGTTTTGAAGTTATTTAGGCATGGATTTTTCAGAAATTGGGTTGGTTTTTTGTTTTTTGAGGGTTTTTTCCCCCTTTTAAAATCTCATCCAAAACAGAGCAGAGCTGAGTGAAGGCCTGAGCCCCTCTGAACTGCCCCAAGTCCTTGCGTCCCATTGCTGGGCCTTCAGTTCCTTGGGCCAGGTTTGAAAATTATTTAGCCACAAGATTTTGCAGGAGTTGGGGATTGTTTTTCCTTTTAAAATCTCATCCAAAACAGAGCAGAGCTGAGTGAAGGCCTGAGGCCACCCCAAACTGCCCCAAATCCTTGTGTCCCATTGCTGTGCCATCATCTCCTTGGGACAGGTTGGAAAATTATTTAGGCATGGATTTTTCAGGAGTTAGGGATTTTTTTCCCCTTCTAAGATCCACTCCAAACTGCAGCAGACCTGAGCCCCCTCTGAGCTGTTTCGTGTCGCCACTGCTGTGCCATCAGCATTGCTCCACAAGGAATTTGTAACCACAATTGCAAATACAATTTTACAATTTACCACAGCTCAAGGTCCTTGTGATGATGAATGTGCTGCAGCAGGGCTCTGGGGCAGAACTGAATGTTTTTAAGGAGAATCTTATCACGGTGATTAAAGTTTCTTTTCATTTTGTATTTTGCAAAGTGACCCCTTTTTCCCATCGTCAGAGTTTCAGCACCTCAGGGAATTCCCTCCTCCCATTTTAGCCAGAGAGAGAAAAGAAGGATTTGAAGAAGTTAAGGATTAAGCTGTTCCACTTTCTCCCCTTTGCTCAGCCTCAGAAATCCCTCACACAGTGATGAGTCATTTTTTATTCTATTTAAGCCCATGTTAAGTCAACATCATTTAAGGCTGGTGACTAAGTCTTGAGTGATGTTGGATGTAAATGAAATAGGAATAACTGGGACTTCACCAGGACACAGCAATAGAGAATCTCTCCACAGAAAACAAAAATAAGAAAGAGAAAGACACTGAGTTAGTCCCAACTAGAGAAAGAAAAAAGATTAAAAAAATAAGAAGAAAATAAATAAAAGGCAGCTGTTTGCAGGAGATCTCGGATGGATTAAAACCAGGACTGGAAAGCCGCCCTTCTCCTGCTGGTGCAAATCAGCAGATCTCTCCTCAAAGTGGGCAGGATTTCAGCAATTTCTGAGCAGAGCAAGGGCAGGAGCCCTTACCTGCTGCAAGGCTTATCTGGCTCAGGTCTAAGCTCATGACCTGCACAAAGTAACTCCACTGAAGTCCTGCTTTGGGTCAAGAACAGATATTGGGCTCTGTGGCCCTCAAGAGTGGAATGGATGCAAGAGTAGACGTGGTGCCACTTGCAATAAAGGATGTGAAGGAGCTTGAGGGGGTTCCATGTGGCAAAACAGTCGAGTAGAGACCAGTAAAAGACCAGTAAAAGACCAGTAAAAGACCGGTAAAACCAGTTTTAGAGTCAGGGCAGCCTGCCCAGCCCAGCAGCACCAGAGAACCCCATTCCTTGGCTGGCACCAACTTTTTTCTTGTCAGCTTTGGAGCCTGCCCCACCAACAGCACAACAACCTCCAGAGGCAACACCTGAATCCTGCTTCTCCTGCTTTCTTCTCCTGGAACGCTCTCAGCAGCCGCTGCAGAGGCTTTGCTAAACATGTCAGATTAAAGGTCTAAGCAGACGAATAAATGCAGTCCATCTGAGGGCATGTTTCCTCTCACACCTTCAGGGGCTGTCAGCATCTTGAATGGGATTCAGAAACATGTCCTTGAAGCTGGCTGGAATGCAGCTTAATATATCAGGGGCAGCATTAGGGAAAGGAGAAAAAAGGATGGGGGGAAGCTTTCATGGCAGTGCACCCCCTCCTTCCCTCCCCAGTCGTGCATTTGCTGCACAGCAGGACTGGGATAAACAAGGATTGGGGAGGGGATGGGGACCTGCAGCCATCCCCCTGCTCTGGAGCTCAGTTTGCCATCTACTCCCTGGATCCTGGGGTTTTCACACTCTCTTCAAAGCTTATTTTATTTTTTATTAAAACCCCAGTTCTTTGCAGCGCTCCAAAGTCCCAGATTTCAGCACTCTGCAGAGCTGCTTGTGTCAATATTCCTGGTTAAAGGGGAGTTACAAAGAGATTTCTCAGCTCTTCATGCTCCTTTTTCTTTGCACAGCTCATCTCCCAGGGATAATTCCTCTGTCCTGGGCCAAGTCTTGTCCTGCTCTCAGTGCAGGGAGCAGCCCCAGGGCAGCTGAGCTGGGCCTTGTCCTTGCTGTATTTGCATTAAATTTGCAAGAAATGAAGTTTAGGGCAAAGCTGATGAGAGTCAGACACTTCCTGAGCATGGGACAGTCCCTGAGGGAGGTGACCTGAGCAGAGCACAGCAGCACATGCAGGGGTTGGGATGCTCTGCCAGGTAAAATATTCCAATATTCCATGGAATGAGCAGCACTGAAGCATTGAACATCCTCCTGAATTTGCACATTGTCACCCCTGCAAGTGTCCAAGGCCACCTTGGAGCAACCTGGCATGGCTGGAGGTGTCCCTGCCCATGGCAAGGGATGGGAGGAGCTTTAAGGTCCCCTCCATCCCAAACCATTCTGGGATCCTGTGGAAAATCACTGATTCCATTAGAGGAGAATCCTTCAAACACTGGTTTAAACTTGCAAACCAATCACTGTGCTCCTGATTGCTGCTTTCTTGGTTTTGCTTAAAATACCAGTTTGTTTTTTTCCCTCAAGTCTTTAATTTGAGGAATGTAATTCATTCCCAAGACCTTTTAAATTTTAGAGTGAACACCCCACAGTGACATTGTACCATCAATCTCTGGGATTCAGAGAAGCTGAATTAAATTAATTTCATGGGATGTTTGCATTTATCTCCTTTGTAGGAAGACAAATTATTGTGTTACAGGGAAAGAAAAATCATTCAGGCTCCTGTGCATTGTAGGGGACTTAAAATATCTCCTTAAAATGTAGATTTTGACTTTCTGCCCAGGGCTGCCTTGAAAGTTTTGCCATTACAACCTAATTGCTGGATAAATGTTCCCTCAGTGGAGGGCAGGGGCAGTGCCTCAGTTTTGGTGCCATTTCTGCTCCTGGAAATCTGCTCCCTTTATTATTTTACATGGAATTCTTTCAGTTGCAAACTACTGATCTTCCACCTAGGAACAGGCTTTGGGACCAAGGGAGGGGAGGTGAAATGTGTTGGGTTTCCAAGAGTTATTCACCTCTTCCCAAGATGGATTTCCCTTCTCCAGGGTCTCCAGCACCATCGTTTTTCCCTGGATATTCCTGACATGTCACAAATCACCCCTTGGAAACGCTCTCCCTTGTGCCTGAACTGGGCAGACTGGGAAGCTGCTGGCTCAGGTCCAGGAATTAATCCAATCCTGGGCTGTAAGAAACACTCAGGGCCCAGGGATTATTATTTATTTAATAAGATGCATGGAATTAATTAAGTTTTAATGCAGTAGTTCTGCTCTGTGACCTTGCAAGCTCCACACCTGGGCAGGGCTGGCAAGGGGGGTGGTGCTGCCAGAGCTGCCAAAAAAATGGCATTGGGCACTCAAGGCAGGAGCAGAGATTTGGGGCCTCCCTTTTGGGGTAAATCATCGTGGGAAGCTCCTGGGTTTGCTCTTGAGGGGAGCAATCCTGGGTTTTTTCTCTCTCCTTCATTCCACACCCAGTGTGGGATCCTCTGCTGATTCCTGCTGGCCACACGTGAGTGGGTGAGGAGAGGATTGCCTGATGTGAGCTCCCAACAGCACAGAAATCCTGCACATAATGAATTAAACTCTTTTTTTTTTCCTGCTGAGGGGTCCAGACAGGTCCTTGGACAGACCTTCCCCCACCACAACAGGGCGAGATGAAAACCAAAGGCAAGGTTTTCTTCAGAAAACAAGAATTCAAGAGGTTTTAGTTGGATTTACCTGGATCTTGCAAATGTGTGATTTGTAAGCCCCACGTCAAAATTAACAATAACTCCACTCTATTGTATTTCACCGATGCTTATCTGCGTGAAATGCATGATACTCCCAACCTGCATGATTTATTATTTGCTATTTATTTGATCTCCTGGATAATTGTTTAATTAAAGTAATTAGTAGCTGCTTTCAAGGCCCAAAATCATTACTGAGCTGATTCCAGCACGCAGCTACTCCAACCACAACACTTGCCCTGCTCTGTGCCAGCCCAGGATGTAGGAGCTCCTCTGGAATTACATCCCCAGGGCTGGATTTTGATATTTCACTGTTTGTGACATCCAACAATTGTCACCACAATTAACAACTGCCCTGAGCTAGGCAGGAGGTGGGAAATGGGTTTGAAAGTGGAAGATGTGAATGTGTTGTTAATAAATTCTGGTTCTGAGTGATATTTTGGGATTTTTTTTTTCCTGAGGGGAATTCTTCACAGCTGTAGGATATTCATCTGAGTTATTCCAATCTTCCCTGAGATATCCATCCATTTATTTATATCCACGGAGTTAGGCCAGGACCAAGACATAATCCTTTGAAAGGACCTTCTGTGATGGAAATCCATGTCAAGGATCCAGTGGGGATTACAGGAAAACAGCTCAGTCAGGGAAAAACTTGTCAGGGAGAATGTAAATAAGCAGAGCATCCATATCCACAGTCCTAAAGGGAGAAAAGGAAATTTAATTCCTTTATGGCCTCACTCCTGAACCCTCCCACAGCACAGGAAGCAGTAGGCCATGTAAAACCCAAAAATAGGTTTGCAACTTGGTGCTCCCCCTCAGACAGACAGCAAAAAAAAAAAAAAAAAGAAATAAAAAATGTTCCCTGGGGAAAAACATGATCTTTTCCCCATGTTTGAGTTGTCAGTTTTGACAGGAATGCTACAAACTAATTAAATTTTTGTTAATTTATTTTGTCTGATGCAGAGAGTGCCTGCCACAGGAGTGGCTGGGGAAGTCTGACTTCTCCAGGAAGCACCCGTGGGTCGGTGCAGGCAAAATGGACCAGCTTAAGTCAAATAAACAAAAAAAGCATTTAAATTCATTTCTCCCTCAGTGCTCCAGCTCTGTTTGTCTGCTCCAAAGGCAATCCAAGCTTATTCCTTTAAATCCCCAGTCTGGTGGGATGGCTGCTCTCTTCTGGTTAGAGATGAAATGGGGAATGGGTAAAGGACAAAGTAAAATTCCATCCTGGGGCCGCCCTGGAATTTGTGTTAAACCTGGAATTACTGGGCACTCCTAGGCTGGATTATTCCCAGCACAGGAACTATTTTGACATCCAATAATGTTCTCTTTTCACACAGGGAAAAGAGAAAAATGGAACACATAACAAAACAAACAGGGAACAAAATGGAACCAGACTGTCCAGAGTGTCAAAATGTCCCAGGTCAGCTTGGAGCAACCTGGGGTGCTGGAAGGTGTCCCTGCCCGTGGCACTGGGTGGGTTTTAAGGTCCCTCACCACCCAAACATTCCATGTTCCCATGGCTTTTCCAGGCAGATCCATGTGGTCAAATCCTGAAATGATGGATTTGTGACCCCCTTGCCCAGGAAGGAGGGGAAATGCAGAGCCCCATCCCCTGCAGCCTGTGCCTGCTCCAACACGATGCGCGCTCATTTCGCATTCTCCTGGAACTCCGTAAGGGCACGGCCCGATCCAAAGAAAGCACGGAGCAGTCTGATTGTTCTCAGATAATCAGCTGAGGAAACAGGGAAAAGACAACCCCCGGGGGTGTTTATTCTGGGGTTTTGAACCTGTCTCTGTCAGGGCTTTGCACAGTTGAAAACCCCTTGAACAAGGCACGCGGAGAGGCAGAGCGTGGCTGGGGGAGGTGAGCAGATAAGAGGAGATCAGCAATTAGCAGAGCCCTTCAAATTGCCAGCTGAAAGGGGAGAGTGGAGTCTCCATCCCGCAGCCCAACAGGACCCCCAGATGTTCCCAGCTCAGAGCTGAGTGTTTACACAAACATCCAGCTCTCGTTCCAGCAGGGATTGCTCTGCTCTTATCTTGTTTCATGGGTAATTTCTGCGTTAAGGCATCTGCAGGTTCCAATTAAAGCTCCCGTTCTTTTTGGCAGTGAAATCCCACCGTACGTGACTGAAGGCACTGTCGGTGCTGGGGTTTGCCAAATGGGACTGAGGAATGTCCCCCGAGCACATCCTGCACCCCACAGCACCTCACACCTGCACCTGGGGTCCTCCAGGGGGGAAAAGGCCTTCGGGATCAGCAAGTCCAACCGTCATGGAGCTCCTGGAGGGTGTCACTGCCCATGGCAGAGCTTTGGGATTGGGTCCCTTCCAACCCAACCCATTTGAGATCCTAATACCAACCCAAACCCAACCCAACACATTTGAGATCCCAATACCAACCTAAATTCAACCCAACCCAACCCAACCCAACCCAACCCAACCCAACCCATTTGAGATCCTAATACCAACCCAAACCCAACCCAACACATTTGAGATCCCAATA
>JANRGV010000050.1:10058418-10077206 GCA_024734035.1 Alethe castanea
CCCATCCCATCCCATCCCATCCCATCCCATCCCATCCCATCCCATCCCATCCCATCCCATCCCATCCCATCCCAGCCTGTGTTCTCCTGTGGGTTGTGATGGCTCTGCTGCACTTCTGGCTCAGTGCAAGATCAGCCAACAAACCTCCAGTGGAAAATTCAGGATGCAGGGGTCGTTCTGATCCCGGTGGAAGCTGAGGCAAGGTGGGGAGTGCCTTGTCCTGCCCTTACAGGACAGGGAGGTTCCTGTGGTCACTCTGGTCCAGGGCCAGCCGCTGCTCTGTGGGTGCAGAGCTGGCTGGGATCCCTCCTCCAGCTGCTCTGCTTTCTGTGGGAAACCAACCCACATTTATTCCTTTTCTTTGGATGTTTTATGTTGCAGTGACACTCTCATTGTCGACATGATTTGCTCCAGCATTTTCCCCACTTTTTTGCCGTGCCCAGCTTGGCCAAGGCTGTGTCCTGCCACATTTGGGAATCAGTGAGAATCTGCATTTATCAGATTTCTCTGGGCATTCTGAAATATCCTCTTAGCTGGGCTGCTCCTCCTCCAGCCACCCCAGCCAATCTGATCATATGTAACGTGCATTCTTCACACATGATCTTATTACCATTCCAATGTTCTTGGTTTTGCTTATTCAGGCTGACCTTCGGCATCTCCTGCCATCCTCTGCCATGGTCAAGACCTCCCAGCTTGTTGCCTGGTGGCCCCCAAAGGAAGGTGTGAAGATTAACAGCCCAGAGGATGTATTTAATGAATGGCAACAAGGGATTAGTGACACAGTGTCACCTTTCATGGCCTCTTTAAGCAGGCGAGCTGACACCCGTTTATTTTTGTTTGCACTGTTGTGTAAACTCTGGGAACAGACTGGATTTACAGTCCCTGCTCCCCCAGCGAGGAGCCTCCTCCTGTCCACCAGCCTTGGCTTGGGGGGAGGATAAAACCAGGAATCTCTGCCAGATTTCTGCCCTGGGGAAGCCTGACAATGCCATGGCCTTCTCCTTGCTGCTGGAGGTGCAGAGGAAAGGGGAGAGAAGTTTCCAGGCTCTGGAAGTTCTGACTGCTCAGCTTTCCAGCTCTGTGTCCATCAAAAATCAGCTCCACACTTGCCAGTCCTGCACCTGCCAGAGGATTCCTGTGCCTGGATGAGGCTGAGCTGTTTGGGGTACAGAGCACCCCCCACTCTCCTGCCACACCTCGCGGCTCACAAATGCCTCTGGAAAGGAGAATTTTGGTAATGATATTCCCTGCACGGCAGGACAGAAATGCAGGAGGGTTTCCAAGGATGGAGCTGTCCCAGCACAGTGGGATGTGGGGTTTTATCCTTGCTCCCCTGGTGACACCCCCAGCCAGCAGCAGATCCTGGAGAGTCCTCCAGGGACCAGCCTGGCTCCAGCACAGGGCTCATCCACCTGCCCAGCCTGCAGCATTTCCACCACACCCAGCAGCTTTCCTGGGATCTTTCCTGGGCTCTGGAATGTGCTCAGTGTCACTGGATGGGGACTCGAGGTCCTCAGCCATTTCACATGCTGGGATTTCACTTGCACTTCATCCTGAGCAATTTCTGCCATCTCTGCTTTCAAATTATTCTTCACACTATAGGAATTCTGCTGCTCACAAAATTTATTCGTGGTGGCTGCCCTCAGTTCTGCATTTCTTTATTCCATTCTCACCAATCCTCTCCCCCTTTGCAGATCTCTTGAAGAAATCCACAGAGCAAATTTATCCATGACACCCTTAACTATTTATCCATGACATCCTTAAATATTTATCCATTATACCCTTAAATTCCATCTCAGGGCATCTTCAGGAACCCAGAAAAAAATACCCAAAGCAGGAGAAGGGTCGGTGGGGCAGGAATCCCAGAGATGGTCGGGTGGGAAAAACCTTTCTTGAGAATGGGAAGTTAAATCTGGAGAGGGTGTTTTGGACTCTGTGTACAGGGGTAATCTCTGCTGCTGACAATAAATTAATACATTTTGTAGTGGTGAGGAAAATTAAGTTTATCTTTCCCAAGAAGCTTTCGTGGCAAATGTTGCAATTGTATCTGAAATGCCAGGCAGGAATTACTGTCTCCAAATAAAAGCCAATCCAGTGGCTTTGATTTCTGTCCAGCTCAGGGAGTCTCCTGTGATTGTATCTTCCCTGTGTCAAGGACAGAGACTGATGTTTCCTTTGCAGAGACAAGAAAACAAAAAAGAAATCTAAAACCAGCCCAAAATCCTGAGCAGGAGTTCAGAGAAATGCTGCTCTGATTTAGCTTTGATGCATCTGTAAATGTATTTAAATTGTGCTCCGGATCTTGGCTGATTATTGAGAAAGTGGAGTTTGTGTCAACGAAGAGTTTGTGGAGACCTGAGAGAGGAGCAGACAAAGCAGAAAAATGCCTTTTAAATATGTTTATCTATTTGTATGTGATGTTCATCTGTTTGTATGCAATGTTTATCTATTTGTATGTGTTGTTTATCTATTTGTATGTGTTTCATGCAAAATGCAGCACAGATGGAGCCATTTAAATCCCATTTTTGGAAATGTGGACATTTGGAAATCCCTGGCAGAGGGAGCTGCGAGTGGGTCAGGACTGAGCCGTGTCAGTCTGGAGCAGCAGGTCCTGAAGGATCCCTCTGGCAGTGAGGGGTCCGGATCAGGAGCAGGGCGGGAGGGAAATTGGGATATTCCCATCAGCCAAGGGCAGGGCAGGAGAGGCGGGGAAAGCTGCCCCAGGCCTTTGGCTCAGGGCTCTGCAAGCTGCTCCATTGTCTTACAAACTCATTTCCCCTTCACTTCACAGCTGTGTATCTTGCTGGTTTTTTGATTTTTGGTTGGTTTTTTGTTTTGTTTTGGTTTGGGATTTTTTTTTTTTTGTATTTTCAAATCACGCTCGCTATTATTTTTTAAGGCAATTAAAACCTAGAAACAAGACCCAAGGAAACACCCACTGCATTCCTGGGATGATCTGTCTGTGCTCCCTGCATTCCACCCCAGGTGCAGAGGTGGGAGGCAGCCGGGTGCCAACAGCACCAACATTCCCACCAGGGGAGAAAAAATCCATGGGCAAAGCAGGATCATCCAACCCAAACGCTTCCAATGAACACAAGGGCTGGAAAGAAATCCCCCAGGGCCTTTTTCCAAGTGCTGCTTCAACAGAGAGTGCACAAAACGCCTTCCACTCACCAGGACAAACCTATCTTGGAAAAAAAAAAGCTCCAATTAACATTGCAGAGTCTCCGCACCCAGATTCCTGCCGGTTGGCATTTCTATCCCTTGGATGCTGCCTGTCTTTGCCACTGGATTCCTGAGGCTTAACACCTTAATTCCTGAAATGAGCCCCAGTCCTAATTCCCGATTTTAGGAAAACAACATTCCTGCCATTGAATGAAAACATTTGTACACAGTTCATAAACCATGCTGCCGAGGGGAGGGGGCTGGAGCAGGAGCGCATAGACGCGCATTGTCCGCGGGAGCTGCGCCGCCGCCTCTGCCATCCAGCTGCTCCTCGGGAAGCGCCCCGCTCAAATATCCCAAAATCCTCTGCTGGACGCGGCCGTGGCCACGCAGGAATCCCAATAAACGCGGGGTGGAGAAGTTTCTGGATCGGGGTTTGTGTTTCTTGCCATCTCACAGGCCCAGAGCGAAATTCCGCAGCCGACTCTCCCTGGGTGTCACCACGGCGGGGTGGGACAGAGGGTGCTGGGGGGCTGAGACACCTCCTGGGCCGGGGTCTCCCATGGCACATCACTTGGAGAGGTGAGGAGGAGTCAAGTTGGCACAAACTGGGATCACGGAATGGCGGAATCGTGGTTTGGGAATGGAATGGAATGGAATGGAATGGAATGGAATGGAATGGAATGGAATGGAATGGAATGGAATGGAATGGAATGGAATTATTTTGTTTGGATTGGGTTGAGTTGGATTTGATTGGGTTGGATTGGATTGATAATGGAATGGAATGGAATGGAATGGAATGGAATGGAATGGAATGGAATGGAATGGAATGATTTTTATTGGATTGGGTTGGGTTGGGTTGGGTTGGACTGGATTGGATTGATTTGGAATGGAATGGAATGGAATGGAATGGAATGGAATGGAATGGAATGGAATGGAATGGAATGGACCTTAAAGCCCATGCAGTTCCACAGGGACACTTTCCACCATCCCAGTTTGCTCCAACCTGCCCTTGCACGCTCCCAAGGATCCAAGGGCAGCCACAGCTCCTCTGGGAATTCCATCCCAGCCCCTCCCCACCCTCAGAGGGAACAATTCCAGCCTAAACCCCCCCTCTTCCAGTTTAGAGCCCTTCCCCCTTAAAATTCTCAGGGAAACTCCAGCCCATGCTGCCCCTCCTGCAGGATTTGCTCTGTTTTTAGAAGATTTCCTCAAGCAGAAGCTCTTGGCTGGAATCCTTAGGCCTGAGTTCCACAGGAGCTCGGCCTTTCAGGGCTGGGATGATTCCTCCTGATTTTTCTGTGTTTTAGGGAAGTGTAGGTGGGAAGTAGAGCGATAATATTCCAGTAATATTCCCACACTATTCCAATAATATTCCAACACTATTCCAATTCCAGCTCCATGCTGAGCTCTGCCTCCATGCTGGAGCTGAGTTTATCCCACCTTGTTTCTCCTGCCTGGGAGCTCCAGAACCCACTCCCCATCCTGCCAGGAATCCCATCCCAGTGTTCTGGGAGCTCTGTAAACGTGGGTTCTGTAAGAGCAGCAAGAGCCTGACAAAAACCAAGCAGAGCAGACCAAGGGATCTCCAGCAGGTTCTAAAATTTGGATATTTTTCCTAGCACACATCGCCTGTCAAATATCAGGATCCAGTCAATACAGTGGAATTACAGTCCCGGGGGGAAAAAAAAATTGGAAAAAAAAAATGAGGAGAGAGAGAGAGGGAAAAATTTGATTCCGAATTGGAGGGATTAATGGTCAAAAGAATGTTCTTCTGGGAGTAATCTAAGTGTTATATTTACATTTGGCTTGGAATTATTTGCAGTGAGGAATTTCAAATGCAAATATTTTAAAAGCATAACATGTAGAGAGAGACACTGTGGGCACTTCTGTTTTCTCTGAAAAAAAAAATTAAGAAAAAAAAGGAGAAGAAGAAAAAAATGGTTTTCTTGACTATTTTTTATTGGAATCTTAATGAGACCATAATTACAGCAGGAAAAAAAGGAAAAAATGTAGCTCTTAAAGGTTTGCTGTGAGTGTACGTACGGGCCTTGGATTGCAAAGAGAAAAAAAAACTCCATATTTTTTAAAACTATTTATTTTCCAAAGTGGTGCATGGGAGGGAAAAAAATGACTGAGCTAAGTAAGTCTTGTCCATTTATGTGCTTAGTCTGTATTTTCTTTTTCTAAAAAAATATCTAGGAATAAATGTTGAGAGTGGGCCCGTTGTGTTTGCCTTGGCTCCCACCTTTATCTTGTTTTATTGTGTGACCCTTCCAGTTGGGGCTGGAGTTTTCTGGGCTTCTTCTGCATCCACAGGGAAGGGAGCAGGGGGTGCCTTCAGTAATTCCCTGAGTTTTATGGAATTGTGGGATGGGTTGGGTGGGAAGGGACCTTAAACTTCATTTCATTCCACACCTCCCACTGTCCCCACTGATCCAAGCCCTGTCCAGCCTGCTCAGGACATTTTCAGGGATGGGCGTTCCACAAGCTCCCTGGGAATCTGTGCCAGGGCCTCCCCACCCTCACAGGGAAGAGTTTAATCCCAAAATCGAGCCCAAGAAGGCCCCAGGTGAGCCCAGCAGCAGAATCAGCAGCAGGATCAGCTCGGGCACAGAGGTTCCATTTCACCTGGATCCTTTTGAGGGGTTCCCTTTCCTTCTCTAAACCCCTTCTCACCAGCAGGGTTTGATGCCTGCACTTCCTGCATGGGACATTTTCAGATCTCTTTTTATCTCTCTTTTCATTTTTCCTCTTTTCATTCACTTTTATTAATCCTGCATTCGCTTTCTTTGCCTTTAATTTTGCTCACATTTTTCTCACATCTTTCTTTCCCGTCCTCTCAGCTCTGTTTCTCTCGCTCCCCTCTCACTGATGGAGCAAACCTGTTAAAATAAAGTGCCTTTTCTTTTCCCCAAGGAAGAAAGTGTCCATTTAATACCCCACATGCCCTTCAGAGCTGGTGGAGAGGCAGAGCATGACAGGCACATTCTGTGATTCAAACCTTCTGGGTATTGGCAGGAGAATAAATCTTATGTCTGACATAAGAGGACGTCGGGAAAACCAACCTGAAGCTTTTGGAAAGGATCCACAGAGCTGTCAGTCAGGAGGAGATAAACTTTACATGAAATAGGACCTTCTGAAGTCATTAGCTCCCCACTCCTGCCAGAACTGCTGGAGGAGAGCAACGAGAGGCAGCCAAAGGGAACAGAAAACAAACGTGAATGGCAACATGGCCCCGAAGGAAGTGCCCAGTCCAGAAGTGGGAATGCTCGTGAAAACAGCTCTCAAAGCTCTGCAGGAACAGGACTGACCCACAGGGAAACTGTGCTGCCTGCAGGACCCAAACCCAGGATTAGATCGTGTGCAGCTCGGGGAAAAGGGAACACAGCGAGGAGCACTCATTCCAAAATCTGCTTAACCAGCTCTGGGAAGATCTCTTGGTTTAGGACACTCCAAGGGTCACATCCAGCAAAAACCCAGCTCCTGCTGGTGCCACTGGCACAACATCTGACCCACGTTTGGAAGGGATTTGGAATTTTCCAGCAGAAGCTGCTGCAAAACTGCAGAACCTGCTGGGAGTGAAGAGGCTGAGCAAACCCTGAAATGAGGGATTGATGCCACAAATACCTGTGATTTCCTCTCAGTCTCTCTGTCTGGAACCTCCCCATCCAATTGCTGCCCTAATTGGTGAAGAGGCTCCAGGAAATGGCAAAGCCACATCCTGGAGCTGCCCTGGTGTGAGGTGGCACCAGGGGAAGTCCCAGATCGATGTTAGTGCAGCCCAGGTGTCACAGAGCTCACACAGGTCCTGGCAGGAAAATCCCCTGGCAATGCAATCCTCAATTATCCCCAAAATCCAGCTCCAGCAGAGCTGGGAATCCTCTCCCACACAACAAATGCCATTCCCTCAGGTTTGCCCACTCCCTCGAGGATCCCAAGGACCTTTGGAGCTTTGCTTGTTCCAATTCATGTTTCTCAGTTGATTACCCAGGGATAAACCTTGTCCAACCCAATGTGGAGCTGTGGGAAGGATGGGAATTTGTTGAAGATTCAGCATTTCTGCCCTGCTGACTTGCTGTTGGGTTGGATTTTCCCTCTTTCTCCTCTCCTTTTCCCTGCCCTGCTCTTATCACAGCATTTAATAAAAAATAAAAAAGCATCAGCAGAGAGCTGTGCTGGGGACAGCTGTGGGACACCTGTGCCACGTGAACTTTTATCCTCCCTGCTCCCTTTCAACAGGTGCTTTATGCCTTGTTTTCAACAGATCCAGCCTGGAGTTGTTATTGCCCCGAGTAATTTCAGTTTTAAGGGCTGCCTGACAGGACAGGCTTTTCTTCTGATGGAAACACTCAGGAAAGCTCCTGGTGAAGGGGGAAAAGGAAAGAATGAGAGCAGAGGCTGTCCCAGGGTGTCTCCTGTTCATGGAGGGAAATAACTCAGAGCTCCTGGAGGTGATGCTCAGCATCATTCCCTGCTTTTCCAGCACCGTGTTGGGAAGCTCCACCCTGACTTGTCCCTGTAATTCCAAATGGTCACCCAAAACCAAACAGCACCAGCAGGAAACTAAGGCAGAAATGCTGGAAATTTAAATCAGCTTTAATGATGGATCATGGTTTAGCAGAAGGTAAAATTTCCAGGAAAACTCTTGGACTGGTGCCATTCCCAACCCCAATCCCTGTTCCAGAAATGAGCAGGGACACACAAATATTCCTTTGCAGCCTCTGAGCCTTTCCATGTGATTCCATTTGCTGCATCTCTTCACACCAAAAGCTGATTTCTGTCTGTGAGGATGCCCTGATGGTCCCAAGGAGAAAGAGGATGATGATGGAATGTTTGATTGATCTCCAGGGATTGGAGGAAGAGGAGTGAGGAGGGCCCTGCTTTGCTCTGCTCAGGCTGGGTGTGCTCTGTGATCCTCCAAACAAACCCTCATGCTGTAATATCTCCCCAAGCCATAATATCTTTCTCATAATTCCATTTATTGCCCTGTTTGTTTTCATTTCTGGTTTAACACACCAGCTGGCAATTAGGCCCTAATTATGCTGTTATGCAAAGTAGCTGTGTTTATATTTATAACACGGGCTGCAGCATAAGCTGGATTTGTTTTTAATTGTGAAAGCAGCCATGGCAACATCCCCTAACGATGATCCAAGTGTCACAGCTGGGAATGGCTGGGAATGGCCTGGAATGCTGCTCAGCTTGGCCTGGGAAGGTCCCAGATTCCCATTCCACATGCAGAATGCTCAGGATTCCCTCTGGAACCCCTTTCCCTTTGCCTCCAGTCCTGATTTGCTCCTGAGGGGCAGCTCTGCTCTCTGTGACAGGGACAGGACCCAGGGAATGCTGGAGCTGTGTCAGGGGATTGGGATGGATTTCAGGGAATGGCTCCAGGAGAGTTTGGACAATGCCCCAAGGGAAGCTCAGGGTGGGATTTGGGGTGTCTGTGCTGGGGTGTCTGGCTGATCCCTGTGGGTCTTTTCCCACTCAGGATATTCTAGATTTCCAACCTCTCAGATATCTTTCATTTTGCTCTTTTTTTCCCCCACATTCACATGCTTCAGAAGGGGAGGTTTGCCCTCATTCCCAGAATCCAAGGGTGACAATCCTGCCCCCTGACACCTGTGGGGACTCAGCCTGGCCCCTGTGGCCACCAGAGCTTCAGAGAGGGTGTGACCCACAAAGGCTCCAATGCCTCAATCTGCTGGGGCTGCAAAGCAAGAATTGTGATAAATCAGGGGACTGAGGGGGCTGCAAAGAGCAGGAGGAAGCACAACGGCCTCCCTTCCCAGAGCTGTCCTCACCCACTGGGCTTTTCCCCAGAACCAGAGCTTATCTTCCCAGCAGAGGGACGTGAGTTCAGCTCTTGGCACGGCCAGGGCTGTCCTGGGGGAGCTCAGAGCTCTTCCTGTGCCTGGGATCTGCTCCTGCACAGCGGGATTGTGGCCTCTGTTTCCTCTTCCAGCCCATCTGCTGGAGGGATTCTCTCCTTGGGAAAATGCCATGGCCCAGGGCTGGCAGTGGCTGCTTTTACTGGGAATGCAGAGCTGCAGATCCCTGGAGTTTGGGCAGTGGGATTGTATGTAATGGGATTGTATGTAATGGGATTTTATGCAGTGGGATTTTATGCAGTGGGATTTTAGGCAGTAGGATTTTAGACAGTGGGATTTGATGTAATGGGATTTCAGGCAGTGTGATTTTAGGCAGTGAAATTTCAGGCAGGGGGATTTTAGGCAGTGGGATTTTATGCAGTGAAATTTTAGGCACTGGGGTTTTAGGCAGTAGGATTTTAGGCAGTGTGATTTTATGTGGGATTTTAGATAATGGGATTTTATGAGTGAGATTTCAGGCAGTGTGGTTTCAGGCAGTGAGATTTCAGGCAGTGGGATTTCAGGCAGTGGGATTTTAGATAGTGGGATTTCACGCAGTGGGATTTCACGCAGTGAGATTTTAGATAATGGGATTTTATGTAATGGGATTTCAGGCAGTGGGATTTTATGCAGTACCCTCACCTGCTCCAGAGTGATTAAATCAGGTTAAATTGCTCCAAGTGCAGCCCCTGAGGTCTCTGCTGTCCCTTCCCCGGGCCCATGTGCCAAACAATCCCAGGAGCAATGACTCCAGGCTGGTTTTTATCTCCTTCATTGGGAAAACGATACACCAAGGCTGTTGTTCCCTCCTGAGCAACGATGGAAACTCAGGGTCCTGCCTCCTCCCCACTGCTCTATCTGGGAACAAAACCCAGCAGGGCAAGAAAAAGGAGCTTCCAGGAGCACAGAATTGAATGAAAATAACCAATATATCAAAAAACAAGTCATTTTTTTTTAATTTTTTTTTTCCAGAAAAGCAATCCAACCCTTTGGTGCTGGTTGCTTGTCCTGCTTTCTTTGAGGGAGTCTGTCAATCCCTGCTGGAGCCCTGAGCGAACACACACGCACACAAAAATGCAGACAGCAAGAAGAAGTCATTCCACAGTCTAGCCTTGTTAAAGAATACTGCCACTTTCCAGCAGCAAACCTTCCCCCCTCAGCCTCTGCAGCCAGAGGAATTTCTTTCACCTCCTCAGAAGCTGCTTATTAAAGCCGGGCTGGTGCTGGTTCCCAGGTATTAGAACAGCAGCAAGGCTTAACTAATCTCTGCTTTTACTGCAGTAATTAAACCGTGCACTTGCCAGTAAAAAGGTAACACTTTAAATTAAGGCACCGGCTCTAAATGCTGTATTAATATTTATGAAATGATTACTGCACGCAGCCACATTCTTGCAGGACTTATTAGAACGTGGGTTATAAAACTCGATTGTAATAAACCCTTAATGGCTCAGCTCTGGTGAGCTGCAAGGTTTGCAACCCTACCAGGGTCTTCTTAAACTGGGAGGAGAATGCTCTTCCCTGCCCCAAACCCCCCAAAATTCGGTGTCTCTGTGGCTGTTGGTCCTTCTGCTCAAGCATCCATGAGATGAGATGGGATTTCATCCTCGGGGTGTTTCTCCTGCTCTCCAGATGCTTTGGAAAGGTTTGGGATCTCCTCTGGAACCTCCTAAATGCTCTCTGCCATCCCCCCCACATGCCTGGGCTGCCCCAGGGCTCTGGGAGCCGGCACTGGTGTTTGGTGATTCACTCGTGGGTGTTTGGGCACTTCAGGGCTGCCCTGCCCTGGGACAGAGCTCCTTCCCTGGTGTCACTTTACCCCTCTGCCCAGGGCACTCTGGCACCAGCCTGGAAACCCGCCGTGATCTGCACCTTCACTGGGCTTGGAGCTCTTGCAGAGGGAGCAGGGTGAGGTCACTGCCCCAAAAATCAGATTCTCACCCCCACAGTCATGAATTAGATGCAGAGGAGAGCAATGGATGTGCAGTGAGCAGCAGGAAAGGGCTTCAAGAGATGATTTTCTTATTCAAGGAACATCTCACAGTGCCAAGGTTCTCATTTTTAGGCTTTTTTTTTTTCGTAACCTGGACACCCAACCCTTCAACTCTTTCACTCTGAGCTATCATTTCCAACTTGCAATGTTTTGGAATAAATAATCTTTGACTATTCCATCCCAAAGCATTTTTCCAGGGGTTGTACCCAAGGTGAGCATTTGCAGCAAAACTTTTGGGGTGTTTTTAGCTCTTTTTTTTTTCTTTCTTTTCTATACTTTGAGCATGGAATTGCCACCTCCTGCCTTCCCTTTTGCTCCTGGAAGGGCACACGTGAGGTCCCAAACGTGCAAAAGCTGAACGTCTATAAAATATTCTGCACCATGAATAGCTCAGTGTAAGGCAGTGGCACTTCTCCTGCAGGAAAATATTCCCATGCAGAAGTGTTTGACAGTTTAAGCATCGGTGATTAACCTCTTCTAATTAAAGCTTGAAAAAAAAAAAAAAGTAGAAAAATCAGCACAGCTTGCAGAGAGCAGAAAAACTGGGATAAACTCATGGAGGGAAAATAAAGCCATTTCCACGAAGCAGCCCCTGGAAACAAAAGGGTTTTTGGTTCCACCCCAAGTGTGGAACATCCTGAAGGGCCAAAATGCAGAGGTTGTGCTCGAACTGACCTCACCTAAAGCTGCTCCAGTCACATAGCAACGTTTGTTATGGCCAACAACAGAACCCAACATGACACAATAAAAAAAGAATTATCTGCGATTAGAACGAAACTCTTGAAATGTCTCCAGCTGGAGCCAAAATTTGGGAGGGAAGGGGGAGAGAGGAGTTTATTATTTCAGTAGCAGCAGTGCAAATCCCCTCTGGGTGCTCTGCAAACCACCCTGTGCTCTTTGAACCCAGCCCCCTCATTGACATGGTAATGGGCTTTGTTGAATTCAAAGACGATTACATCAGAAATGTGTGGCCTCTTGTGGCTTTTCCGAGCCTTATAAAGCACACAAATTACATGAAAATATTGGGTTGAAAAATTAGTAAGCCATAGGAGTTTGTGTTGTTTTAGCCACGCTTTACTGCAGGGAAGGAAAACTCTGGCTCCTCCAGACTTTTGCCCAGTCTTTCAAAGCTACCTTCTTTATTATTTTTCTTTTCTGGTGGGCTTGCTTCGGATACACAGCCTGGATTTTTACAGGACTTCCATACTGGAGCCACCTTTTCAACAAGAAATGTGTGAAGAGCAGACAGCAGTTCTCTGAGCTGCCCCAGTTCAGTTTTAACCAGGGAAAGTTTTAACCAGAAAGTTCTGCCCCACGACTTTTGGTGGCATGAACCACCCAGAGACATCACTGTCCTTGTGGATTCTTGCATATGCAATTGGAAAACGTGGTTGGGAATGTTTTTTTTTTTTAATTATCTTTTATGTCAGGTTCATAGATTTGATATCACCACCTCAAGTGCCACAGGTAAGTGAAAAGCACAAGTTCCTTCAGACTCCTACGAATCAAAACTAAATCAAAACTATATCAAAATTAAATCACAGCTCAGCCCCAGTTATAAAATATTTGAATATCCTATTTAAATGGTAAAATCCCATGGAAAAAGAGGTCCTGGAACTGCTGGGAATGCCTTTTCACCAGTTCTCCTTCCATTCCTCCTCCCCTTTCCAAGACTCTGCCTGATTGAACAGTCCCTGTTAAATATCTAATTTTCCAAAATTGATTTCCCAGGGCTGATCAGGGTATTGACACAGTTTATCAGGAGTTAAGAATGAGCCACAGCACATATTTTGCTTCTCATGTGAGCAGACAAATTGTCCAGCCCACACAGCCAAGGAAGGAGGCTCAAAGGGTACAAAGAAAACTTTATCGATACCATAAAGAAATAATAAATTAGAATAAAACCTTTAGATTTTTTTATTTTTTATATATTTTTAACAATAACATATAGAAACACTTCAGTTAGTTATTAATTTTAAAATAATATTTTTAGTTTATTTTAGGGAGAGGAGTTCTCAGAGAAAAAAACTTCCATAGATGCTCTCTTTTAAGTGCTGATTAATGCAAAACCAGCACAGCACAGAAGCCTTTTTGGGATCTTCCCTCTTTTACTGATGGAGAGAGGGAGGCTGGAGAGCACAAAGCCACCACAGAGTCCCCCCAGGCTGCTTTTCTCAGAATTAGGAATCAGGAATCAGGAATCAGGAATCAGGAATTAGGAATTAGAAATTAAGAATTGGGAATCAGGAATTAGGGATCAAGAATTAATGATGAAGAATTAGGAATCAGGAATAAGGGATCAGGAATTAGGAATCAAGAATTAGGGATTACTAATTAGGAATCAGGAATTTGGAATCAAGAATTAATAATCAAGAATTAGGAATCAGGAATTAGGAATTATTAGGAATTAGGAATCAGTAATTAGGAGCCAGGAATCAGGAATTATTAGGAATTAGCTCTTCTATGGTTTATTTGCCAACATTCCATGTTTCCCATCCCACAGAGCCAGCAGGAAGGAGCAGGGAAATAGGAATGGGATCATCTGGTCTGGCTGCCAGCTTTGGGGGTCTGGAGACAGGAGCAGGCTCAGGGGATGATTTTTTTTCCCTCCCTGGCACTGCTGGGGTGCCCACACATCATTCCAGCAGCTCTTTTCATTCTGGCCACTCACAATATTGTTATTATGAGCTCCTGTTTTTCCAGAGCCAATTATTGTAGGATTAGAACCCAGCATCTGCCCCTGTGTGTGTGTAGATGCATAAATAAGGAACTGGGAATCAAATAAAAGAAATAAGTTGGATTTTTTTCCTTTTTTATTTTTTTGATCTCTGTCCCCTTCCAGCCTTTCACATTCAGATATAAAAGTCCTGGAAGGAAAAGGCTTGGAGAGAAGCAATGGGAGCAAAGTTTGCAGAGGGCAAAATCAGTGGGACCCTGCAGAACAAACATGTGTAAAGGCTTTGTTTCAAAGTGGATGAATGCAAAAGCCTGTTGGGGATAATTTTTAGGCTTTGCCTGTTTTGAAAGGGTTGAGGATCAGGAGTAAAGTGAGAAAACAATTCTCTGTAGGAAGCTGTAGCAGACTAAATGGAGCTTGTTGATGTTGGCAGGGGCTGTGATGCTGAGGGCAGCAGCATCGTTACTGGAGCTGGAGGCAGCAGAGGTTTAAATAAATAAGGAGAGATCCCTGAAGCGAGATAAAAACGGGATCTCACTGTGCTGGGTCCGGCCCTGCTCGGGGGTGTGAGCAGAGGGAGAGGGATGAGGGGAGCAGATCCCACTCCAAGGTCCTGGTCCTGGCAGGGAAATTGGGAATTTGGGAGAGAATTCCCCAGGAATAGGGGGTTTGTCTATTCATCTGAATTAAAAAGAGAATTCCCAGGAATAGGAGGTTTATCTGTTCATCTGAATTAAAAAGAGAATTCCCAGGAATAGGAGGTTTATCTGTTCATCTGAATTAAAAAACAGAATTCCCCAGGAATGGGGAGTTTATTTGTTCATCTGCATTAAAAAGAGAATTCCCCAGGAATGAGAAGTTTATCTGTTCAGATTAATCAGGGAGAGAATTCCCCAGGAATGAGGAGTTTATCTGTTCATCTGAATTAAAAAGAGAATTCCCCAGGAATGGGGAGTTTATCTGTTCATCTGAATTAAAAAGAGAATTTCCAGGAATGGGGAGTTTATCTGTTCATTTTAATTAGGGACAGAATTCCCCAGGAATGGGGAGTTTATCTGTTCATCTGAGTTAGGGAGAGAATTCTCGAGGGAATTTGGGAATGGCACAGCCAGGAATCTCCTGGGCTCTGCTCAGGGATTTTTTCTTTTGGTTCCAGTGGAAACCAAAGGGGAGAAAAGTCTCTTTTCCATGGCTCTGCTCAGGAGCAAAGCCCCATAAAACTTTGGGATTATTCCTGGATGAGGCCAGCATTAACACAGGATTCTTCCCAACCTCTCCTGTGCAGCTCAGCAATATAAAATAAAATTTTCATTTATTTTCATTAAATTGGGGGAACAATAAAAACCCCGTTAAATCCTTGCAAGAGCAGCAGCCTGCAGGACAAGCACCGAGCCCAGGAAGGATTTGAAAGATTCTTCAAACATTCCCCAAATCCAGCAGAGGTTGGGCAGGTCAAGGGCAGGTGATAAAAACCTGGCCTGGGTATGGAATCTCTGATCACAACCAAACCATGCAAAGAAACATTTTTACAGATTCTGTCCACTGGATTATCCTCCCACTCCTAGAAAAAACTCATGGGAAGGCTGCTCTGGACAAAATTCCCAGAATAAAGGGACAGCAAAGCAGGAAAGAGAGGGCAGGAACAACCTGCTCCTGCTCTGGGGTGAAAACAACAGAGCAACTCCAACATATCCAGGCAAAATATCCCAATTTTCCCTGTTCTGGAGGAAAATCCTGGCTCTTGGTTAAGGATCTGGTTTGTAGAGGTGGAGGTTAAGCAGAGAAAAAAAAAAGGGATTTGCATCAATGTTTAAGAAATTCAAAATATTCCTCTATATTTTCAGGTTGGAACGTTTGCTAAATTCCCTTCTCCTGGAGTAAACTTTGAGGGGGAAAAAAATAATCAAAATAGTTAAGAAAAGAATTCTTCTTATCCTGGTTTTCTCCTCCAGCCTTTGACACTGAGAATACATTTTGAAACAGTAAAAGTTGAGATAAAATAGCAAAGAAGGGCAGTTCCCTGTGCTTTTTCTGTTCCCTTTCGGTGGCTCTTTTGTTTTAATTTATGTGGCAATATTTCAAATAGAACCCAAAATGATATTTTTAGTGACAGCTTCTGCTCCAGGACACTTTTCCCTCGTGGTTCCTTTCCCCAGGGCTACCTTTGATGCTCGATCCAGTCCCACCAGCAGTGGGACTCTCCAAATATTCCACTTATTCCATCTAGATAATGCATTTAGGGTTCCACCAATCCCTAAGGTAAATAACCTGGGGAGATGCATCCCAAAAATCTCCTTTTCCTCCAGCTCAGCCCAGTTCTGTGGCTGAATTGCAGCAGGAACAGGTCCATTTCCAATGTTAAAATAAGTTGATTTATTTTAATAAATAACATGTCAGTGCTCAGTGTCCTGGGAGCACTGGAGCAGGACAAGGAATTCTCTTTTTCCCCAAGGTTTTTCTCCCAAATAAGCCCTGTGGCTGTTCAAATCTGAACTTTTGTCGTAATTCAGGAAGAATTTGGGTTGCTTAGGGTGGGAATGTTGGGATGTTGGACTTGATGGTCCCTGAGGCCCATCCAGCTCAGGATATTCCCTGATGTTCCCTATAGAAGATAATACAGGATATTCCCTGATTTTCCCTATAGAGAATAATGCAGGATATTCCCTGATTTTCCCTATAGAGGATAATACAGGATATTCCCTGATATTCCCTATAGAAAATAATATGGGATATTCCCTGATATTCCCTGATATTTGCTATAGAGGATAATACAGGATGTTCCCTGATATTCCCTTATATTCCCTGATATTCCCTGTAGAGGATAATACAGGATATTCCCTGATATTCCCTGATATTTCATATAGAGAATAATACAGAATATTCCCTGATATTCCCTATAGAAAATAATAGGGGATATTCCCTGATATTCCCTGATATTTGCTATAGAGGATAATACAGGATATTCCCTGATATTCCCTGATATTTGCTATAGAGGATAATACAGAATATTGCCTGATATTCCCTGATATTTGCTATAGAGGATAATACAGAATATTCCCTGATATTCCCTGATATTCGCTGATATTTGCTATAGAGGATAATACAGAATATTCCCTGATATTCGCTGATATTTGCTATAGAGGATAATACAGAATATTCCCTGATATTCCCTGCAGAGGATAATGCAGGACATTCCTGCTGGAGTTCCTGGGATCAGAGCACTCCCAGCCTGTTTGGGACTCCTCTGGGTAAAGCAGAGCAGCACTGGGGCGCTGGGGCTGGATAAAGACGCTTTGGTTCAGCAGGAAAATGGAATTATTTTTACAGAAGCCAGCGAGGGAGGCTGGAGCCACCGATTTGGGGTGATTACAATGAACAAAAAAAGTCGAGCCTGGAAGTGTTTATTTTAATTTAGGGGGCATGGCGAGCTGCTGAGGTGGGAAGATATTATTTTTATGGGTTTAATCAGATGGTTTGGGTCTGTGGGCATTGCTAATTGAAAGCTGTCTGCCTCACCTCAGCTTCTGCAGGGCTTTTCTCCCCGTGGCTGGGAGGCAGAAGAAAAGGAATTATTTAAACTGGGGAGGGGAAGCAGGAATTGGGAGAGGTTTAGGAATAAAAACAAAAAAAAAGGGCTTTGTTTTGGAGGGAAAATTCAGTCTGTCCTGGATGGAGCTGCCTCAGCTTGGAACCCATTTCCCTGCCCTGAGGTGAACAAAGATCAACAAGAATTGGGGAAAAAGCTGATCAGGACTTCCAGAATATCAGGATATCCCAGCACCTGGAAAAATGTGGATTTGGAGTTTTAATAATTCCCAGGATTTGCCTTTTCCCTTTGAAGCTCCTCTGAGTGGCAGGTGATGAATCCTGGACCTCCCAGAACACCTCTTTTTTTCCACTGGGGGAATATTTAGGGTCCAAAACGTAGGAAAAGGCACCAAAACCACCCAGCCAAGCTGCACACGCAGCAAGATGGAAATTGGGTTGAAATTTGGCCACTCCAGGCAGCCCTGCAGATTTTCCCCAGTGATTTTCACTCCACACACCCAAAAAGAGAAACCAGGACAATTAAAAAAAAAAAAAAACAAAAAAAAACAACCAAAAGCTGCTTGTGGATGAGCTGAGGGGGTTCAGGGGGGTTTCAATCTTTCATGGTTTGTTTTGTTTGTGACAGAGAGAATTCCAACCAAACCAGCTGATGAAGAACAGCCCCAAAAATGCAACTTTTTGCCTGTGCCCCATGATGTCACCCCAAAACCACCGAGCAAGGTGTAAATATCCCCCAGGCAGGGGGGCAAACGTGTCAGGCTCACGTAGGAGCCAGCCCCGAGCAGCACAGTCCAAAAACACCATCCCCAAATATTTTCTAGATCATAATTATACAAAATGAGTGGAAATTTCTGCCCCCCTTCCCCCCAGCCCCCAAAATCACGGCCCATTCTGAGCCCTGCCAAGTCTGCAGGAGCATAAATAACATTGCAGGCTCTTTGTGCCGTGCAGGAGCTGGGAAGTGGAAAAATGATTGAGGGACAAGTGGTTTTAAAGATCCCCCCGAGGCCTGTGAGTTACCTGTTTATTTCAAGAAGAGCTGCAACTGCCAAAAGGAAAGGAAAGGAGTTCCTGGAGTTGCTATCGTGGTTTGTTTCCAGGGATTATTTCAAAATAAACACGGGTTGAGTCTCTGCTTTGTTTTTCATCAATAGGGATGCACAGAGGGTGCCTGGGCAGGGTGTGGGGGCTCACCTGAGCTCAGCATCAGCCAGGTGGGATCTCCAGTGATCAGGGGAGATCCCTTTGGCTTCAGGAGATGCTCAGAAATCAGAATATTTGGTGAGGGGACAAAAAGTGTTCAGAAATCCAGTGGGGAACCCAGCTGGGAAATCCAGACCTGGGGAACCCCACAAATCAGCTCCCAGGGCAGGGAAAAGAATTCTCTTTGTTCTGCATCAAACACCCCGGGTGAAAGGGAAATGGTCATGATTGGCTTCTGAAAATGGAGGGGGAAAGTTGTGAAGTCATCAGGGAGGATATTTCAGAGTGATAAAAGTGAGGTGGGAGAGGAGAGGAGAGGAGAGGAGAGGAGAGG
>JANRGV010000050.1:10098912-10114976 GCA_024734035.1 Alethe castanea
GGGAGAGGGAGAGGGAGAGGGAGAGGGAGAGGGAGAGGGAGAGGGAGAGGGAGAGGGAGAGGGAGAGGGAGAGGGAGTTTTCACTGCTCTGTCCAAACAGAGGAGCTGAGAGCAGGACAGTGCTGGGCACAAATCAGCCCCTCTGGAGGCTCCAGTGGGATTTTGGAGACACAAATTTCACCTTTTGGTCACCAGAAATACTCCATATCCCACACCTCATCCTGCTGAAGTGATAACTCCATTTATTTTTCACTCTGGTCTATGGGATGGGCTGTCAGTGTTGTATCCAAACCTTTCTCCACCACGGTGGGGAAGGTTCTGTGGGAATACGAGCATCCCACGTTCCCAGAACCACTTTTTGGAAATGCAGAGCCCTGAAATCCAGGTGAACTCCACCTCTCCCTGTGGTTATGGACACAACACTCCCCATTCCCTGAACTCCTATTTTCCTCTGAACTCCTCTTTTCCCCTGAACTCCTCTTTTTCCATCTCCCAGCTCCCAGTACGATTTCCCAGCCTTTTCCCCACTCCAGGACTGGCTGATTGATGGCAGCAGTTGATCTCCCTGCCCTCAGATGGGTGAGCAGCTGCCCTTGCAGAGGATGGGGGAATGAACTCTTTCTTTTTTCCCTGCCCAGCTCCTCCAGCCCAGGGCTGAGGCTGGGAGCCGCTGGAATCTCCCAGCTGCTTTGATTTATTGGGATTCCTGCTCCCCCCTGACCCCTGGGCTCATCCTGGCCTTTCATCCCAGCACTGGGGGGGCCTCAGGCTGCTCAGCTTCCGTGATGGGATGAGCTCAGGGTATTCCTGCCTTTTGGCCAAAATCCAGGGAATTCGCTCAGCTCCTGTCTCTGTTTTGAACGGAGACACAGGGAGAGACATCCCAAGAAATTCTGCACAAAAACCTCCAGGGGGTTTAATGGGATCACTTCAGCCCTGGGTTATCAGGGTTTTAGGGGAATTTTCCCTCCATCCCCTCCCCAGCAGTGCCAAGCACCCCAAATTTCCCCCACAGGGCAGGAAGGGCTTCCTCCCCTTCCACCTCTGCAGGATTTTGCTCCTTTTCAGTGGCTCCTGCAGGTTCATGCAAAGAAAAACTCTTTCCAAGGTGGTTGACACAGAGCACGGAAAAACTATCCCAAAAACCTGACAGAAAATGGTGAAAATATTCAGAGGAGTTGATTTTCCTCACCCAGGGACCCCTCATTTCACTCTCCTGAGCAGAGTCCAAAATCAGGAGTTCACCCAGCAGTAAAACGAGAGGGAGAAGCTTTCACAGAGTCCCTGAGGATGCAAAAGCTCTCCAAGGCCATGGAGTTGATGTTGATGGAGCAATGTTGGTCCCATGAAATGGCTCTGGGATAATTTCCCATGGATGGAAATGTTTCTTCCCTTCCATTTCCAGGTGTTGGTGTGGTCACAGTAATTCCTGGGCGAGTGTTTGGATCAGGAGAGCCACAGGGGGTGATTCTGACACCAGGAAGGAAAGAGCCTCTCTCCCACCTGATCCTTGAAATTGTCTCAGCAAGGCCTCAAAAATGGATTCCAAATTCCAACATTTTTCACTTGTCAGGGCTGAAGCTGCAGCTTCCAAACTTTATTTTCTCTCAGCTTTGTGCTTTGACCGAATTTACCTAGATTTTTCCCTTGTTTTAACACCTCAGTGCTTTCTGAATGTCTTCTCCAAAAGGTTTAATTCCAGCTCTCCTCACAAATCCCTCCCATTGCTCCTGCCCTGTCCCAGTTTGGGCATGGAGGAAGAAATATTCTCCTTCTTAAATTCAAATGGAATCTGTGAGGGTTTGGGACATGCCCCTTGATGTGCCTTGAGATTCCCTGTGCCCGGATTTTGGGACTGGGGAGATTCCCAGTGCCTAGATTTTGGGACTGAGGAAATTCCCTGTGCCCAGATTTAGGGAATGGGGAAATTCCCCAAATCAGTAGCACGGGAAGTTTATAAAACCCATTAAAGATGCTGCTGGATGTAAAACCTCGCTTTTTTTTTTTTCTTTTTATCCAGAGCCATTAAAAAGATCCAAACCAGAAAAGACAGGCTCCTAATAGTGAAAACAAGGGAGGGAAAAAAAGAAAAAGAAAGAAAAAAAAAAAGAAAAAAGGGGGAATAAAACTGGCAGGAGGATCCCGAATTTTTCCACGGCTGATTTGGGCATTTCAAGGCACTGGCACGGAAAAGCAGCACCCGCAGCCCCACAATGGCAATAAATAAAAAACTCCGGGTTGTGCTGTGGTCCAGCGGCTCCGGGCAGAGCCAGCGAGGGGCTGGGGCATCCTGGCACAAAAATCGGGATTGGGGAAAGAGCAGGAGTGAATTAAGCCTGGATCTTTTATTCCCGGCGGCGATTCAGAGCCAGGTCCCGGTGGGAATGTCGCTCCCAGCCCAGGAGGATCCAAGGCTGGGATTAGCATCACAATCGTGCCCAGGATGCCCTCGGCTGATGGAATGCCAGGGGTGAGCAGGGGATGGGGAAGTTTTTCCATGCGGGAGCTGGGGCTGTGTCAGCGCATGAAATTCCCTTTTTTTTGTTGCCTCTCGCTGCCCTCGTGGGATGTTTGCTAATTGAGGCAGTGCTGGAAAACAATCGGTGCTGGAGCTCCCTTCCCCCAGCTCCGCCTTTAAATCCACGTTATTGTGATTTTCTGGCAAAGCAGGGCTGCTCCTGAGAGCCTCTGGTTATTTGCATTTCCATGCGGGGACGAGGAGCAGATTTTTGGGATGGGTAGGTGGGAGCAGAGGGCACCTCCACTGCCCAAATCTCCTGGAACAGACCCTTTGAGACCAAAAATTCCCATTTCCCAAATTGTGCCCGTTCCTCGGGTGGAAGGATTTGGGCTGGGATGGTTTTTCCTGGTGCTGTCCAACAGTGGGAACACAATTCCTTTAATTAATTACCATTCCTTTAATTACCATTCCTTGAACTTCCTATCCAGGGAAATCCGAGTGTTTGGTGACCAAAGCATGGATTTGCCTTCCTTGGATGTAAATAACACCAAAACCATGCTGGTTTATTGGTTTTTTCCATATATTGGCCCTGCACGAGCTGTTCCAAGGACTTTTGGTCATTCCTTGATGCTGCAGGAACAGGACCCTGCTGGCTCATGTTGAATTCTGTGGATTGATCCATTTCTTTTGTGTAGAAACACTGGAACAGCTCCTCTCTGTGATTTTTTTTTTTTTTTTCCTTAGAGAGGCTGGAAATGCTGGGTGCTGCCATCCCTGCCATTCCTGCGCTCCTGCTGAAGGGGAGATCCCAGGTTTTGGGCACACCTCAGGAATTTGGCTCCCAAAGCCTCTCCCCTGCTCCTTTAAGCAGCAACCAGAAGCTTTCTCAAAATCCTCATCCCAAAAGATGAGAAAAAAAAGTTTTAAAAAAAGAGTGCTTTGGCATGAGAACAATTTCTCCATTACCTCAATTAGTTGCAATGATCTGGAAAGGTTTTCCCTGGAGAATTCCAGCCCAGGGAAGGCTGGAGGTGTTGATCTGAGCATTACTCAGCAGCGCAGGTTGTGCTGAAGTCAGGCACTGCTGCTGTCACTGCTGGCTGCCTGCACTCGTAAATTCATTAATTATATCACTGCACTAATTAAGGGCCTTCTTCCCTCCCAGGAGCTCGGCTCCGAGGCTGTCCATCAATTCTGTGAGGTCTGCCCTTGGCTGAGATCATTATTTCCTGAAATGTTGTAAAATCTCGTCATAAAAATTAAAGTTTTGGGAGTTTTTTTAACCCATCTTCATCATTTTCTAAGAGACGAGCAGCAATTAAGGAAAGATGCAGAGGGGAAAAAAAAAAAAGTGGGGATTCCAAATTCCAGCAGTTTGGGGTCGTCCCCATCCTATGGGGAGATGGATTTGCTGCTGTCCATGCTCCAAACCATCCCTGATCCTACAGCAGGAGCGAAGCAAACCCCGAGATGACGATGGAGTAAATTGGGATAAATAAAACAAGCAGAGAAAATTCCTGCCTGGTGTAAATCAGTGCCCTGGTGCTGGTGGAGCAGAGCCAAATTCCACCAGCTGAGGCTCTGGGTTGCATATTCCTCCCATAAAAACGGTGTTTGGGATATCTTGGCAAAAACTGGGTATTTTTATACCCGCTCCTGCCTGGGCAGTGCTGTGGAGAGATGAAATCCAGTCACACCGGAGAGAAAAAAAACCAAAAAAACACAAAATCAGGCTGAAAAAAATCCCACTGAGAGCCTGTGGAGCAAGAAGGGGGTTTTATAGAATTGTTTTGGTCCAAGGAACCTTGGGACACGCAGGGATTGGAGTGGAAAGGAGGGAAAGGAGAGGGAGGAGCACCCTCATTCCCAGTATGGATCCCAGCAGGGGATGTTGGTGCTGGAAGTGGCTGCTCCCAAGGTGAGCAAGAGTGGAGACTTTTTTTTTTTTTTTTTAATAAAATGAAAATAAGGCTTTTTTTTCTGCTCTTCCTGATTATTCAGAACGCTCCTCAAATCCGAATTCCAACTCCAAGGCTCACAGAGGAACGTGGGATCCTGGAATGGTTTGGGTTGGAAGGGACCCCAAAACTCCTCCAGTTGCACCCTTGGGTGGGCAGGGAACCTCCCTCAGCTCAGGGTAATGAAATGGGGGAGCCCAGAGCATTCCTGGCTCTGGGGGGGAAATATCCCCTTTTTTTGGCCTGGATTTTCTCCTAAATGTGGCATTTTTCACTTTGCCTCTCCGTGTGTCCCAGGGTTGGTGTTCCTGATGAACACAGATGGTTATTTTCAATTTTAAACCCGGCTCAGTCCAGCCCCAAATGGGCTGAATTCCATCCCAAAATTCCCAAATAAAACTTCCTGGAATGTCCCAGTGCCTGTTCCATTCTTCCCCCACACAGGAACAGCGATCCCAAACAGTGTTTGCCTTTTTGGGGCTGTTTTGGGGCTGTTTGGGACTGTTTGGGGCTGGTTTGGGGCCTGGTTTGGGGCTATTTTGGAGCACTTTTGGTGCTGTTGTGGAGCTATTTTGGGACTGTTTGGGGCAGTTTTGGATCTGTTTTAGGGGCAGTTTTTGGGGCAGCTTTCAGGCAGTTTTGGGGCTGTTTGGGGCTATTTTGGGACTATTTTGGGACTGTTTGGGGGCTGTTTTGGGGGCCATTTTATGGCTGTTTTTGGGGCTCTTTTGGGGTCGTTTGAAGCACTGGGGGGGCTGAGGGAGGCAGGGATCCCCCAGGGCACAAGGGACATTCCTTGGGGTTTCCAGGCCTCCAGTGAAAGCTCCCAATTAATGGAAAATCCAGGAGCAGGGAGTGGCTCCAGGGCCAAAGGCTGAAACCCCTGCAAGGAGCAAAATGAGTTCCCTAATTGGGATTTCTGCCCATCCCCAGGTCCTCACCTGAATGAAATCAGTGACAAATTCCCAATTTTCCCCTCTCTGGCTTTTCAGAGCTGTGATAATGAAGAGTTAGAAATCGTTTTGAACATATGTAAAAGTTGGTGAGACTTCTGTCATTTCAGTCTACGATTATTAGATTCATTATAATATAATTTTATGTAAATGTAAATTTTATGTGTACGCAAATTGTATGTATATGTAATTTTATGTGTATGTAAATTTTATGTATATGTAATATGTAAAGTATTAGATTCATAATAATGTCATTTGCTACCACGGTAACTTGTACAAAATAACTCAGCTGAGAACAGAAAAGGACATCAATGGTGTTTGAGGGGTTATTTTGTCCTCCAGAGTTTATAGAATTTTTACTCTCTCTATATATATTTTTTTTCTCTGTATTACTCTATTTTTTTACTCTGTTTTTTTTTTACAGATCTTTACTAGAATACATCTAACACACTGGTGCTGAGTACTCAGGTGAACCCCATTCCCAAATCCCAGGATTTTCCCCCCCCAGGAGCTCCCTGGATTTTCAAGGGGGGTTTTTTTTGTGTTATTATTTTGTGGTCAAAAGGTTGCACAGATTCTTTTCTTTTTTTTTTTAATTTTTATTTTTTAATTCCTGATGCAGAGGCTTAGAAAGAGTGGAAAGGCAAATATTTGGATAATTCCTCAGGCCAGGGTTCCATCAAAAGTTCCACAGCCCTCTGCAGCAAACCCGAACTGTTCAAGCCACAAATGCTGTTTTTGCAGGTATAAAACACCCAGGGGAAAAAAAAAAAAAAAAAAAAAAGGAAAAATATTTAAAAAATAAAATCAAACAATAAAATCCATTTTCCATTCGCTTGAAGCTTGTAGAATTTAATGGGGTGAAAAATCACAGTTTAGTCCCAGCAAAGAAAAGTTGGGAGATGCCAGAGGGAGAAAACTGCAGCAGCCCCGGGAGCCTGGAATTCATGGATGGGATTGGAAAAAGCAATTCCCCACCTGATGGGAGAAATACCCAGCTTGGGCTCTGAAATCCCTTCAGAATCCATGTCTGGGCATTAAAATTCCAGATTTAAAGAGTAAATCTGAAATTTAAAGAGTAAAATCCAAAATTTAAACAGTAAAGTCCTAAATTTAAACAGTAAAGTCCTAAATTTAAACAGCAAAATTCCAAATTTAAAGAGTGAAATCCTAAATTTAAAGAGTGAAGTCCTAAATTTGAGCAGTAAATTTCTAAATTGAGAAAGTAATATCCTAAATTTAAACAGTAAAATTGTAAATTTAAAGATTGAAATTCTAAAGGGTAACATTCCAACTTTAAAGAGTAAAATCTTAAATTTAAAGTGAAAAAAATCTAAATTTAGAGAGTAAAATTCTAAATTGAAAGACTAAAATCCTATATTTGAAAAGTAAAATTCCAAATTCCCCCCTGGCTCTTCCCAGCTCTGCAGGAAGGTGTAAGGAATGCAGGAATTTTTTTGGTGAGTTTTGTGAATTTTCCTGGTTATTGTGAAATTATAATATATATTAATTATTTCTATTTTAATAATATTATGAAAGTATAAAATTATCCATTATCAAATATAAAATTATATATTCTATAATATAAAATATATATCATTCTATATTATAAAATATGTTCTATTTTATATAACCAGACGCTTCCTGCTTATTCCATGAAGTTTTTTTTTTCCAATTCTCATCGCTGGAAGTGTCCAAGGCCACCTTGGAACAGTGGAAAAGATAAATTTTGGGGTCACTCCCAACCTAAACCATCCCATAATCCTAAAGAAATCCATCCAAAATCCCATCATTTTATCAGTGCTCTTGCTTTCTAAGTAAAATCCTCACAATTACTGAGGATAAGATGAATTTTTTTTTTTTTTTAACCCTAAGACATTAAAAACTCATTCCATCTCCCAAAAATCCAGGGGGACGAAATATGTGAAAAATTTCCCAAGAGTCAGCCACAAAATGCCAGACTCTGAGCAGCTCAAAACCAACATTTTTCCCCCTGCCTGAGAGAATTTGACATTTCAGGGTCCTGGCAGCATTTTACCAAAGAAAATTTAAAAATTGCTGTGTCCCAATTAAAAAGAAAAAAAACAAACAAAGAAAAAAAACTTGTCTTTGCTCTCCCTTTTCCATTCACATAGCGAAAAAAATGACAAAAAACTCCCTTTCTGTCCCTTTTTTTTTTTTAACATGGGAAACATTAAAAAGTCATCAAATCTCCCCAAACGAGCACTAATTAACGAGCAAACACCAGAGCTGGGAAGAGAAATAAACCCAGGCTGGGGATTTTCTGTAGCTTGATTCAAACCTGGGATGTTTGAAGGCCATAAATGCATTTTCTTCATTCTGGGGGTTCCTAATTAGTGACTGGAGAGGAAATTTGGGCGGCAGGGAAACACGGGATGCTTTTTTTGGGGGAAATACTTCAGCACTGGTGGTTTTTTGGGATGGGGATGCCTCTGGAATTTGGAGCCCACCAGGTAGAGCCAATCCCTGTGGTCTCTGTGAGATCTCCATGAAATCTCCCCCTTGTTTCTCAAAAAAAAACCTTCTCCTTTTTGTTTTTTATTTTTATTTTTTAATAAAATAATTTTTTTACATTTTTTTTTGCATTCCCAGGAGCCTCCAGCTGGGTTTTGAATTCCAAAATTCAAATTTTGATTTCTGTGTCTTGGTTTGAAAGGCAGGTGTTTGTTAAGAAAGGCAGGACCCTCTCTTGAAATGGAGAATGTAAACCCATTCCCTCTAAATTATCATAATTTTGAAATTAAGGAATAGGAATAACAGTTCTTTACTAGGGCAAAAAAAATTAAAATATAAATATAGTAATACCAAAAAAAAATAAATTTAAAAACACCCACTGACAGGATCAGAACACAACCTGACACCCGTCACTCAGTCAGGGTGTTGGTACAACCCCCTTAAATGGTGGCTGCATCCTCCTGCAGTGACAGATGTGGTTTTGGAGTGGACAGATGTGGTTTTGGAGTGGACAGATGTGGATTTGGAGTGGACAGATGTGGTTCTGGTGAATCAGTGGTCCTGGAGAATGGTCCGGTGATGATGTGGAAGGGTTTGGTTTTCCTCTGGGATCCAGCGGAAAAAAGGCTGCTCTGGTGTTCCAAATCTCAGTTTTTATCGAGGTAGGAAATGCTTGGAAAAGGGAAAGGGAAGGGGGAAAAGGAGAGGGAAGTAGAAGGGGAAGAAAAAAGAAAGGAAAAATTATAAAGGAGAAAAGAGAAGGGAAAAGGAAAAGGAAAAGGAAAAGGAAAAGGAAAAGGAAAAGGAAAAGCCATTCCGTTTGGTCAGGCTCTTTCCTGCTGATTTCCCATGAGGCAAATCCACCTTGGATCTGGGAATGGCTGCAATGTGCAGCACTTTTCCAGCAGGGAATGGGGGATTGGGATCTGCTCTCAATTCTGGGGCAATGCTGGCCCCCAAATCCTTCTTCCACAGCCTGTCTTTTCCAGGAATCACACTGGGGAGTGTTCTCATCCTCCCCAGCCCAGCAGGAGCCACCCCAACATTCCCAGCCCAGGGGTTCCTTGGGGTGCAGGGCTTGCCCCTCTCCCAGCAAGGCCCAGGATGCAGCACAATAATTTGGGTTTGTGGAGCAGGGATGGCCCGGCCGTTCCTCCCCGAGCCCAGCCGGGAACATTCATTTCACACCACAAACAGGGAGTTTTTTTCTCCCCACTCCGAGGGTTTCTTTTATCGGGATTCAGTACAATAAACAAAGGGGACGAGCTGATTTCCCTGGCAAAGGCCCCAACTCCTGCACAAACAGCTCCCAGGCCTGGCACACGCGGGGATTTTGCACCATCACCGGCCAGGCAGGGCCGTGTCAGCCCCAAAAACCCTAAAAGGGAAACGGGAATTCAGCTCCTTCCCCTGGAGGAACAGCAGCAATCCAGGGGCTGCTCCTGCTCCCCCTGCCCTGCTTGGCCTTTGGGTGCTGCACAGCAAAATGAATCGGCCACAGAGCAAAGGGGACTTTTCCCAGCTGGGGATGGGAATTCAGGGAGGAAACTGTTCCCTGTGAGGGTGGGGAGGCCCTGGAATAGAATTCCCAGATGGGATGGGGAATGGGATGGTGGAAGGTGTCCCTGCCCATGGAATGAGGATCCTCAAGGCCCCTTCCCACCCAAACCATTCCATCATTCCATGGTTCTGTTATTTCACATAATCCAGCTTTTACTTTGCTGCTCCTGATGACTCTGGACACTCCTCCAGGTTTCTGCTGCCTTTTCTTAGATGTCCCATTTGGATAGAAATTCTTTCAGCTCAAAGTCATGGATTTAAACACCATTCCTGGCTTGTGGCAAAGCCTTTCCCTACAGAGCACATCTTAACTGGTCCTTAATTAATTGGGATAAAGGATCAGAGGAGCCACGCCCCGCTCCACCACCCCTTGGGTCCTGTTGGCTTTTCCTACAGGTGCCCTGTTGGCCTTTGGGCCACAAAAGAACTCTAATTAATTACAAATAAAGCCATAATTCATTCATTTGATTAGGTTATTCTTCAGCTATGGATGGAGCATCATGGAATCATGGAATCATAAAGGTTGGAATAGATCTTTAAGGTCATCAAGGTTCCCCTTGTTTCAAAGCAGATAAGAACTTTTTATTTTTATTTCCTTTTCAGAGTTAGATTTTGTGGATTCCTTCCTGGAACTGGAAAGATGCTGGAGTTGTTCAGGAACCTCTGCACAAGTGCTTGACAGAAGTAGGGATCTGCAGGCCACTCCAAAATACGAAATCCAGTGCTCATGGCAGTGACAATCTGGAATCCCCACCCCACCAGTACCCCCAGTATCACGGGGAGACCTCACTCAGGGAGCAACCAAGAAAATCCAGGGAAAATCCAAACCCTCCTGGGTCACCCCTCCAGCAAACCTCTCTCCCCAGAACAAGCCAGGATTCATTCCTGGCCATAATTCCTGCCCTAAGCCCAAGCACGGCTTGATGAAGTGATTTTTCCTGACATCATGATGCGAGTCAGTGTCAGAGGAAGGGCTGGAGCAGGGGCAGCTTTCCTGGGAATGCTCCAGCCCTTCCCTGAGCCAAGCTCCCGCACACAGTACCTGCAGGCAGCTCCCCTTGGAAAAACACACCATTTTCCAAAGGTAGGGCAGGCTTGGGTTACTAGGAACACAAATCATTACGGCTAAAACTGCATTCCCATTTTATTGTATTTGTTTTATTTATAATTTTATGGCTTATTCCACATTTTCCATCTTTTCCATGTGCTTCACGTCACGCTTGTCCCGTTCAGGGCTTTACATGGAAACTTGGGCTCCTCTCCACGTGCTGAACATTTCTAAACAGCTTTGTTTTGTTGTCTGCTTGGCTTGTCCCATCCCTGGAGCCCGTGCCTGGAAAAGCAGGAGTGTTCTCCCACCTGGGAACAGGACAGGGAGAGAAGGGAATAAAAGTGACTGGGAATGGGATAAATTGTTGAAAATAAACCCCATCCAACTGGAGCTGTGACAAAGAACAGTCTGAGCCTCCCCTGCTTTGGGCTGTTTGGGTTGTCAGAAATTGGTTTTTCTGTGCACTGCTCAAGGTGTGGCACCCGGATTTCACACAAATCCAGGAATGACAGGGAAGCTCTTCCTGGTGCTGCCAGGTTCCTTCCCTACTGGAAGGTGCCCTCGTGGATCTGCAGAGTTAATTCCCTGCTTTCCCCTCTCCTGGATGCACAAACATTTTCCTCCTCTCTCCAATCTGGAGCAGATCAGGATTGTCGCCACTTTTAGCCGCTCTCCCAAGGCTTTGTGCCAGCAGGAACATTGGGTCAGTGTGCAAAAAAAAACCCTGGGAAATCTGCTGGAGCATGGGGGATGCTCCTGACAGGAGCTGCAGGCAGCTGGCATCGGGCTCGGAGCGTTTCACACCAGCTCAGCTCTCCCTCGCCAGTCTTGCACCCTCCCTGACCCCCCTGCTCATTCTCATGCAGTGCAATCCCACCAGAAAAGTCCCAAATCAACCAATATCATCTCCCTGATGGCAGGAGGATGCTCAATTCCTGAAAAAAAAGGGGAAAAAAAAAGAAGTGAAACTCAACAAGTTCACTCTAAATCGTGTAAAACAGCTTTTTAATCTCAGAATCTCCATCAGTTCAGGGTTTGCAGGCAGGGGAGGGGGCCACAAAATGGGATTAAAATACCTGGCCAGGTAATAAATTCAGTAAAATATTTTAAAGTTTACCTGGATAAACTCTCTGATGGCAAAAAGACGCTCAATTCCTGCAAAAATAAAAGCAAAGCCCAACAAGCACTCCAAATTCTAAAGACTTTGTAATCTCAAAAAACTCCACCAGTTCAGGATTTGCAGGCAGGGGAGGGGATGAGGAGATGAGATTAAAACACCTGGTGAGGTAATTAAATTCACTAAAATGTTTAAAAGTCTATTTGGATAATCTCCCCAATGGCAAAAGGATTCTCAATTCCTGAAAAAACAAAAAAAGTTCACTCTAAATTATATAAAGTGACATTTTAATCTCAAAAAATTCCACCCATGCAGGGTTAACAGGTAGGGGAGGGGGCAAGGATCTGGGATTAAAACATCTGGCCAGGTAATTAAATTCCCTAAAAAGTAATTAAATTCACTAAAAATTAAATGTTTACCTGAACTATATCCCTGGTAGCAAAAGGATGTTCAAGTCCTGGAAAAAAAAAAAAAAATTCAACAAATTCAGCCTAAATTGTTTAAAGAGATTTTTGAATCTCAGGAGGGTTCACAGGCAGGGGAGGGGACGAGGAGCTGTGATTAAAACATCTGGCCAGGTAATTAAATTAAATCCCTTCCAAAATTTGCACCCCAAAGTGCCCCCCATAATTGATGGCCCCTCTGAGCCGTGTCACCCCAGTGCCAGCGCTCAGCACCCGCTGCTGCCCTCGCTGCCCCCCACACCTGACCCAGCACAGCCCCCCAGCACTGCTGCAATTAGGGGGTGACTCTTAATCACGGGGTGAGCGGGGAAATGTTCCTGCAGCTCACACGCGCCAATTAAAGATAATTTCAAACGGGACTAATTGCACGGGGGCTCTGGAAACTGCTGCAGAGGTCTCGTCCCCGGCAGCTGATGGGTGTGGGGGGGGGTGTTTTGACAAGTTTGGAGCAGATTTCCATGGAATACCAAGGAGCTGCTCTGTTTTCTTTGGAGTCGCTGGTCAGGAAATGGAGATTGTGAAAGGTCAGGCCTGGAAGAGCAGGGCAGGGATGGAGGTGTTGTTCGAGTCCTAATCCATGTGGATCTATTTCCAGTATAAATCCTTCAGACTGGGACTTTCTGGGTGATCCCTGAGCAGGGAAAAGGGAAGGAGTGATCCACTGGGAGGAGTTTTTGGTGACTCGCTTTCACTCCTGCAAGGTGACACCCCCAAAACATCCCTCTGCTGTCTGCAATCAACTGGAAAGCTGGGCAGTCGGGGTTGAGGGACCTGGAAAACTCCAAAAGCTTGGTTGGATCTCCTTCCCACCCCGAGCTTGACACTAAAACTTTTAATTTACACCAGCAAGCTTGAAAGCGCGACGACTGCGGGGTCAGCGAGGTGTGAACGTCACCCAGAACGCAGCCGGAGCCTCTCGGGGGCTCTGGGAGGGTTTTGTGGCAGGAGAACAGACTGGGATGAGCCTGGGTTGTGCCACATGGTCCCATAACGAGCCTGGATTGTGCCACATGGTCCCATAACGAGCCATCTGGGAGCGCCGTGCCCAGCACGACCTTCCCTCCCCTCCCCGCGCTCCGTTTGGGCTCCAGCGCTTCTCCGTGACCCCAAAAACCTCATCAGGGCACGGAGCGGAGCCAAAAATGTTCAGGATGAGCAAATCCATCCCCTCCAGAGGGAGCACAGGGTGGTGGGAACAGGAGGATCCCTAAAAAGGCCCCACTTCCATCTCCTGATTGTCTCCATCATCTCGTGTGGCCAATCCGTGCTCCTCCGTCATCTCATTTCACTCCTAAATTATTTGGGTTTCAAAAGATGTTTTTGTTGTCACAAGATGCTGAGAGAAAACTGGACGACATCTGGAAATTGCACTTTTATTTCCGTTATTAATGTTTCATTCCATTCAAAATGGGAGCTGATACTTCTGTGTTGTGACTGCATTCATGCGCTGCTGCAGAATAAAATTAAATGTATTTATGAGCAGTTGTAGCATCAGGGAGTCTGAAAGTTTTGCCTTTTTTATAGGGCAAAATGCAAAAAGGAAATAAAAGCTGGGCCAGACTTGCCCTCACTCAAGTGTTGTCTTCGGGCCTGCAATATTTCAGAAGTGTTGGTATCACCACAGCAGCTCACCCCAAAAACACTGGGGGGCTTCAGAGAAAATGGAATTAAATATTTAAAAAGAGAGATAAATTAGACATCTCTGAGCAAATGCAGAGCAGTGCACAACAGAAGATCTGGATAAAACTTCTAAATCAGATGTTTTCCTTTTTAAAAGGAAATTATTACAAAAAAAGAAAATCAGTGAGACTTGGTCTTTACATTCATTGCAAAGTGATGCTTTTATTGAGGGAATCGAAATCACCTTTAAAACATGAGGAGAGAAGGAGATTTATTTTGTCACAACTCAAACATCACCAAAGTGATGGCTGAGTGACACAGATGAGGCAAACTGGTTTGGGGGATGATTTTTGCACCCAAAATCGTGGTTTTTTGGTTTGGTTTTGGTTTGTTTTGGTTTTTTTTTTTTTTTGGTTTGGTTTGGTTTGGTTTTTTTGGTTTTTTTTGAGATTAAAAGCTCTGGACAAGGCTGTGCCCACGCAGAGCTGAGGGTGCCTGGCAGATGCCACCATGGACACCAAGTGGAGCCAAAACCAGAAGAGTTTATGTTAACAACTCGTGGCTGTCTCCAGCTGCATCTGTCAGCACAGCCCTTCTGGAGACCTTGCCATGGTGGGGGACAGGGCAGGGAGAAGGAAAAAAAAGCCATTAAAAGAGAGCAAATAATAAATCTCCCATAAATATCCATAAAGCCCCATCGTCTTCACTCTCAAATCCAGGCTCCTCCATGCAAAACCTCCCCAGAAGCCTTTGGGGGGCAGCTTTTGAAGTGTTTTTAACACATAGGAAAAGAACACAGGAGAGAAACTTGGCATGGAGTTTGTCCCAAGCAGCCAAGTTGGGCATGGAAAAAAAAAAAAAGTCGACAATAAAAGGTCATTTCTCGCCAAGTTTTACTAAGTATTCAATATCTACCTTTTTTTCCCTGCTCTCTTCTTAGTTATTGGCCAACTTTATGGAAAACACTGAAGTGGATTTATTATAATTGGGGGTTTTTCTCAAGTAAAATTTCTTGTGAGAGATAATTGAGTTATGGCAAAAGAGGAGCAAAGACAGGGGGTTAAAGGATGCAGCATCCAAAAAAATCCTCCTTTCCACGCCATTCTTTAAACTCAAGCGAGTTCCTGAGCTCCAGTGATCTAATCCTGCTGCTATTTATGATTTCTGAAATTATTTATTATAAAGTCTGTCAAGGAGCGGAAAATTCCCGGTGCCGATCCCGTTTCCAGGCGGGAATTTCGCGCCGGGAGTCAGCCGGAATAACAAACCTGTGGCAGTGAGGAGGGGATTTTCATGGAATGGGCGTTTCCATCCCGCTGGGTCCCACAGGAGGCGTCTCACGAGTGGCTCCCAGGGCGTTTTCCCAGCCCTGTGGTTGGGTGGCAGCTCCTCTCTGGGATGGCTCCGCTCCGTCCCAACCTGTTCCCACAGGCTCCTTCCTTGCCCCCGGGAATTCCAGGTGGATGGACTGATTAGGAGCAAGCTCCTGGCCGACGTAGGCTGGGTTTTTAACATCTGCCTCATCCCTGCAATATTTTCTTGTTGTTTTTTTTTTGTTTTATTTTTTTTTGGAAAGGCAGAGTTTAAAAAATCTATTAAAAAGAAATATGGGAATTTTTTTTTCACCTCTAAGACCTTAAGTGGAAGTGTCCTCATCGTCTTCTGAAGGTTGTGGGTTTTTTGTCTGGATTTTCTGGGATATCTGACCTGGAAATGGGCAATTCCAGCTTGGATCAGCCCAAAATTCTGGGTGACCTGGAGCAGATCCTGCAGAGAAAAAACTGCAGCCTCTGAAATACCCAAATAATTCTGGGATATTTTGGTGCAAGGACACAGATTCTGGATGCAAGACGACCCAAGATTTGAGACAGAAAAGGAGTTGGGAATGACAAAAAAAAGGATAAAAACCAGATTTGAAGATGAAAAGCAAATAAAGGGAACCACAAGCCTGGGATTGACAAGAAGTTTATGAGCTGCAGGTTTGGGCTGAGTTTAAACAAGAAGAGTTTCCTTTCTGCCTCTCGTCAATTAAAGAGGCAATTCCTTTCCAGGTGGAGCAGATATTCCATTTTCCCATATTCTCTTGGAAAAGTCCTTCCAAATTGAATCTTTTTTTTTTTTTGCAAGTGAAAATTTTCCCAGATGCTTTGACCTCTTTACAATTTTCTTCTGTCATTCCACCAAATAAGAACCTAAAGAAGAAGAACCTAAAAAAGGATCCATTCCTATTTATGCTGCTGGAAGCAGCAGCAATGGAAAAAGCAAAAAATTATTCTGTTTGGTGAGATAGATTTTCTATGGAACAGAAAATATTCCTGGCCAAAGGAATTGTGCAAAGGGTGCCTTCTCTCCAGGAATATTTCATGGAAGAGTCAGCTCCAAGCCTGTGGTAGTTGAAAGATGGG
>JANRGV010000050.1:10125841-10136559 GCA_024734035.1 Alethe castanea
AAATATAAAGATAAGTATAGAAATAGAAATAGAAATAGAAATAGAAATAGAAATAGAAATAGAAATAGTATTTAATATATAAATATAAACATGCATATAAACATACATATATATATGTACATAAGTATCTAGATATATAAATATATAATGTATAATATTAAAATATATATCTAAATATAGGTATATATATATAGATATACATATAAGTATGACTATAGATATAAATAATATGTATAAATAAAAATATAGCTATAAATATGAATATACATCTAAATATAGGTATACATATAGATATACATAAGCAGGATTCACTTGATCCCAAATTAATCCATGGATATTTCAGATCTGTCAGGATGGGATGTGCCTTGGCCCCTTTCCAGAGGGGCTTCCAAGCTGCTTTTCCCTCTCTGTTGAGCAATCTGGGGTTTGCTGGGTGTTCTCCTGGGTGATAGAGGTGGGGATGAGGGCTCAGCACGTTTTTGGAAGGGTTGGAAGCAAACCTTGGGTTTGGAATCGAATTGAGAAAGGAGCCCTCAGCAGTCACCAGCACTTTCTCCTAAACGAGGCAAAAAAAAAAAAAAAAAGAACTGAAATTTCACAGAGGTGGCACAAACAGAGTGGAAAGAACAAATGCTGAAGGAGTGGGAAAAAAATAGCCCAAACCACAAAAGCTGCAGGCAAAGTGGTTCTAGAAAAAGGCTGGGGCTGAAGTGTGTGATTCAGTGTCAGAGGTTCAATCCCATTGCCTCCAATTTAAATCACTTCTGAAAGAAGTGCAGAAGAAAGGTGATGAAAGGGGCCCAACGCTGTTCCCTGGTCGGAAAAACACACCCACTGGTGCCCTGTGGGGAAGTTTTGCATTTTGGCCAGACAGGGCCCTTCTGCAGCCTGGGCTGGTTTTGCAGAGTTGGAGTCACCAGCGAGCCACGGAGGGGAAACGCTCCAGCCCTGAGGAGGATGAGGAGCAGCAGCTGCTGGAGGAAGGAGCACGGCTGGGGTCACACTCAAGGGCAGCACGGGATGCTCACATCCCCCTGGGGATGCTGGGGGTGGAAGGAATCCCCAAAAAATCCAGCCCACCCTGCCACAGGATACCTCCAGCCTGGCCTTGGGCACTTCCAGGGATCCAGGAGCAGCCACAGCTCCTCTGGGAATTCTGTGCCAGGGCTTCCCCACCCTCCTCATAAAATATTTACCCCTTAAATCCCATCCAAATCCAAGCACAGCCACCCTCCTCTGCACATTCCCAATTTGGAGAGGTGCTCAGGGACACCAGGAAGGCACAGGCAGGGAATTCCCACCCCACCACATCGGATGGGGATGGGTGACCCCCACTCTGGCTCTCACAGCACCCCAGCTTTGGGGAAAATCACAGAGCAGCAAAGCTGTGCCCACCCTGGGCGTGCAGGAGCTGCGGGACATCACCCCAGGGGCCACAGGCAGCGGGGTTTGGCGTTCCCACCTGGGATCCCTGCACCTTTTCCAAGGTAAATCCCCTGGGATTGAGGCAGTTTGCTCCCTGGAGGCCCAGCAGTGTCACCACAAGGCCCCAGCCACGCTGGCCCTGCTCAGGATCCAGGTGCACCCAGAGCATTCCCAGGGGAGGTGATGCACAGGAGCATCCTGGGGCTGGGATCACTGGGATTGTCCCTGCAGGACCTGGGATCCCACACCCAGCCCTGCCAGGACCACACAGAACCTCCACAGAGGGTGGAAAACCCAGGATCCACAGGTAAAAGTGCTTTCCACCCACATTCTGTTAAAAAAAAAAAAGGAAAAAAATAGGGAAAAAGGAAACAAATCTCATTTTCCTTGCATTATTCTTGCACCTTATGTTTGGTGCACCAAGCTGGGCCTGAGAGCCTCACCTGAGCTGGGATCACCCAGTCCCTGCACTGAGCCTCGGGTTTTCAGCTCAGCATGAGGTTTTATTATCATCCAGCTCCTTTGTAAGCCAGGCCAGAGACTTCTGCTGCCGTATCCAAACAAAAACTTGTGGCTGAGCCTGCCAAAAACTCCTCCATGGATGTTTTCTCTGCGTTTGGAAGGAGAGAAATGCACAATAAACACCCTGCACTGACAGGGCTGTGGATTCGGGGTGTCCATGTGTGTGTTGGACTTGTACCCAAAGATAAGTTTAACAATTGGGTGATTTCTTCAGTTTTTTTCTTTTTCTTTTTCTTCAGCTCCCCCCCTGCTTATGCAGTGAGTTCCTAATATCCTGATTGGAACCAGATTTGCATGAATTAGGAGTCGAAATTGGAGCAGCGACTGCTGTGCAGAGGATGTAAAGGGAATAAAATGAATGGGGTATTAACCTTCAACCACTGAATATTAATCAGTGTTTCACAAAAAAGAAAATACAGAGGCTGCCACACTAAATATTTTTAGCATTTATTGACGGGCTTGATTTCCTCTCTCTTTTAGACCTTTTGCTTCCAATCATGGACCATAAAAAATCACAGCAAAGATGGGGAGGGCTCGAGAGGGGGAAGGGGTGAAGAAAAAACCCCGAGCTCATCCATTTTCTTGGATGCTGGAGGATATTTGTGAGTTATGCAACACCAAAACCCAGCTGACAAACAGAGTTCCTAATCCCACAAGTGCTCCGTTCAAAGGCTTGGTTCTCCAAGTCCCAAACCAAACAGAAATCGACCCCGGAGCGCAGCGAAGCCTTCGGAAATGAAGGCACCATAAAGAAATAAACTCCTTAAAAGCCCGATTTCCCCTGTGCTGAAAGGTAAAATGCACTTGAAAATCAGCCCAATAAAAAAATTGCCTCGTTAGTGAATATTTCAATTCTCTTTTTTGCTCCATTTCATTCAAAGAAACCCGTGGAAAATAAAATATAAATTTTATCCTGGTGTTCCCTGGAATGGTGACATCCCCATGGCACTGGAGGCACTTTGGGAACAGCAGCCAGAGGAGGCTGGTGCCCATCCCAGCTCAGACAATGGTTAAACTGGGGGTTTTACTGGCATTAACAGCCATGGCTGTGGGTTTTTGGGATGTTATGGGGTGAAGGGTGGGTAGGTGGGTGCTGGGAGCAGGAGGTTGGGTTAAAGCCACCCCCAGCACCCACAGCTGGCAGGGAAACCACATCAAACTGTGCTGAGCCAACGCTGGCACCCCAGAGTTTTCTCCTAAACAATGCCTAAAATACAAAAAAACCCCTCACACAAGTAGAAAACCCCAGAGCTTTTTCTTTTGCCATTGCTTCCCTGCAAAAATTTGCCACTGGGGAGAATTTAGAAGTCAGATGTGGGCAGAGACAATCCCCAAGCTCCCAAACCTTGCTGCCCTTCTTGATGCACCTTTGCCAAGCCGAATCCATTTGTTTCCATTGCCTTCTTATCAAGTTACCTGGATTTGTGTCAATACTCAGAGAGGACTTGAGGGGGGGCAGACAGAGAGAGAGAAAACAGCGGTAGGTTTTCAGGAAATAGCAAGTTCTTTTTCACTGAGATAGAAATCATTTGGCAGCCCACAGTGAAATACTTCTGGGTTCCAGGAGAAAGCCGGGGGGGCAAAAAGCAAGCAAGGAAAGGGAAGATGCTAATGAACTGCAGAGGAGAGAAAAATAAAGTTGAAAAGAAAAGGAAAACAAACGAATCGAAGTGAAACTCGAGGTTGGGCAGGCAGCTGATCCACGGGGTCTGAGTCACCAGATAAGGAGAGATCTCCTTCCCTGGGAATGCCCAGGGGTAGGTGGCGTTAAAGGTCTGGGAATAGCAGCATTCTGAGCATTTTGGCAAAAAAAAAAAATCCTCAGGTACCAGGTCAGCACAAATTTATGGACGTGGTCACCTCGGCCTCGGGGAGATGAGAGCCCAGCAGGTCGCTGTGATGGTGGAAACAGCAATAAACTCATGGGATCGTGGAATATCCGGGGCTGGGAGGGAGCCACAAGGCTCTTCTGCTTCCTTTGGAAATTCCCAGTACCCCCAGTGAGCTGTGCCACATCCCTTCCTAAAATCTCCTGCAGGGTTTGCTGCGAGTCCTGTCCCTCTGAATCAGAGCAAAAACCCAGTGAGGAACAGTGAGGGCTCCGTGTGGAACAGGGGGAATCCCAAAGTGTTTCCCAGAGAGGGCCAGGCCAGCCCAGTGCCTCCACAGGCAGCTCCCAGTGCTCCCAGTAAAGCCCCTGGAGCAGCCCTGCACACCTTGGCTCACTGTGCAGCAAAGCTGAGTGATTCCACATTCCCATGGATTTGGTGCTCACTCAGCTTCTTCCCTGGGGGAATAAAAAAAGTGAGATTTTTCTGGTTTTTTTTCTTTTTTTTCTGTGTTCTGGGACTGGAGGCCACACTCTAATGAGCCTGCATGCACAGGCTGCAATGGAAACGTGATTCCCCCCCAACTTTTATCATCTGGTTCTTATCTTCCCATCCCCTTCACCCCTGGCAAAGGCCTCGAGCTCCAAGGAGAGCCCAGGGGTGGGAAGGAGGAGCAGCCCCAAATCCCAGAAAGGGAACAGGGGTCGAGCTCTTCCCTCCCACCCCATTCCTGCTGGCACATCACAGCTGGGAGCTGCTGGACAGAGCTCTGCTGGCCTGGTTGAGTTGAAGATGTCCCTGCTTATTGCAGGAGGGTTGGAATTCAGGAATTTAAAGGTCTTTTCCAACCCAAACTGTTCTGTGATTCTGGGATTCCACCCTGTCCCCATGGCTGTACCACCACAGCTACAGCATCCCTGAGCTGTCAATTAAAGCAAGATCAGTAATTAGCAGGAAATTCTTCCCTGGGAGGGTGGGGAAGTGCTGGCACAGTTTTCCAGAGAATCGCTGGCTGCCCCATCCCTGGAGTGTCCAAGGCCAGCTGAAGGTGTCCCTGTGGATTGGGATGAGCTGCAGGGTCCCTTCCAACCCAACCATTCCATGATCCCATGATTTGTCCCCTCTCAGCATCTCCAGGACAGGGATCAGGTGTCCTTCCAAACCTCAGGAGAGCTCAGGAGACCTTCCCAAACCCCAAAGGAGACCAGGGACCTTCCCAAAACCCAGGACAGATCAGGTGACCCCCCAAAATCCCAGGACAGATCAGGTGACCTCCCAAAATCCCAGGACAGATCAGGTGACCTCCCAAAACCCCAGCAGAGATGAGGTGACCTTCCCAAACTCCTGGAGGAATCCAGGGACCCTCCCAAACCCCAGGAAAACCTTCCTGTCCTGCTGATCCAGCCCAGGGAGGGCACCCTGTCCTCCCAGTTTACACCAGAACTGGATTGGATTTGAACCTCTGGGATGACATCTTTCTTCAGCCTTAAAAGTATTTAATTTTTTGTCATCTGGACGGATCTGTCAGGATCTTTTTCATCACTAAATTCCCGGTGTTTCATCAGGGATTACAGAGCTGAGACAAACAAAAGCATCTCCGAATTTCCACGCTGCACCTTTGAGAGCAGAAAAGAGCCAGCTGGATTTTTTATATATATATATAAATAATTTTCGTTTCTCTTTCTTCTTTTTTTTTTTCCCTGTTAAACTGTCTGTGCTGCTTTTTAACCATTATCCTGAGCACATGGTTCAGCCTTCCCCAAAACCAAACCAAAACAAAAAATCCTGAGGTGTGAGAAGATTAAAGATTTTGAGATCTGGACATTTTCAAATCAGAACCACATGTTGGGAATAGATGGGGCTGGCAGGCAGCCACCACTGGGAAAAGCCAAGGAGCTCTGGCTTTGAAAGGATCCTCCAAAAGCCTGGGGAGAACAAGAGCATCAGCATTTCCCTGCTGTCCTCAGGCCCAGGAGAACTCCAAGGATTTATCACATCTCTGTGTGCTGGTTCCCACCTACAGGAACATCACAACCATTTCTGAACCATCCCTGCTGATTTCTGAGCGTTCCCACTGCCCATCCATCCCCAAAATTCCAGCAGGCTCCTCTGAGAAAACCTCAAAGCCCAATTCTGCCTGGATCAAATCATGTCCCACCATGATCTCCAAGGAAATTGCAAGGGAAAAAGCTACAAAAGCTCCTGAATCCGGGAAGCAAATCCATGCTGAAAGGACAATGGAACGGCCAGGGCTGCTCTGCTGGCAGGGATGAAGAACGAGGATGTCAGGAGAAGGGAGCTGGAGAAGAGAATTGCTGGATCCTGGCTTGGCCAGGGAGCTGCAAAGGGTCAGGAGATGGCTCCGAGTGCCTCTTCTGCCCCTTCCAGCTGCTTTCTGCCTGTGACATCATCAAATCACCATCACCATCGTCATCATCATCACCATCATCATCAAATCATCATTATCATCATATCACCATCATCATCATCAATCACCATCATCAAATCATGAAATCATCATCACCATCGTCATCATCATCATCAAATCATCATCATCATCAAATCATCATCATCATCAAATAATCATCAGCAAATCATCAGCAAATCATCAGCAAATCGTCATCAAATCATCATCATCGTCGTCATTGTATCACCATCATCATCAAATCATCATTGTCATCATCATCATCATCATCAAATTATCATCATCATCAAATCACCATCAAATCACCATCATCATCATTGTCAATCCCCACCATCAAATCATCATCATCATCAAATCACCATCATCATCATCGTCATCATCACATCATCATCATCAAATCATTGTCATCATCATTATTAAATCACCATCATCACCAAATCTTCATTAGATCATCATCAATCACCATCATCATCAAATCACCATCATCATCAAATCACCATCATCATCAAATCACCATCACCATCACCATCATCATCATATCGTCATCATTAAATAATCGTTATCAAACCATCATTATCAAATCACCATCATTTTATCACCACCATCAAATCCTCATGGCTTGGTTTGGGTGGAAGGGACCCCAAAATCCCCAAATTCCAAGGTGTCCATTGGGGCTTGGAGCTGCCCATCTCCCACGCCAGCCCAAAATTCACCGCCCAAACCCATCTCCATCCCAGGATTTCCCTCAAACGTTCCTCACCTCGCAGGCACCGCCCCTGCCCAGCACCAGCACCCCGAGCTATCCCAAATTTTGCTGGAATCCCGCCCAGGAGGGGCCATCCCAGCTGGGTTCAGGTTCATCCCAAGTTTCCTCCTCCATGGCAAGGAAGATTCATTTCCAAACAGCAGGAGAACATCCCAAAAAGAGGGAATTTGCTCCTCAGCACACGATTTTTTTATCCTGAGAATTTTCCTGCTTAGTACCAGGAGAACCACCCAGAGCTCTGGGCCTCATGGGTGAGGAGAAAAAAATGAACATAATTACCTGATGGTCCACTTGCTTTACGTGAAATCATATTCTTGGTCCTACAGTGGTTTATGGGGTCTTTAACTCTTCCCTTTTTCTAGGGGGGGTTTCAGAAATCTCCTTTATTAGGGGAAAAAGATTGGAGTGCATTAGGCAGCGTGCCAGGAGCCACGGCAACCTCGGATTTTTCCATCTTCATTACAAGTTCAAGTAAAACCTTCATATAAAACCGAAATGAAAGGCTACATTATAAGTCCATTTTGAAATGTTTGCCTGGAAGTAAAACGTTGGACTGCATCCTTTTTCTCCGCGCTGAACATTCTGGTTCTGCGCGGGGCACATTTTTCAAGTCCAGATTTTTGTTTTCTTTCAGATTTTATTCCGTTTGCTCACACAGGGTGGGTCGTCTGGTGGTTAGAGAGAGGCATGGAGGCAACTGGGCTCCAGTCTCAGGCTGTTCCTGGTCGCTCAGGGAGTGTTCCTGACTTTAGCCAGGTGATTTGGGCACATCCTGTCAGCCCCAAACATCATTTGGGGGTTTTATTTCCTTTCTTACCAGTGATGATTCCAGGATGGGCATTGCAGCGCTTATCAAAGCTGATGAAGAAGTCACTCAGCTCTCAGCTCTCAGCTGTGTTTCCTGCTGGATCTGGAAGCCAGAGAAGAGCGAGAGGTTAGGGAGAGGTTAGAGAATGGCAGGAATTGTCTGTTTGCTTTGCAGAGCCGTGATTGGGAAACCCGAAATTCCCCTGCCTGCTGTAAATCCTGCCACGGGGCTGCCCAGGACAGCTCAGCCGGCGCTGCAGGGACACCTGAGCGGGCTCATTCCTGCTCTGGGTCACCTGGAGCTGCTCTGGCCCTGGGAGGAGGCAAATTCTGCAGCTGCCTCTCATTTCTGGGCACCTCCTCGCCTGGGCAGGAGGTCACGGCCACAGCAGGGACTTCCTTCCCTTCTGAGTGGCAAATCCCCTCTGCAGCCCCTCTGGAGCAGCTGGCACTGAGCTTTTCCTGGGAATCCCAGGCTACAGAACGTCCAGGCTGAGGGGCTGAAGGGAAGGAGAAAATCTCTGTCCCTGTCCCAGATGGGGGCCATGAAAGGCCTGGGCTGGGTTGGGCTCCACGCTGCAGTGAATCCTGGCTGTGCTCCAGGCAATCTGGGATTCCAGAGCTCCCAAAATCCCAAATCCTGCTGACACAATTCCCAACCTGCTCCTGCTTTAAATTCCCCTTCCCCAGGGGGGTTTATTAGAGTTAATAATAATAGAGTTATTGATATTAGTATTATTTATTATGCCAGCCCAGGCATGACAAGGGGTGAGCATCTGATCCTGGGGGCCAACTTTGACCTTCCTGGACCTCCTGGAGTGGTTTGGACGGGCTGAAATCTGCAGTTGTCCTCTAGGGGACAATTTTGACCCTCCTGAACCTCCTGATGTGACTCAGAGGGCAGAATTTGTCCTCTGAGGGACAATTTTGACCGTCTTGGATCTCCTGGAGTGTTTTGGAGGGGCTGGAAGCTGCAGTCATCCCCTAGGGTACAATTTTGACTCTTCTGGACCTCCTGGTGTGGTTTGGAGGAGCTGAAAGCAACATCTGCTCCTTGGGGACAATTCTGACCCTCCTGGATCTCCTGGAGTGGCTCAGAGGAGCTGGAAGCTGCAGTTATCATCTAGTGGACAATTTTGACCCTTCTGAATCTCCTGGAGTGTTTTGGAGGAGCTGAAAGCAGCAGTTGTCCCCTGAGGGACAATTTTGACCCTCCTGGATCTCCTGGAGTGTTTTGGAGAAGCTGAAAGCAGCAGTTGTCCCCTGAGGGACAATTTTGACCCTCCTGGATCTCCTGGAGTGTTTTGGAGGAGCTGAAAGCAGCAGTTGTCCCTGGAAGGACAATTCTGACCCTCCTGGATCTGCTGGAGTGGCTCAGAGGAGCTGGAGCATCCCTCAGGAGCCGTCACACCCCCTGAGCTGCACATCCATCCCTCCCGGCCTTTAGGGCTTTTCACCTTTCCTAACGATGCTGGAAAACCTTTTTGCAGGCGGCTGGAAGGAGCCCCTGCTCCTGCTGGCTCTGATTTCCCTCCTGCTCCGCTCCAACCCCAACCTGCCCCATCCCGGGGGCTGCAAACAGCGCGGGGCATTTTTCTTCTTTTCTTTTTTTCTTTTTTTTTTTCTTTCTTCCTCCATCCTTCCTTCCGCTCCTCACCATCAATTAGCAGGCAGAGACTTCCGAAAAAGCTCCTTCCTCCCCTCCCCCTGCAGGAGCAGGAGGGCTCAGGCTGGGAGAGTTCCTCCACAGAGTCATTTCTGTCATCACAAAATCACAAAAAAAACTCAGGGAGTGCTTCTGGAGATAACAGAGTGAGGTGCGGAGAGGGCTGGAAAATAAAGATTTCAATTCTGCAGCGTTTCAATCCAGAGATGAAGGAGGGAAAAGGCTCTCTGGATTTAATTTAATTTAATTCTCCCTCTCTCACCAACCAAACTCCAGGCTGCTGCAGCTTGCCCCCAAAAACACAACTTACAGATTATTGTGCCTGCAGCTGGAGGCGTTTGGGCCTTTCTGTGAGGTTTTCCCTGGCACCTGCAGCTGCTTTCACAGCCTGGAAGGTGAATTGTGGGGTTTTCAACCTTTGTGGGTTTTACTGACATTGTGGGGTTTTCAAGCATTGTGGGGTTTTCTATTATCGTGGGGTTTTCAAGCATTGTGGGGTTTTCTATTATCGTGGGGTTTTCTAACATTGTGGGGTTTTCAACCTTTGTGGGGTTTTCAACCTTTGTGGGTTTTTGTAACATTGTGGGGTTTTCTATTATTGTGGGGTTTTCTATTATTGTGGGGTTTTCAAGCTTTGTGGGGTTTTCAAGCTTTGTGGGGTTTTCAAGCTTTGTGGGGTTTTCAAACAGTGTGGAGTTTTCTGACATTGTGGAGTTTTTAAGCATTGTGGGGTTTTTAAGTTTTGTGGGGGTTTCAAGCTTTTTGGGGTTTTCAAGCATTATGAGGTTTTGAAGCTTTGTGGGGTTTTTAAGCATTGTGGAGTTTTCAAGCTTTGTGGGGTTTTCAAACATTGCTTTTCTATCATTGTGGGGTTTTCAAGCAGTGTGAGGTTTCCAAGCTCGTACAGAAGCATCCCTGCTCCCCGTGGCAGTGGGAAAGGATGGGAAGGACCCTGGATATGCCCTGGGATAAGCACATCCCCCTCAGCATTCCCACGAGGTGTCCCCCAGAGCCCCCCAAACCTGGGAGTGCCTCCCCCAGGGCTCCCCCCCAGCGGTGACACTGCAGTGATTCGCTGCCTCACATCCCTGACCCTAAAACCAGAGTTTTCCAGCCCATTTCCCCTCCTTTTCAGCAGCAGGGTGAATGAGGGAGGGTGGTTCTGCACCTGCACGTGGGGAGATGCAGCAAAGCCCCAAAAAGCAGCTGCTAAACCCCCCCAAAACCAGCTGCTAAACCCCCCCAAAACCAGCTCCTAAACCCCCCCAAAACCAGCTG
>JANRGV010000050.1:10137541-10150113 GCA_024734035.1 Alethe castanea
ACTAACCCAAAATAACCCAAACCACCCCAACAACCCCCAAAATCCACCCCATCATCCCGACCCGCTCCAGCTGCAGGAACAGAGCGCCTTCTCCAAGTGCAGAATTCCCTCAGGGAACAAAAAGGGGGAAGTTTTAGGAAGTTGTTTCCACATTCTGGAGGTGTTTTGCTCCCCAACACCACCCGGGCTGGGGCAGTGTCCCCTGATTGTCCCCACAGCTCCTGGCCCCTCTCAGCTCCCCCTTGAGAGCCTCTCCCTCCCATTAACAATGGAAACCATCCCATCCCAGAAAGAGAGAAAAAGTGGAACCACTTGGAAGTGGAAAAAAAAAACAATTTAGTGACTTTATAAACCCCTCCCACCCTCCACGGGAGCTTTTCATAGCCGGGAAAATAATAACTGCAACCCACGGGGAGAGGGAGCAGAGCTGGGGTCTCCAGGTCCCAAATATTCGCTGCTCCCGCCGTTGTTCCAGCCATAAAATGGATTTATTAAAAAAATCCCGGGTTTGATTTCGTCTGAATTAAAGGGGGATGCTCCCCCCCTGCTCCCCACTGAGCCTGGTTTAATATCTCTGAAGCTGTGAGGTCACAGCTGAGTGTGCAGGATGAGAAAGGCGAGGCTGGAAAAGCCTGGCTTTGTTGGCATCAGTGGGTCAGCAGCGATTTAAATTAAATAAAAACTGGGAATGTGTGAGGGCAGAGTTGGCATGAGCAGGTCCTGGCAGGGCAGGAGTGAAAATGAAGAGTTTTGGTGCCCTTCAGCGCGTTCACATCAGTTTTGCCCAGCAGGGATACGAAAAACAATCAAACTTTTGAGCCACTACCATGGAATGAAGCATTTTGGGATTTATTTTTTTTCCTTCATCATCATTAATTTCAAAAACTTCCCCGATTTTTGCTCTTCTAGCTTTCCCCCTTGGCACAGAGGGGCTGTGTCCTCTGGAAGTGGGATCTGGGCAGAGCTGCCTGCCCTCCTTGGGTTCCCAAAAAACACCAGCAATTGCTAAAATTCCACATTTTCCTTCCCCACTTATTCTGATCCAGCTCCACCAGCCTCTCATCCCACTCCAAACACTCTTGGGAAGGATGGGATTCCTTTTCCCTGCAGAATTCCACATTTTCCTTCCCCACTTACTCTGATCCAGCCTCTCACCCCACTCCCAAACACCCTGTGGAAGGATGGGATTCCCTTTCCTGCAACCAAATGCATTAAAAATCACAAATTTTAATCACAAATTAGTCATTAACATGTCAGCCAGATATGGATCTGCCTGACACTGAAACAACAGCTCCCGCTCCGGAAAATCCATAAATCAAGACAAAAATCTCATCGCTTTGTTATCTTTTAGGACCATCACAATTTTTTTGTTGTGAAATCTCCTCTGTGGCCACTGGAAGAGAAGAGAAAATCGAGAGAGGAGGAGAGGACAGGGCTGCTGGTGCTGTGCCCCCTCCCTGGCCCAGAATCCAATAAAGATGATTAAATTACTCGTCCTTTCCTCCCCTTGGAACCGCCGCTCTCGGCTGGAATACGGAGCTCAGGAAATGGGGCAGGACAACTTCCCTCGTGAAACCTTAGAAGGCCGAGCAGGGGGTGCTGCTCTAATGAGGAGCTGGCCCTGCAGAGCAGAACCTGCTGGAAATGCAGCCCGGAGAGGGGCTGAGCTCCCCCCGCGGGTCCCATCCAGGCACGGGGACTTCTCCTGCCCTGCTCCCTCCTGGAGGCTCACAGAGAGCCCTGTGTGTGCTTGGGGTGGCCACTTTCCAAAGGAAAAATACACCACGGATGGCAAAAAAATTCCTATTTTTTAAAAAATGTTTTTTATTGCCGATTTAAATTTTTTTTTTGCCTTTTTTTTTTTTTTTTTGGCCTGCTGTTTGTTAAGGAGAGCGTTGAGTTTTCATCGTCCTTGGCAAACAGCAAGCCGAAAAAGTGGGGGGAAAAAAAAAGAAATTAAAATCACCAATAAAAAAAAAATGATGATTGCATTGTTGGGATGGCTGCTCCAAACTGGTTTGGGGCAGAAATCTGGAGGTTTTGGTTACACTTCCCTGAAAAAGTTTCTGTCTTTCGTGGAAAAACGTTGAGAAAATGAATGTTAAAACTTTTTTTAAATCCAGGTTTTTTTAGTTATAAAGTTTTAGAAATAAATATTTAAGCCCAAAATCTGATTGTCCATGTCTGTTGTCGGAGAATTTCCTGTTCCAGCTCCGATTGCCCAGATGGTCATGGAGCAATATTCCCATTTTCCATGAGGATCTCCAGCCATCCCTGCAGCTCCTCAGAGCTGATCCTTGCTGCTCCCCACGGATCCTTCCCACCCTGAGCCACTGCAATTCCAATTTTGGGGATTCCCTGCTCCACCATCCCATTTTAAACCTGGATTTTCAGAGGAGCAGGTTGGGGGTTCCAGGTGAGAAAAGCACCAGGGAGATCCTATGGAAAAGGCTCCCAAAGGTTTGGGTGTTTTTTGGTTTGGTTTGGTTTTTTATTGTTTTTTGGTTTGTTTCATTTTGTTGGGGGGTTTTTTGTTTGTTTTTGGTTTTGTTTTGTTTTTTTTTTGGCAGGATGGCTGAAGGGTCAAGGTGAGAAAACAATGCCAGGAGCGTCACGCGAGCGGAATTTTCCGGACAAATCACCGAGATGTTTGCAAAGAGTTTTTCAAAGCCAGAAAGAGCCAAATTCCATCCCATTCCTGTTACAGAAGATAATTAATAGGAACACAACTCTGGTTATGCAAGAAATCTGGGGCACTTTCTGTCCCAGTTTCACCTTTAATCACCTTTTCCTCGCAGGTAGCGCTGTTTGCTCGGTGTCACCTCGTTAAAGCCCAGCCTGAAGCCGGTGTTATTTATTTATTCCACCTGATAAAAGCAGGATATTACTCCCTGTGATAACACAGGGTCATTTTCAGTGAAGCCTCTCTTGGCAAACTTTTAATACAATGAATAACGCCCATATCAGATCCCAGATAAAATCTGTCACATCCCAGCCCCAGCTCAGGCCTTCAAAGGGTTGTAATTACCTTCTGTTTGGGTTTTGGGGTTGTTTGTTTGTTTGGTTTGGTTTGGTTTTTTTTCTTAATTGTTGCTCATAAAAATCAAGGCAGAAAATTAAATTAGTTCAGTGCAATTTAGCATGAGCTTTATTCAAAGGCAAGGCTGGAGGTGGCTGGGTTAAACCCCACTTGTGGTGTGGTTAAACCCCATTTGTTCTGTGGTTAAACCCCATTTTTAGTGTGGGTTAAACCCCATTTGTAGAGTGAGTTAAACCCCATTTCTGATGTGGTTAAACCCCATTTCTGTTCTGAGTTAAACTCCATTTTTGGTGTGGTCAAACCTCATTTCTGGTGTGGTTAAACCCCACTCCTGATTTGGTTAAATCCCTTTTCTGGTACGGCTAAATCCCATTTCTGGTGTGGTTAAACCCCATTTCTGGTGCGGTTAAACCCCATTTCTGGTGTGGTTAAACCCCATTTCTGGTGGACCTCGAGCTTGGAATGGTGTGGGCAGCAGGGCTAAGTGGGATGACAATGTCCACATCCCTTTTCCTGCATGGAAGGGTGCAGGAAGAGCTGGGGGCAGCCCTTGGCCCCCAAAACTTCTTCCAGAGCAGGAACCTCCACCCTTTTCCAGATGGGAACAGCCCTGGCCGTGTCAGTTTGGGCAATTCCCATTAAAATCAATAAAAGGGTGAACCGGGGAACAACAGTCCCAAGTCAGAGTGACCATTTTGACCCCATCCAGATGAGTCTCACTGCATGCCAGACCCAAAAATGAGGTTTTTTTCTGTTTCCCAGGGCAGTTCCAGTCCCAGCAGAGCTCCTGGGGCAAACTGGAGCGATGTGAGCAGGGCAGAACCCAATCCTGACCCCAAATCACTCCTCCCACTTCATATTCCACCAGCACGAGCCAGTGGAGAGCTGGCCACAAAACCCGAGGGCAGTGGGGTTGTTTTAAAACTAGGAGAGGCCTTGAGTGAGCTTTTCCATGCATTTATCTGGTGAGTTTGGCTTTTTCCTCTGAGTTTCCTGGAGTGCCTGGGGCAGGGAGGAGCAGAAGTCCCGCTGAGGGGTGGCTTTGAGGCAGGGCAGCCTCGGCGAGGTGTCAGAGCCATGATAAGCCCAGTTTAAACTTTCCCCCGGAGCTAAACCCCAGTGTCAACACGTGCTGCTGGGCCAGCTCTGCAAACATCCAGCCCTGGGGAGAAATCAAAGCCTGGGCACGTCCAGGAGGGTTTAACTCCCCCAGTTCCCAGCCCAGCAGGGCTTTCCCAGCAGATTGCCCACAGCCAGCTCTCTCTCCCCAGACATCTGTTTATCCCAAAAAACCCCTGGGTGTGAATGATCCCGGGATTTATTTATCCCTGCTCCGCAGGGTACACGCTGTCCCGGCCTGGAGCATCCACAGGGAATGTTCTGTTTGCTTTTCCTCCCCACCAGCCACCCTGGACAGCCCAAAATTCCAAATAACGCCAGGGCAAAGCCACGGGATGCTCCTGCCCTGCCCAGGTGGGGAAGGAGAGGGCTCATCCTGCTGCCCCCAAAGCAGGGATGATGTTCCACATGGGAAGGGCCACAGCAGGGAGGTCTCTCCCTTCAGGAACTCTTTAGAAAACCCCAAAGCCACTTCTTTTTCTTTTTTTTTTTTTTTTTTTTTTTGACAGCTCCTGCCAAGGACAGGACCCTTTGGATGCCAATCCCACATTTTTTCCTTCCAGGAGTGGATTTTGCAGCTTTCCCTGCTCATCCCAGGGCCTGGAGGAGAGGGGGGATCCAATTCTCTGCTCCAGCAGTGTCCCTGTGCCATCATCCCCCCTTAACACCCCAACATATTTCAAGCTGAGCTCAACTAAACTCAGGATTAGCTCTCCAAGTGCTGCAACTCATCAGGAAAAACCCACGGCAATATTCTGAGAAAAAAATGCCTTTTTTCTCAGGTTGGGCAAAAGAAAGTTTAAAAAACACCATCTGTCATGGTAATTATTTTCCCCCCTATTTCTCTGTCCTTTCCCTCGTTAAGGGGAAGTGGGGAGGGGGAGAATGTTCATTCGAAGCTCGCCCCACGTTTTATTAATTGATGGCAAATAATCCGCAGATAAAGCGCACAATAAATGTTTTAATGAGAACATATGGCAGGGAAAATTGATGGGGGTGAGCCTTTGGAGAGTTCCTGGGGAGCAGAGCCACAGGAGGAGGGGGAGAAGGCTTGGACAGGGAATTCTGAATATTCCTCAGTTGGAAAACGAGGAAAAGGATGGGGAAGGGGGAGCTTTGCTGTCCCTGGGTGTCTGAAGGAGTGCCCAAAAATCCAAACTCCAAATTCCCTGTGTCCCCAAGGATGCTCCTGCCCTGGGCAGTGTGAGGAGCCCCAGTCTAGAAAATGAAAATCTAATTCCTCATTGAATCAAGGCTCGTGTGCTGTTTGCAGACTCTGAGGTGATGACACAGTTTTTTAAAGATTGATGATTATCTAATTTTATAAATGCATGTCTATTATTTAAAGTACTGCTGATTGTTGTATTGTGTTTTATCTGCAGAAGATTGTGAACTTTGGTGTGTTTTTTTTAAAAAGTGGGGGAAAGAGCAGTATTGTAGATTTTTTTGCTAGATAATAGTTTAAAGGAAAATATGAAGTTCAATTATATGTTATGCTTCTGCTTTTGATTTGCTTGCTTTTAGTAGCACTGATTTGTCAATTAGCCAACTTAAAGTGTTTGAGTAACTTCAGTTAATGTGTTAAGTTTAAATACCATATGCCTGTCCAACACAGCCCCTAAAAACTCTTTTTCACTCACTAAAAGCATTAGAACTCACCCTAAAACTCACTAACTTACTTCTACTTAAATGTCTACTTCATGTGCGAGTGGCTTAATGTACTTCATCCAAAGGCTTTGATTCAATCCCTGCACCTTGATTCCTCCCTGAAGGATTCAGAGGATCCCCTCTCCAACACCCCAGCATCCCAGTCCTGGCTGCTCCCAGAGCAGGATTCCAGCAGGATTCCTCTCATTCTTCACATGGACTTTCACCCCAAAAAGCAAACAGGGGGGTCAGGGCGCTGTTCCCACGCTCCCCAGCCCCACTCTGCATTGCTTTGGTGACAAGGACTGGCCTGCAGGGACAAAGGTGGCCCTCTGGCCTCCTGAGGTGGCACTGGGGACACTTTGCCAGTCCCTGAAGGGTCAGGAAATATGGGCAAGGTACCAGCTCAAACAGCAAAGTGAAAATGAGGTGTTTGGATGTCCCTCATTCCCAAATCCCAGCACAAAAAGAAACCCCACCAAAACCATCCCACCTTGGATCACACATGAGGTTTCCCCAGATTTGGGGTCTCCAGCATTAGTTTTGCTCTGGGTATCCCCAAAACTCTAAACTCTTTACCCAAATTCCCCTTTTCCCCTTTTCCCAGCTGGGTTGGAGCTCCCTGTTCCCAAGCAGATCCCAAATTCCCCCAGCAAACCCCCACATGCACCAACGGATTTTCTCTCTGTGACTTTTCGACTGAGAAAACACAAATTTATGGGGGGAAAGCTGGGGAAGGATCTCAGGGACTGGATTAGGACTTTTTCCAGCTCCCAGACCTGGAGCTGTCCCTTTAGTGAGGGCAGAGCAGATCCCTGTGCTCCCAGCAGCCAGCATCAGATTGGGACAGTTTTTGTGTCCCCCATTCCTGCCCGTGCTCCTGGAGGTCTGGGATCCCCAGGGAGAAGCTGGAAAGGCCAAATTTGAGGGTGATTTCATCCTTCCACATCCCCTCTCCAGCTGGGAGGGATCTGAGCCCTGATTTCTCATTTTACCTCCAACGTTTTCCCTGCGTTTTTTACAGAAAAGTTCCTCAAAGCCCCCTCCAGCCCTGTCCCTGTGCCACCCCATGGATTCTAGGAACTGCACACGCCTGGGCCAGGCAGGGATGGCTCTGCCTCCTCCCCACCTTGCCCTTTTGTGCTTTTTGGGCTCTGTCCAGCCCGGCAGAGGAATGCCAGGGAATATTTGCGTGTCCCCGACCCAAATGAATGGAGCTGCTGAGCTGAGTGCTGGAGCAAAACCCCGCAGGACAATCCCCCCCATTGATGGGGCTGCTGGAGAGGCTCCCACAGCAGAGCCCCCCTGGGATGGGGGCAGCCTCTGCCGGGATCTTTTGGGGAAAAGCTGGTTTTCCCTGGAAAAATCGTGGGCAGGTTCTGCTGCCAGCTCAGGGAGGGCTGGAGTCTCTTTTGGGGCACCAGACTTGGAGGTTGGAGCTCTGGAGCCCTTTGGGAAAAGGGAATGCCCAGGCTGGAATTCCCTGCTGGAATTGGGAAATTGAGAACTGTGGAGAAGGGAATGCACAGGCTGGAATTCCCTGCTGGAATTGGGAAATTGAGAACTGTGGAGAAGGGAATGCCCAGGCTGGAATTCCCTGATGGAATTGCAAAATTGAAAATTGTGGAGAAGGGAATGGACAGGCTGGAATTCCCTGATGGAACTGGGAAATTGAGAATTGTGGAGAAGGGAATGCACACAACACTGACAATTCCCTGGTGGAATTGGGAAATTGAAAATCTTGGAGAAGGGAATGGACAGGCTGGAATTCCCTGATGGAACTGGGAAATTGAGAACTGTGGAGAAGGGAATGCCCAGGCTGGGATTCCCTGCCCAGGCACACACCCAGAGCTGGCTGCAGCCTGAGGGACCCAAAGCCACGCTGCCTCCCTGTCCCTTGGCTTCCCAACAGTCTCCTTGAGCCACGCTGGATTTGGGAAGGAGGAGCCTCCTCAAGGGTGCAGACTCCCTGGGGCAGCCACTGATGAGAGAAATGCTAAAAAACCCTAAAAAAACCCCGGAGATGTCGATTTTCCAGCTGCTCTCTGGCTCTTTGCTGCCCATAACCACACTTCAAACACGATTTTATGATGCAAACAGACAGAAAGCTCCTGCTGGGAGCTTGTGGGACTGACTGCCCACTTAGAGAGGGAGAAGCAGCCCAGGTGGGCACCAGGGCTTGGAGCTCCTGGCAGGCTGAGCCAGGGCAAGCCTGGCTTGGCTCTGGCTGCAAACCACAGCTGGGAGCCACTGCTGGTGCCCATCCATGGGGAAAAGCAAACACAGCAAGGGGAAGGGCTGTGCATGGCAGAAGATGATGCTGGAGAACTTTTCCCGCTGGTTTGGCTTCTCCTGAGCCCTGGAAGCTGAGCTGGGCCACAGCCAAGGCTTGGCCAGAGCCACCAGCAAGGGCTCGGCCACCTCCAGCTGCTCCCACCCACGGCTGGGGGAACAAGGGAGAGGCTGTGCTCCTGCAGCTTTGGAAAACCAGCCATAAAACACCAACTGCTTGGTCAGAGCTTCTGGGTTTTTTTATAAAAAAATGAGTTTGAGTGACACAAGCCCTCCTGTACAAACTCATTCCCCACTGGGCAGTTTTGTTTTCTGTTGAGGACCCCAAAAAACCCCAAGGTGAGCCGAAAATTGTGCCCAGCCTGAAAGGTGCCACACACAGAATTATGATGATCCTGTGGCACCAGCAATCCCTGCAGGGAATTTTGCCTTTTCTGGAGAGCTCTGATGGTTAGGAATGGAAATTCCCTCTTTTTGTCCTCATTCCTTCAATGGCATGAAGACATTCCCTTGTCTTCAGCAGCTCCTGAACTCCAGGGCCCCACACAGGGGTTGGCTTTGAGGAGCTGCAGACCACCAGGAGCCCTCTGGTGGGATTGGCCTCAGGGCATTTTCAGGGGTTTATGGACACTCAGAGCCCCAAGGCAGATGGAGCTGGGAGTGCTCAAAAATGAGACGTGGAACTGCCGAAACCTCCATCCACAGCCATTCCTTATCCATCCACAGCCATTCCTTATTGACCCACAGCCATTCTTTATTGACCTACAGCCATTCCTTATCCATCCACAGCCATTCCTTATCCATCCACAGCCATTCCTTATTGACCCACGGCCATTCCTTATCCCTCATCCCATCATCCCATCCCTCCATAGCCATTCCTTATCCCCATTCCTTATTCCTCATCCCATCCATCCACCCATCCATCCATCCATCCATCCATCCACAACCATTTTTTATCCTTCATCCCATCATCCCATCCATCCACAGCCATTCCTTTTCCATCCACAGCCATTCCTTATCCATCCACATCCATTCCTTATCCATCCACAGCCATTCCTTATCCCCATTCCTTATTCCATCCATCCATCCATCCATCCATCCATCCATCCATCCATCCATCCACAGCCATTCCTTATCCTGTCATCAACCATTTCTTATCCCTCATCCCATCCCTCCATACCCATTCTTAATCCCAGCCTTTTCTCATCCCATTTTCCCACTCAAAATCCACCCCAGGGCACACCAAGGGCACAGCCCCTCGGCCAAGTTCTGTTTGCACACCCAAAAAACGCCCAAGAATTCTGATCCTGTGTCCTGCAGAGCCACAGGACAGCACAAACCCTGCCCCAGCCCGCAGCTGGCACGCTCCCTCCTCGTGCCAAGGGGATTAAAAACCAGGATCTTGCAGGACAAACAAGGACACTTTGCTCCTTTCCAGCCCTCCCTCCTCTTTTCACCCAAACCCTCTGCAAAAACGCTCCTGGTCTGACAGCCCACGAGGGTTCTCAGGCCGTTCCCCTCCCTGGGTGGCAGCAGGGGGAGGAGGGACCCTCATTCCCATGGGAATCCTCTCCAGCCCCCAGATCCCACAGGCCCTGTTTGCTCTGTTTGTGACACCGGGCTCGGGGTGCCTCAGAGTGACCTTTCCTGTTTTCCCAGTCAAGGGAATCAGACACAAAATGTTGGGAATGAATCCCCTCCAGAGGAGCTGCTGGATGGGAGGAATAGATTTGGTGGGAGCTGAGTGAGGATCCCTCGTGTTCTTCTCAAAACCCTTCCCAAGGCTCTTCCTGCTGCTGGGGAGGCTCCTGGGGACACCCAGCCCCACCCTGGGGACACCTGAGGGCTCTCAGCATCTCCCAGAGTCACAAATTAATCCCAAAATGAACCCTGAGGATTGCCAGGCTCAGCACGGATTCCCTGATCAATGGTGGAAGGGAGTTGTGGGGCTGATCTTCCTCAGCCCAACCCACCAGATCCCCCCAAAACAGCCCCAAAAGCACCAAAATTTCCCTGGAGAGCCTTCCCAGGCAGAGAGGTCTCTTCCCACACAGGGACACTCCATGGTCACCCCATTGTCCTCCTGCTTTTTTCTCTCCCAGAAGCTGCCAGACCAGTAGGACCGGATTGGATTCTCTTCAGGGGATTTCTATTTTTTTTTTTTTTCCCTGTCCCCAAATTTATCCCTCCTTCCCCAGTCATACAGAAAAAATGTGGGTGTTGCTGTGCAGTTTCGGGTCACTGGGGAGAGCTCCCATTTGTCACCTTTTTGGGGTTTTTTTTTCAGGCTGGAACCTTTTGGAAACGACTTAGTTTGGACACCAAACCTGCAGCATTTGATGCCAAAAGATAAAATATCCGATTCTGGTCAGTCTTGGAGCCAATTGAGGACAAATGATAAGGTGACAGATAAGGGAATAATTAAATAAAAGCCCACGAGGAGCTGCATGTGCAGTAGGAAACAGGATCCTGCTTTCCCATGGATAATCCTGGGGGCCTGTGGATTCTCTGGGGATGGGGGAGTGCAGGTTTTAACCAAATCTCCCCAGATTACCAGAAAAACCGATCCCTTCAACATCCCACGTGTGGAATTTGGCAGGAGCTGGAGCAGGGAGGAGGGGGCACAGATCAGACCCACCCATCCCAAACCCATCCCCATCCCAAACCCTGCCTGGGCCGAGCCCAGCCTCACCAAAAGGAGGCTCAGAAGCCTCAGAGATTTTCAAAACCAACCCAAAGTTGTCTGAAGAGCAAACAGTCCCCAGTGCCAGGCCCTGGGGCTGGGGGCAGGAGCACCGTCCCATCCCAGAGCCGCGAGCTGATCCCCAAAATCCTCTTTTGTTTCTCAGCTTCTGCCGGTTTTTTTGGTTTGTTTTTTTCCTTTCTCTCCTCTTTTTCCCCCCGTCAGGTAACAATACCTCCTTTCAGGCCCTGCCAAAGCCCTGCTCCGATAAGGGCTGGCAGCAGAGGGAACTGCCATCAATATTTGGGTGAATTTTAACTCCCTGGGGACAGCCTGGGGGGGATCAGCGCAGCCGGCTGCCAGCGCCTGGCCCGTGGGTAAAAACATCCCTTCCAAACCCATCTCCCTGCCCACATCCCCCCCAGTTCCCGGGAAATCTCTCTCCAAAGCCGCGCTTAGAGCCGGGACTAAACCTCCAGCCGCGCTCCGCACCCAGGTACGTCCTCCCCACGCTTCTCTCCTTTGCTCCACTGAAATATTCCCCTTAAACCCGGCTTTATTTTGGAGGAATGTCCCACTAAAATACTCCCCTTAAACCCAGTTTTATTTTGGAGGAGTGCTCCACTAAAACATTCCCCTTAAACCCAGCTTTATTTTGGAGGAGTGCTCCATTAAAATACTCCTTAAACCCTAAAATATTCCCCTTAAACCCAGCTTTATTTTGGAGGAGTGCTCCACTAAAACATTCCTTTGCTCCCTAAAATACCCCCCTTAAACCCGGCTTTATTTTTATTTTCTGCAGCCGGCAGAGCCCACAACCCAAATTTCTCAAGCGCAGCTTTGGGAATTCGATGCTAAAAACCGGTTAAACCAAACCAGGGATGTGTTTGATTCCCCCAAGGGCTGCAGGGATGTCACCGGGATTTTGGGAATTCTGCTTTTTCCTCCTGCTCTTCCCTGTCCCAAATGGGTTTGGATGTTGTGTGGGAGCCCAGATCAGGATAAAGAGCAGTTGGAGCCTGACAGCGAATGAAACTCCATGCCAAGGAACACAGAAACCAAATTTATAATCGGGTTTTTCCCTCCAGAAAATTCAGTGATATTCTGTCAGGCACTCAGAGACTTTTCTGTGTTATTATTAAGACCTAGCAAACATTTCTCGGGAAGAAAGAAAAAAAAAAAGAAAAAAAACTGAGAGCTGGAGGGTGTTATGCTCAGAATAAACTTTTCCCACTTAGCAGCAGGATGAGTTTTTTTCACCCAAAGAAAAAAAAAATCAGATTTTTGCCAAGCTAAATGGCCAGAGAGTGTTTCCAATCTGTCACAGGTAGGAGAGACAGGCACAGAAAATCCTTGCCCTCCTCATTTCTGGGTTTTTATCTTCTTCTCCCTCAATTTTAATTTTTAATGAGTGTTATTTTTCTTCTCCCTGCTTTTGTGTCACTTCGGCGAAGGAAAATGGAATAAATCGTGCTAAATTAAAAGCAAATAAATAAATTTATTAAAGAGCAGTTGTGTTGATGAATTTGAATTTAGAGAGGAATTAAACCAGCACCTCTCAGCTGCTCTGGTGGCTCCAGGGCTTTTCCTGCCCGTTGGAGGCTCCAGAAAATCAGCTGGGAAAGGCTCAGCAGCCACTGCCAGGGCCACAGCCTGTCCCTGAGCCACAGAGAGACACAGACATACACAGCAGAGGTAAAAATTCAAAAGAAATTAAAAGAAATTCAAATAAATCCCAAAAAAAACTCTCAAAAAATCTCAAAAAATCCCCAAAAAAATCCCGCCAAAAAT
>JANRGV010000050.1:10159321-10170517 GCA_024734035.1 Alethe castanea
ATCCTCCTGCAGTGGCAGATGTGGTTCAGCTGGAGCAGGGCTCCTGGATCCCCCTCCCCGTGTCCCCCCAGGCTGCTGAACGAGAGCGAGAAGCGCCCGTTCGTGGAGGAGGCCGAGCGGCTGCGGGTGCAGCACAAGAAGGATCACCCCGACTACAAATACCAGCCCCGGCGGAGGAAGTCGGTGAAGAACGGGCAGGCGGAGCAGGAGGAGGGCGCGGAGCAGACCCACATCTCCCCCAACGCCATCTTCAAGGCGCTGCAGGCAGACTCGCCCCAGTCCTCCTCCAGCATCAGCGAGGTGCACTCGCCCGGGGAGCACTCGGGTAGGTGCCCGGGGAGCCTCCGGGGGGCACGGCACAGCCGCGCAAAGCTCAGCGCAAACCGGCCTGAGGCTGGGGTTGGGTGAGGAGGGGGAAAGGAGAGAGCCAGGAATGGGGGGAGAAGGGGGAGAGCTGCCCCTGTTTTCACATTGCTTGTATGTAAAGCTAAAGGTGTTTGTTTTTACATCTACACTACCCTAGAGCTGTGCCCGCGTCCTGGGCACACAGATCCTCACCCCAATGTGCCACTGCAGCCCTATTTGCCTGGGAGAAACATGAGGCTGTGCTTTTTAAAAACCCCAAAGCCATGCTACAGCTCAGGTCTGAGGGCGGTGCTGATGGGGCCGGGCTCCGTGTCCCTCACACCTTTACCTGTGTGTGACCCGTGGGTGACGCGTTCACGGCGCTGTCACCCCCGTCACACCCTCACCCCTCTGCTTCCTCCCCCAGGCCAGTCCCAGGGGCCCCCCACGCCCCCCACCACCCCCAAGACGGACCCGCAGCCGGGCAAGCAGGACCTGAAGCGGGAGGGCCGCGCTCTGGGCGAGGGCGGCCGGCAGGCGCCCCACATCGATTTCCGCGACGTGGACATCGGCGAGCTCAGCAGCGACGTCATCTCCAACATCGAGACCTTCGACGTCAACGAGTTCGACCAGTACCTGCCGCCCAACGGGCACCCGGGCCAGGTCACCTACACGGGCAGCTACGGCATCAGCGGCGCCGCGGGCACGGCGGCCAGCGCTGGCCACGTGTGGATGGCCAAGCAGGCTCCGGCGGCGCAGCCACAGCCGCAGCTGCCGGCGCTGGGAGCCGAGCAGGGCCCGCAGCAGCAGCAGCAGCAGCAGCAGCAGCAAAGGACGCACATCAAGACAGAGCAGCTGAGCCCCAGCCACTACAGCGAGCAGCAGCAGCACTCCCCGCAGCAGCAGCAGCAGCAGCAGCAGCAGCTGAGCTACAGCTCCTTCAACCTGCAGCACTACAGCTCGTCCTACCCCAGCATCAGCCGCGCCCAGTACGAGTATGGAGAGCACCAGGGCTCCTCGGGCTCCTACTACAGCCACGCTGGGCAGGGCAGCGGGCTCTACTCCACCTTCAGCTACATGAGCCCCACGCAGCGCCCCATGTACACCCCCATCGCCGACACGGCGGGGGTGCCCTCCATCCCCCAGACCCACAGCCCGCAGCACTGGGAGCAGCCCGTGTACACGCAGCTCACCCGGCCCTGAGAGCGGCGGGGAGACGCGGCCAAAAAAAAAAAAAAAAATTAAAAAAAGAAAAGCGAAAAGGAAGAAGAAATAAAAAAAAAAAAAATAAAGAAAAAGAGATTTAAAAAAAAAAATAATCGGCAAAGAACGAGTTGCCTCGGAGTGGTTGAAGTTAAAATAATTGCAAAGGACGCTCGCGAGGAAGCTGGCGGGGAGGAGAGAGCGCCTCGAGCCTTCTGCACTACAGCATCCTCCAGCACCCGCTCCCAGCCCCAAAATTTGGGACAGACTTTGCCAAGGACTGGATTGAACTCTGCTTCTTCCAGCGTGGAGAGGAGATTTCCGCCCAACCCGCCCAGCTGGCTCCTTCTCTGGACTTTTGTAATGATTTTTTTTTTTTTTAGCAGTAATTAAGACAAAGAAACAAAAGAAAAATTAAAAAAAGAAGAAAAAAAATGGGGGGTAAAAGAGAAAACTCAGAGTCCTCTGTGAGGAATATTCTCTATTTTAAATATTTTTAGTATGTACTGTGTATGATTCGTTACCAATTTGAGGGGATTTGTACCTATTTTTTAGAGAATTTTTTGGAAATGCTCTTATTTTTCCAACAGCTAAAAAGAAATGACACTTAGTGAAGCAGCCCTAGGTTTTCTTGCAGAGGTATTTTTGTATAGAGAAGTGTCTTTTTTTTTTTGCTCTAAAAAATGAAACTAAACCAGCGTGCTCTGCCCTGGGAACCCAGCACTGGGGCAGGGACCAGCATGGGAGAGGCTTTATTTTTCTAACTCGTAGCAAAACCAGCCGGGAGGAGAGAACTTCACTTTATTTTTTAATAACCCTGAGCCTTAAAAGAAAAACAAAAAGAGGGAAAAAAATAATAATAATTGGATGGAGCAGCCCCAAAGTGCTGCAGAGAAGCCTTAAAGAGCCCCGTGATAATCACTGGCCCCGGGCTGGGGCTGAGCCCGACCCCTCCGGGCACCCCCTGCCCACCCCAGGGTGCCAAACCCAGCCAGGGGCTCCCCTCTGCCTGGGACACGTCACAGATCCTTTAAATTATTTATTTGGGGGAGAAGAGCAGCTTTTAATCACGATTTTCCCTGGGTTTTGTTGTTTCCATCTCCCCTCCAGGTCCCTTCAGAAGCGTTGCATTAGTTGGGAGCATTATTTGGAAGGTGGCCGTGCCTGTTAAATTATGGTCTGAACCTGTAACCAGTCCTTTATTTATCTCTTTAATTCCTTTTGGTTGTTGTTATTATTATTATTATTATTCTTTTTGGAATCTGTGTCCTGGGTTTGTACAAACTTTGTGCTCTTCCTTTTTTTTTTTTTTTAAATTTTGTTTGAAGTTTTGTTGTTTTTTCTTTTGCCTTCGAAGAGAAACTGGAAGAAAAAAAAAAAAAAAGAAAAATGAGATTTGTACAAACTAAAGATTGCAAATGTAGCGGATCACTGAATCATTTGCCTTGTTTCCTGCCTCAGCTCTCTGGGACACACGAGCTCGTGCAAGGACGAGCCCCACACCCCAGCCCTGCTGCAGGGGTGGCACCGTTTTAGCCTTCAACCCCCCCAAAAACTGCCTGGGAGAGGTGGGGGGGACACTGATTTTGGTGAAGCTGTGGCTGAACAGTTAAGGATTGCTTTTTAAAAAAGACAGCAGACTTTTTTTATTTAAAAAAAAAATGATATATTTGTTAACTTTTTTTTTAGGGACTCAGTAGGAGAAAAAAAAATCTTAAAGCACTCTTATAATATGGCATCTTTCTATTTCTGTATAAAAGCAGATCTTTTTAAAGTATTTCTGTAACTTAAAAGACCTGTCCTTTAAATCATATTTTGTCTTTAGGTAAGTTTGGTTTGGTTTTGGTTGCAAGATCCTTCTCTTTGTGAAACTTACCTTTATTTTTTTTGTTTTGTTTTGGTTTGGTTTGGTTTTTTTTGTATATTATTGTTTGCAATAAATATACATTGTATCAAAAGTTCCACCTGCCCCAGGTGTGGGATTTATGATCAGGGCTTGTTATCAGGGTTTGTTATCAGGATTTTTTTATCAGCCTCCAGGGGACACAGAATGCTGGATGGGTTTGGGGTGTTCCCCCTCCTTTATCCCAAGTGCAGCCATCCCAGAAAAAGCAGAGGTGGGAATAAATGGGATTGGAGAGGGGCAAATGCAGACTGGCCAGGTCGGGTGTGACCCCCAAGGGGACATCTGAGCTCTGGCTGTCCCCAAATCCTGCTGGCTCTGCCCTCCCCTGGGCTCTCTGCTCCACTTTGGGGATGCTGAGCACGAGGTGAGGAGAAAGGAGCGACCCCAAGGGTCTGGGCTTTCAGGTGATCCTTTAAAAACTGCTGAAATCCTCCTAAAAACCCCAGTTCTGCCGAGCAGGAGCTGTGTCATCCTCAGGGGTCAGTGTCCCCTGTCCCTCCCCAGGAAGGAATGACCCCCCTGGCTCAGCCCAGCGCTGATTTTCCAATCAAACCCATCCCAAACCAATCCCTGCTGGGGCTCTGGAGCAGCTCAGGCCAGGCTTTGTCACCTCCCCCACTGCTGGGGACACAACAGTCCCTGCAAATCCACGGATTCCACTGGGAAAACTTCTGTACAAATGTCCCAAACTCCCCCTGGAGCTGGGGCTGCTCTGGGGCACCCGGAGAGAGCAGAGCCAGGAATAAATGGGGTTGGAGAGGGACAAATCCATTCTGGCCAGCTCAGGTGTGACCCCAAGGGGACACCTGGGCTCTGGCTGTCCCCAGACCCGGCTGGCTCTGCCCTCCCTGCCCTGACCTGCCCCGTTCAGGGCTCACTTCCAGGAGTCAGCCGGAGATTTTATCCCCCCTGGAATCTTTTCCTGGCTGGAGCACCCCCTCTGATCCCATCCTGCAGCCCCAGAGACACAAACCCTCCACACCTCTGCGAAGTATTTTACACTTGGGCCAGGTACCCGGGGGGATTCATTAACCCTGAGCGTTAATTGGGGTCAGTGTCACTCTGCTGTGCCAGGTGGGAACTCTTTGATCCCAGCCATTTCTCCTCCCTGCCCCGCTCGGACTTTGCCCGCTGCGAGGTTTGGCCTGGCTGCTTTTTGGGATAAAAGAACAAACAGCAGCTCCTGGTTTTAGGGTGAGGAATGAGCTGCAGGGAGAGCTTGGTGAGGCCACAGCACTGCATTTCCAGAAAGCAGAAAATGTCTTTCCAGGCTCGTGGGGGTGGGATGGGCTGGAAAAGGGCCCAAAATTGGGACAGACATTGCCTGACCCTGCAGGGGTCGGGGCCAGGAGGGACTTTTCTCATCCCACCCCAATGGGAGCAGGGAATTCCTGCTGAATTCCTGCTGGATCCCAGCACGGTCCCAGCTGCTCCCAGGGACATTTCTGTGCCACCCCAGCCCTGCTGAGCTCCCCTCTCTCCCCCTTTCCAGAGCCAGATCCACCTTCCCACCATTAGAGATTTCTTCCTCGCAAAAACCCCAAAAGAGCAAAGCTCCTGCCCCAGCCTGGCCCTGCCCTTCTGGCTCTGCTTTTGGGGTGGGTTTGGAAGCTTTTGGGGCAGCTCCAGCCTCGGGGGGACACCCAGGGAGGGGAGAAGGCTGGAAATGAGCCCAGCTTCGGGCAGCCAGCGCTGGAAGCAGCGCAGGAGGGGTGGGGAGAGAAAGCACGGGCGAAGGGAACTCTGACAATGCTGCAGGGCAGGTTTGAGCGCGGCTGATAAGGGAGGGTGCGGGGAGGCGGCCGCAGGGCTGCGGGGCGGGGGGCACCGGCAGAGCCCCCCCAAATTCCGGCAGAAAGTCGGGATGGGGTGGGCAGAGCGGGGCTGAGCCCTGGCTCCTCGCCCTTGCGCAGTGCCGGGAGGAGTTGGGGCTTTTTTATCAGTTCTGGGGGTAAAACAAAAATAAATGAAAGAAGGAGGAGGTTTCGAGGCGCAGCCCCGCTCGCTGGGACATCGCGGCTCGCTCTCAGCTCCTCCCTTTGCGAGCTGCGAGTCGCTTTTTACAGGGCTCCGGGTGCCGGCATCGCCCCGGGGCCGGGGCTGCGCCCTGGAGAGGCGGGGACCGCGGGAGCCGTGCGGGGATGCTGCGGGGCGTGGGGGGGTGCGGATGTTGGGGTTTAGGATTTTGGGATGTTGGGTTTAGGATTTTGGGATGTTGGGATGCCAGGATTTTGGGACGTTGGCATGCTGTGATGATGGGATGTTGGGATGATGGGATTTTGAGATGTTGGGTTTTGGGATTTTGGGAGGTTGGGATGCCGGGTTTTGGGATGTTGGGATCTGCAGCACTCAGGGAGGTTGGGACGATGGGATGTTGGGATTTTGGGATGCCAGGATTTTGGGATGTTGGGATCTGCAGCACTCAGGGAGGTTGGGATGCTGGGATGTTGGAATGTTGTGATGTTGGGATGCCAGGATTTTGGGACGTTGGCATGTTGGCATGCTGTGATGATGGGATGTTCGGATGCTGGGTTTTGGGATGTTGGGATGTTGGGATCTGCAGCACTTAGGGATGTTGGGATGATGGGATGTTGGAATGTTGGGTTTTGGGATGTTGGGATGTTGGGATGTTGGGTTGTGGGATTTTGGGATGCTGGCATGTTGGGATGATGGGATGTTGGGAACTTCAGCACTCAGGGATGTTGGGATGTTGGGATTTTGGGATTTTGGGATGTTGGAATCTGCAGCACTCAGGGATGTTGGGACGATGGGATGTTGGGATTTTGGGATGCCAGGATTTTGGGATGTTGGGATCTGCAGCACTCAGGGATGTTGGGATGTTGGGATTTTGGGATGTTGGGATCTGCAGCACTCAGGGATGCAGAGCCCGGGGGTGCTGGGCTCTCCCTCTGCCCGCCTCAGCTCCCGCAAGCAGGTGAGGATTTCTAAGGAACAGTGAAAATTTCCCTCAGTTTGGGTTTGTTTTTTTTTCCCTCGGGATCACACTCAGCCACCCAGGAGAGAGGTTTAGGAAAGGGGGACAAGCCCAAATTTCACTTCTCCTCAAAATTGGGTTAAAATGTTTGGGTTCCATGCTGCAAAGATGGAAAAAGTGGGGAGAGAGGAGAACTTAGAGACACAGGGCAGGGACAGCTCCAAGGAACGAGAGAGGGTGGACAAAAATAAATCTTGAAGCACCTCTAGCACAGCGTCCTGCCTCTGTCCAGCTGGGAGTGAGGATGCAGAGGGGATTGGGATAATTCTGTGCTCAGGATGCTCCATGTGGGGCTGCAGGACACAGGCACACTGCTGTCCCCTCTGCCACCTCCAGATCATGACACCAAAACCCCCTGCAGTGCAGAATGAACCCCTCTGGAACAGGGATGTGTCATCCCCATGGCTGTCCCCACATCAAGCTCCAAGCCATCCCACAGATCCCAAAATTCCCAGGATCCCCTATCTGATACCCCAATTTTAGGGGAAACCCCTTGGGGATCTGCACCCTGCAGTGTCCTGATCCCCCACCCAAAATCCTAATTTTAGGGGGAAAAGCTTCATGGGGATCTGCATCCTGCAGCGTCCAGATTCACCACCCAAAATCCCAATTTAGGGAAAAATCCTATGGGGATTTGGGCCCTGCAGTGTCCAGAACCCCCACCCAAAATCCTAGTTTCAAGCCCTATGAGGATTTGGACCCTGCACAATCCAGATCCACCACCCAAAATCCCAATTTCAGTGGTTGAGTCCCTACTCCAGAGTTTCTCCCAGCTGGAAGGATTTAACCCTGAGTTCCTGAGGTGACAGCCCAGGCCCAGCACAGGTAGGACAGAGTTTCTGTCCCCTCCCAGATGTGTCAGAAGGAAAAAAAAAAAAAAAAGGCAGTTTTACATCTGATTTTCCTGCTGCCAGCGTGGGGATTAATTACACACCTCGTCTGGGCAGAGCCCAGCTATCACCACGCAGAGTCTCGCTCCATAAATTTTCAACTGCTAATAATAAGGCTGGACAGGAGTTTTAAAGCTTCAGTAGACAGTTTACAATTAACCTACTCCTGTCAGCTGGAAAATCACCTTAAAATGGGATTCCAGTTCACGTCTGAGTCGCTTGGAGTGAGAGTTTCGCTTTCTGAGAGTGAGAACTGCCCTGGAAACGCAGGGAAGGCACCGAGCAGAGCCGAGGGAAGGCCCCAGAGGCGGTTTCAGCTCAGAGCTGACCTGAATTTCTCCCAAAATCAGGGCAGATTTCCCCAGGGATCCCACGGGACTGCCAGCCCAGCCCTTGGAAGCTGGAAATCAGCTCCATGAGTTTGGGAGCTTCTCAGGCTCATCCCAAGCAAGTTTTGGTTTGTTTTTTTTTTTAATTAAGGAGACAAATCACACCTTGCATTTAGCAGCTGAGGGAGAGGAAAATGTGGATTTTGAAGCCCCAAACTGCCAGAGATGCCCAAGGAATGACAAACACAGGATGCACCCACCTCACCAACCTCGCTGCTTCCTGATTCTCCAAGGGGGTTTTTTTTTCCATACTGGGAGGTGAATTCCATCAGTCGGAGCCACCATCCCCAGCTGAGCCAGGGTAACCGGGACACCCCTGGAGCTCAGGGTGTCTGACACCCTCTGCTCCCTCTTTTAGCAGCTCACTCACCACTTTTAAAGATAAAAAAATCATCCTAAAATGAAAATATAGGCTTTTACCGCGAGGGAGGGGAAGCTCTGGGATGGAATTCCCAGAGAAGCCGGGGCTGCCCCATCCCTGGAATTGTCCCAGGAGCAACCCGGGATAGGGGAGGTGTCCCTGCCATGGCAGGGGTGGGCATGGATGCGATTTTAAGTCCCTTCCCCACCCAAAAAATTCCATTATTCCATTCAGGGAAGCTTTGGGATCCAAACCAAACCTCGCGGAGCCTCCAACCTCCCAGGTTCGTCCCTCATCTTTGCCACAGCCCCAAGGTCAAACTCCCCGAAGTTCCCCTTTGAAACACCTTTGAAAAGCGCCAACAACGAATTCCACCAGCGAGGAGCAACTTGGGCAGGGGTGGGGGTGTGGGGGGAGCCGCCCCGTCATTTTCTGTGATTAAAAGGCAAATTTTATTCCTGGAGAAACTTGGAAGCAAATGTGGCGTTGCCATGGTTTCACACCCACTGGCTGGAAATGACAATATTAGCAGGGTGACCTGGTAATTAGAAACTGTGCCCCCAGGTCAGGCTGCGGAGAAAATAAAGAGAGATTAGGGCGTGCTAAAGACACCGCATAATGCTGCGGGCTCCTGCGCTCCCCACCTTTTATAAGCGGCCCATTTAAATGCAGATTCTGACTTTCCACCTGGGGCTGCTAATCTGTCTCACAGCCAGATCAAACAATGAGGCAGCGCTCCGCACCGTGGGGCCGGCCTGCTCCGGGGCTCGGGCTGTCCCGGGCTCCCGGTCCCCCTTTTCTCAAGGGAAAACCCCGAGGTTTTCATTCGCGGACCATTATTTGTGCGCGCTGGGTGTTTGCATCCTCCTTTCCCACCCCTAAATTCCAAGGATTTGGAGCAAACCAGGCTCACATTTTCACACTCATCTTCCACCCCAAAACCTCAATGATTTGGAGCAAACCAGGCTCACATTTTCACACTCATCTTCCACCCCAAAACTTCAATAATTTGGAGCAAACCAGGCTCAGATTTTCATCCTCCTCTTCCATCGCGAACTCAAATAATTCTTAGCAAATCAAGCTCAGATTTTCATCCTCATCTTCCTCCAAACTCCAATAATTTGGAGCAAACGAGGCTTAGATTTTCACCCCCATCTTCCCCAAAACTTCAGTGATTTGGAGCCACCTCCCTGGGCAGTTCCAAGGTCTTGCCACCCTTTCCATGTAGAAATTCCTCCCGATGTCCAGCCCGGACCTCATCTGGTGGAACTCGAGATCATTTCCTTTTGTCCTGTCATTCCCTGGGAGCAGATCCTGACCTCCCCCGGCTGATCCCTCCTGTCAGGGAATTTTGGAAAGCCACAAGGTCCCCCCTAAGCCTCCTTTTCTGCAGGTTGAGCCCCTCCAGCCGCTCCTAAAAAAAATTCCCAAGGAATCCTTCCCTGCCAGCCCAACCTGGCCCATCCCTGCCACTCCCCCGACTCTGCCCGTGGAAAAATATCGGGAAAAGCAGCCCCAGCTGTTTCCAGCTGTGTTTTCCCTGCTGGTGGCTGGGTGGGGACTGTCCTCAAAGAGAAACAACCCCGAATTGATGAGCAGGGCATGAAAACCCATCCAGTCTGAAAAGGGTCACTCCGGTGTCACCAAAGGCAGGTGACACCAGCACCGCCCAGAGGGAAAGGTCTGAGCCCTCGAAGGCTCTTCACTTTCGTTAAGAGCATTTCAGGGAGCGATAACACAGCCCTGCCCCGGCCCTGGCAGCTGTCAGGTGCATCAGGCGCCGGTCCTGGCTCCTCGGAGAACTCCTGGAATTTTTTCTGCTTCCCTGAAGGTGCCAAAGCCAAGGGCTCGGGGCCCAGCCTGTGACAGAGCCCGGTAAAATGTGGGGTTTGTGTCCCACTCTCTGCTGCTAGCATGGATTTGGACATCTCTGTGGCTTTATGGACCTGGAAATCTGAGCTCAGACAGCTTTATCCAAACATTCCCAGCTCCAGAGCCACCCCTACATTTCAAAATAGGAGAGAAAGAGAAAAAAATCATTCCCAGGAGACACAGGAGGATACAGGGGAGGATGCTGCTTTCCCCTCCTTTATCCCAATCTTTGTAAAATGGCAAACACGGGAAGGGGAAACGAACAAGGAATCCTGGAAAAGAGTCTGGAAACCCTTGGGAAGAGCAGCCCCTGGATGCAATGGGCAAAACCCTTCATTTCCAGCTGGATTTTTTGGGTGATAAAACAGGTTTTGCTCCTTGGAGCAATGCCGGGGTAATAAGGGAAGACAGCGGAGTGATGGAGGCGCTGGGAATATGGAAAAAGCGAGGCTGGATCCATTCCCGTGCCTCCCCTGGCACCAGGCAAAGCTGAGCTCCTCCGTGCCTCAGTTTCCCCCGGTTTCATCCCCTGCTGCGCTGCACAAACAATTCCTTCAGTGCTGCAAACCACAGACCCCATTTTGCACCGTTTTTATTGCAGGTATCAGCCCTGAAGAGTCGATTTCGGACACAGACCTGAGCAAGGACCCCCAAAAAACACCAAACCTGAGCCTCATCAGCTCCATGCTCGCCTTGCTGAGCCCCTCCGCTGCCCCCCGCCCCTCGGCTCGCCCCCGTTCCTCCTCCCTGCCCGAACTGTCATGGTTTATTTTGTTTGGGTGGATTTTCTTTCTCCTTCTCCCCCCTCCCCGGCCAAACAGAGACTTTTCCCATGGAGATGCAGCGCGCTCCGGGCCCATTAGCATCCTTGTGCATAATTAGGGCCGCGGGCATTGTCATGCAAAGCAGCCTCGGATGACAACACTTGAGCCCGGACGACGCAGGAACGCCGCGAGCGAGTTTCTCACACTGGTTTTAGCCAAGGCAAACCGCGCTCCGCACGGCTGGGAGATTTTAATTAATTAATTAATGGGTGCTGGGCTCCGCTGGCAGCCCCGGCTGCCCCGCGTCCCCTCCATCCATGGGCTCCATCTTTTTGTGTAATGGGATCTTTGGGTTGGGAAGGGCTTTAAAGCTCATCCCATCCCATTATCCCATCCCATTGAACCCATCCCATTATCCCATCCCATCCCCAACCAAACCCAACCAAACCCAAACCAACCAAAACCAAACCA
>JANRGV010000050.1:10181129-10207503 GCA_024734035.1 Alethe castanea
TTCCCATTCCCATTCCCATTCCCATCCCCATCCCCATTCCCATTCCCATTCCCATTCCCATTCCCATTCCCATTCCCATTCCCATTTCTCTGGACACAGCTCCTGCTGCCCAGGCCTGGCTCCCCATCCTTGCTCCCCCCTCATTTGGGGCATTTTTGAAGTCATGACAACAGGACATCTCCTCAGTGGGGACCCCTCCTGCTCCAGGTGCCCATTTTGGGGGCAGAGGAGGCAATGCCAGGCCCTGCATCTTCCTGGTGCCCCTTCCCCATGGGCTGGTGGCCAGAACTGCATCCCACCGACCTCTCCTTGGCCACTGACCACAGCAGTGGTGGCCACTGCAGCTTTTTGTCCCCACAGCCCTGCCCTGAGCCCATCCCAGGGCTGAGCAGCCACTGTCCCCACCAACATCCTGGGGGAGAGGCAGGGCCCAGCTGAGATGGATTTTCCTTTGGAAATGAGGGGCTTTCCACACCTCAGACTCATCCACAGAGAGAGCAAACCTCAACTGCAGCAAGGCTGGGTCACCTCCCTCAGGCCTGGCCAGGGACTCGGCTGCCCCTTCTTTTTGGGGGTGCTGGATTCCCCCACACTGAGCCCGAGCATCACCCACACCCTCACCCCTGTCCTGGCCCCAGAGGGGTTTTTTTTTTTTTCCTGTTGAGCAAGACTTTGTGCACCCAGAACCAGATCCCAGGGGCTGAACTCATCTCAGTTCCCTCCCTGAACCCTCAGGTTCTCAGGCTCCGTGCAGGAGACGTTGCTTTGGCAGCTGGGGATGTAAAAACCCTTTTCTTGGAAAAAAGCAGCAATCTCCTGCACGAGGCAGAAAACCTTCGGGGAAACCCGGCCGGGGGTGAATTTGGGACACTAAAACCCCCAGAGGCAGGAATTAAGAGGTGATGGCCGCTATTCCCGGCTCCCAAAGTGGCTGTGCCGATGAGGAACTTCCACCCTGGACCCTCTACGGGACCTGGAGGGCATCCCAAAACTGTGCCCCCATCCCAAAACTGTGCCTCCATCCCAAAACTGTGCCCCCATCGCAAAACTGTGCCCCCATCCCAAAACTCCAGCCAACCACTTCCTCAGAAAACTCCAATCCCTCCAGAACCAAAACCACAGCACTTTTCTCCCACCTCGCTTCGGATTTGGGAAAACACCGGCTGGACAAGGAGGGGGGAAATATTCGGGAATTTACTGCCCTGCCCTTGCCCCAAGGTTGCATCTTCAAGCCGGCAGCGGGGGGCCGGCAGCCAGCAGGTGCAATGAATAAATATCCCGGGAGAAATCCCTCTGGAGAGGGGGGGAAGGGCAGGAATATAGATATCGGGATCCCCCCGCCCGCTGCAGACACACACACACACTAATCCCGGGGATTTGGCCGTCATATGACATGCCCGGCCCGGCCGAGGGAGGGGATTTAAGGCACGCCTCTCCTTTCACGCCAGGAAAGGATTTTCATCTCTCAAGAGCACAATGAGAGGGGGAAGGAAGGAGGAAAAAAAAAAAAAAAAGAAAAAAATAGAGCAAAAAAAAAAAAAAAAAGCCAATCAAGCCGGGATCAGCTGTGGGCTGGGTTGCTGCAGGTCTGCTTGTCGCAGAGGGGGGTGTGGGGACACATATTGGGCCGTGTGGGAAACCCACAGGCTCAGCTTCTCACACATTGTTCTCCTGCCCGGCTCCCCCCAGCCCCCAGCCAAAGCCGTTAATGCCACAAAAGATACTTTGCCCATTGTGCCGGGGACAGCTGAGAGGATAGAGTTAGCCTTCCCCAGCTTTGCTGCCTCCCTCTCCCGCTGGAGAGGGGAAGAGGGGACAGGGCAATCAAAATGGAGAGTTTGATGCTCGCCATACAAAAGAATTAAATCCACTTAGGCCCCTTTCTCGCTAATCTCGGACTGTGGGGGGTTAAATATGGTTACATTTTCATTAGGTACTAATAGCAAAAGGGCAGCTAATGGCAGCACAGCCCGCCGCATTGTCATGCAGATGGTCCCCGAAGGGCTCCCGGCCCGGCCGCGGAGCGATGCCATGCTCGGAGGGGGAAATTGTGTCACTCGCCATTGTCGCCGCTCAATCCCGTCAATGGGGAAAGTCATGTTTCCTTGCGGAGGAGGAAACAAGTTAAAAACGCCCGCCCGAGGGGTGGAGGTGGCCCGGGGGGAGGCACCTGCGGGGACACGGCGCGATCGGGAGGGTGCCAGGAATGTCCTTCCCTCTGGAGCCGGGGTGTCCCTGCTCCGGGGACACCCACTCACCGGGAGCCTGACACCAGGCGACACCAAAAAGCCATTCACATCATTAAACTGCTTTATATTCGCAGACCAAAAAGGCATTTTCATCTTTTAACCGCTTTATCCTACTGCGGGGACACCCACTCACCGGGAGTTTGACACAAATAACAACATTTACATCTTTTAATTTCTTTATATTCTCAGACCAAAAAGGCATTTTCATCTTTTAACCGCTTTATCCTACTCCGGGGACACCCACTCACCGGGAGTTTGACACAAAAAACCATTTATATCATTTAACTGCTTTATATTCGCAGACCAAAAAGCCATTTTCACCTTTGAAGTGTTTTGTGTTCGCAGCCTCGCTGTGCCCCCGGTCCCACCGGGCTGCAAGAGGAGGTTCCGGAGGGACTGGAGTGGCTTTGGGGCCGTGTCCCTGCTGCCCACGCGGGCTGTGACCCCAGCCGGGATGGCAGCTCTGCCCTTTCATCCTCTCCCCAGCATCCCGGCAGATCCAGCGCTGCTTTCCCTCCATCCCCCCATTCCCGGCGCTCTCTGCATCCCAGGGGGCTCGGGCAGCCTGGATCTGCTGGAATGTCACTGTCACACCTGCTGGAATGTCTCTGGAGCAATCCCAGCATAGCACAGGTGTCACCCCCTTGGGATCGCCACAGCAGCTCCGGCATCCCTGGGATCACAGCCTTCCAAAATTCTCCTCGCTGCAGAACCAGCAGCAGAACCACCCCTGACAGCTTCAGGTGCTTAACCCCGGTGTGTCAGCTGAAGGAACATCATCCCTCAGGGACCAGCAGCTCCAAAGGGATCCCAGACCACTCAGGATTTGGATGCCGTGGAAGAACCACCAGAAAAAAGGAAAATCACTCATTTGGGCGCCTTGGCTAAATGCTGCCATGAAGAAAGAGCAGACAGAAAGTCTCTGCCAGGGTGTGTTTTATAAGGTGAGAGCACTCTGGGATATTTTTTCTCGGGGTGTTAGGAGACCCACAACCCAAACAAGTCAGGGAAGTTATGTCCTTTCCCCCAAAGCAACTGGCACGAAGGTAAAAAAATCCATCCCTGGGAACAGGCAGCAGCCCCAGCCAAAGCCAAGTTAAACAAGAGCAAGGTCAGTGCGCAGATGGAGCGGCCAAGAACTGTGAGGAGGAGGAGGGAATCGGTGCCACAGGCAGAGCTCAGGCACCTACAACCCCTCAGGGGCCTGGATCCTCCTCCCAGCTCTGCCCTGGAGCAGCAGCGGGACGGAAAATGTGTCCCTTGGTGTCTCTTGCTGTCCCTTCACCTCTGCCTGTCCCTGCCTCCCCTCCCTGGGCTCCTTGGGGCTGGCACCGTCCCCTCTCCGTTGGTTTTTTGGGTGAGGGGCTGGAGAAGCCTCACCCCAGAGCTCCCTTAGGGAAGGACATTTCCATCCCCAGGATTATCACAGCTCCTGTGCAGCCCCAGCAGGAGCCCCTGGCCTGAAGCCACTCATTTCCCACACTGCCCATGCTGTCCTGAGCTCCTCTGGACTGAGGACACCCCATTTCCTGAGTGACCAGGCCAGCCCAGCCTGGCTGAGCCCAGCCCAAGCCTCGCTGAGTTTTGCAAGCGTCGACTCCTCGGAGCGCAGCGTTTGCTGCTTCCCTCTGCAACCTCCAGAGTCACAGCTGGGTTTGGGATGAAAGCTGAGATTCCTGATGCTCTGGAGCCAGAACTTTCAGGGACAGAAGGGGGGACAGGAGTGTGGCACTCCACGCTCAGATTCTCCTCTGTCCAAGAGGTCTGAGCTGAAATCAGGCTCAGCACGAGTTTAAATAAAAGCTGCTCCTCTCCCTCCATCCCTCCACCCACACCTGGCTGGAATTGGATGGGTTTGACACCCCGGACACACTGATTTGTTTCCTTGCCACTGCCCACAGAGACTTCAAGGCCTCTGCTGGTGACACAGCTGGAGGGACGGACGGACGGACGGACGGACGGACGGACAGCACGTCCCAAACCCCGCTGCCCCAGGAAAGCCCCCACGGAATAAAACTCGTTGTGCAACAGCCACGATAAAATCTGAGCCCGCACCGAGCTCTCCCCGGTTTTGGGGGGAGCCCTGGTGTCGCAATCCGGGCTCAGGGTCAAGAGCTGGAGTTTTGGAAAGCTCATCCCTGCAAGGAGAGCCCTGGAGCGTCCTGCAGGCACCCGGAGGGGCAGGAGCAGCCTGGAGCTGCTCCAGGGGCTGACGCAGCCGCTGCTCAGTCCTGGCCCCAATCGGCGATGGTTTCCCAGCAAAGTCGGGCTGAAAACACAACAAAATCAAACACAGCCCTCAAAGGTTAACGCGTGTTATTTTTGTTGGGTTTTTTTTTTTTTTCACCCCTGCGCCTCAGGACTTTCCGGCACTCAGATGAGCCAGGGCGGTTCCTCTGCTTCCTTCAACCTGAGACACCGAAAAAAAAAAAAAAAAGAAAAGCAAAGAAAACAACAAAAAAGGAGAGGGCAAAAATCAGAAATCAGAAATCGCAGATCTCCCCGGCAAGGGGAAGCGCTTTCAAGGAGAAGCTGTTTTCGGCAAGCCGGCCACGTCCCAAAATTACAACCGGTCTCGGCAATTACGAGAAGTAAAACATTAAAAAGCAGGAGGCAAAGTGCATTTGCATCTAAAAGCTGCCTTCGGTGGGGCTGGGAGGCTCGATCCGACAACAAAGCACAAAAATTCCCTCTCCAAGAATAAATTCACCCTGCTGGCACATCGCCCTCTCCCAGTTTGCCCCCCAAATCTGTGGGGTGCAGGGATGCAGATCCCTGGAGGCGGCTTGGATCCCTAAACCTGCAAAGCTGGAAGGGTTAATGCGTGCTCAGCCATCCCCATCCCAGCACAGCCCGCGGGGCTCGGGGGCACCGGGATGTTTCCATGAAGGATTTGCTGGAAAGTGGCTCCTGCAAACCCAGCCCAGTTCCGCACAAATTTTTTTTTTTTTTTTTTTTTTTTTGGCTGCTGCAAGAACAGGTTTGGGTCTAACTGCGGGGCCGCAGGTGGGTGAGTTACCTGAAGGCCAGGAGGAGGAGGAGGAGGAGGAAACTCCCACATCCGCTCCCAAAGCGCCAGCTCTGGGCTGGCCGGGCAGGGAGGGGAGCAGGGCAGGCTCCCGGGGTAGGGTTTCACCTGCAAACACAGCTTTGTGCTCGAAAACAGGAGCTGCAGGAGGCTCCGAGCCAAAACCGGGGAGAGGCAAACTGAAAACCGCAGGTGGGGATTTGGGAAACTCTCCCGAGGAGCAGGGACAGAGCAGGGCACTCCGAGCTCCTTCTCCTCCCCGTTCCTCTCCCCACAAGCAGCAGGGCCACCCCCAGTTTAACTGGGAATTCCCCCTTAATAAAGATTCTAAATAATCACACATATATTTCTGCTCCTCAAACACCTTCCCCCATCTCTTATGGATTCCCCACAACACTTAACTTACTTTAAATGTGTCATTATAAATTCCTTATCCTTTCCCATACTCTTCTGTCTGTTCTTTAAACATATTTTCCCCCTTCTCTATGGATTTACCTAAACACTCAGCTTATCTTAAATATATCATGATAAGTTATAGATTTTTCCTCATTTCTGCTCTTTTTGCAGCAGCACTGCAGGGACGAGGGAGCTCGCTGAAAAACCCACAGGGGTGGAGCCCAGGACTGGAATTTGGGGGCAAAAGAGCCCCTCAGAGACCTCCCAGAGCACCCTGAGCTCGGGGAGGGTCTGAGAGAAAGTGGGGGTATAGAAATAAGTGGGGTATAAAAATAAGTGGAGTTACAAAAATAAGGGGCACATCCACTGAAATCCTCCCCAGTTTCTGTGGGAATAGGTTGGAAATCCTTTCAGAGGACAGGTGGAGGAGAAAGGGAGCTCTCTGTGCTGGAGGAGGTGACCAGGGGCAGGACAGTGGCCCTGGACATCCCAGCCCTGGCTCTGGGCTCCTGCAGAGCAGCCAAGGGGACACCCCTGGAATGCCCAGAGGGATCCAATCTCAGCTCTCACAGCAAAAACATCACAGGATTTCTCTTTAAGTCACTGGTGGTGCCACGAACGTTCCCTCCCCAGGCCCAGGAATAGGATCTCACACAGCCCAAACTGGATCAACTCTTCAAATGGCCCCTTCAGAAACTCTCAGCACAGAGATTCCCTCTCATTTCTAAGTTTACAACCCTGATTTCAGCTCTGAAATCATTTTCTGTTGGAGAAGGGGTGGACAGGAGCAGGTTGGGGATGAAGAGGGCAGACAGCTCTCAAAAAATGGAGCTGGGAAACAAACACAACTGGTGTTGGAAGGAGCAGGAACACCAGAGCGATGCATAACATGATACAAACACAAACAGATTTTTATCAAGCAAGGGCTTTTCTGCATTCAGTGCCAGAGAAGGGATTTCCTAGAGCACAGCTCATTAGGAATCCTCACCAGCCCAGCACCTTTCCCCTCAATAGCAATCACCTTTTTTCCCCTCCCCAGGCAGCATTTGCTGCCTACAGGCCCCATCCCAAGCTAAGCTGTCTCTGAGGCTCAGGGATGAGCAGGAATGAGCTGGGCTGGGTGCTGAGCGTGGCTCGTGCTGGGATTTGACAGGGCAGAGGCACAGAGAGCCTCACCTGCTTGCTGGGCTCGGGTTTGGCCAAGCCAGGCTTATCTGGGAGCAGATCCCAGCATGGAACCACATCCTGGAGCTGGGCACCCTCGGAGGGGTGGGGTGGAGCTGGTGATGGGGTCACAAAGGCTCGGCCAGCCCCGGTAACCCCACCTGGAGCAGTTCATGTCCAGCCATTCCCAGTTCCACTGACCCCAGCCATTCCAGTGACCACAGCCATTCCCAGTGACCACACCCATTCCCAGTGACCACAGCCATTCCCACTGACCACAGCCATTCCCAGTGACCACAGCCATTCCCAGTGACCACAGCCATTCCCAGTGACCACACCCAGCCATTCCCAGTGACCACAGCCATTCCCAGTGACCACACCCAGCCATTCCAGTGACCACAGCCATTCCCACTGACCACACCCAGCCATTCCCATTCCCACTGACCACACCCAGCCATTCCCAGTGACCACACCCAGCCATTCCCAGTGGCCACATCCAGCCCTCCCCAGCAATCAGAGGCCATCAGTGATGAGTTAATTAACATTATCTTTAGAAAGAGCTCCTCACACCCAAGTCCCAGCAAGGGAATCCTTCATTTGGATCCCCCAGGCTGGGGAATCTCCAAGGAGGTTCTGGGAAATGCCCAGGGACCAATCCTGCTCCAAACTCTTTGTGTTCCTCGTGTTTTACTGCTCTGAGAGCGGAAAGCAGCCCAGGACAAGAGAGAACGACAATCCCTGCCCCCAGAGCTCTTCCAAAGGCAGCAGACAAGATGTAACATGAGGAGGAAGCGGGCTGCAGGCCAGAGGGGATGCCATAAAAACGGGATGTTTTGGAACCTCTCTGCCGTGGGCATAAATCACCGCCCACCTCTGCACTTCGCCCAAACCTCCCTGCAGCCCCAGCCAGGAGCGAAAATTTGCCTAAATGGGACCAAAAATGGACCAGAATGGGTCTCTGAGTGCTGCAGGGGCTGCAGGGTTTGGCTGTGCCAGGCCAGAGGGATCAGTGGCAGACCCAGCATCCCAAAACTTTGCTCTCCCAAAGCTTTGGTGAAAAGTTTTCCTTTCCTCCCTCCTGCCAAGGAGGGTCAAACCCTTAAGGCTTAAACCAGCCCAGCTGCTCCCCACAACACTTCTGTCCCCTCTCCATGCCACCTTCCTCACTCCACTCACAAACCAGCGATGGCAAAGAAATGATTTATATTTTTTTGTCCTCGAGAAAGAGAAGCAGAACTGGGGAGGGGAGCGACACCTTATTCCCAACAAACACCCCAAATTTCCTGCCCCAGGACACATCCCCGCGGCTCTGCAGGCCCAGCAGGGAGTGAGGAGCACAGCAGTGAGGCTGGCAGCCCCTGGCTGACCCGGCGTGGCCCCAGGGCCAGGGCAGGGCTGTCATTGGTATGCACAGCACATCCCGCGCTGTCTGCGCCTGTTCCCAGCACACTCGGCTCCGTGAACCTCACAAAAGGCCGGGGCTGGCGGGAGAGGGGCAGGGGGAGGGGAATCTGGGAATCTGGGAATCTGGGAATCCTGGTCCAGCCGCAGCACCGAGGGCTCTGCAGGAATTTCACATCCCCGATGGAGGGGAAGGGTGGGCAGCCGGGAATGGGATGGAGGGAATGGGATGGGAGCAGGATGGGGGTGTCAGCACAGAGCTCCTGGCAGGGCAGGAACCCCCCTGGCTGCTCCAGACCAGGCTGGGATGGGGGAAATGGGATGGAGGGAATGGGATGTGGAATGGGATATGGAACAGGACAGAAGCAGGATTGGGGTGTCAGCACAGAGCTCCCAGCACAGCAGGAACCCCCCTGGCTGCTCCAGATTAGACTGGGATGGAGGGAATGGGATCCAGAATGGGATGAAGGAAATGGGATGGAGGGAATGGGATGGAGGGAATGGGATGGAGGGAATGGGATGTGGGATGGGATGGAGGGAATGGGATGTGGAATGGGATGGAGGGAATGGGATGTGAGATGGGATGGAGGGAATGGGATGTGGAATGGGATGTGGAATGGGATGGAGGGAATGGGATGTGGAATGGGATGGGAGCAGGATTGGGGTGTCAGCACAGAGCTCCCAGCACAGCAGGAACCCCCCTGGCTGCTCCAGACCAGGCTGGGAGTGGACACAAACAGCTTGGAAAAGGAATTCAATCCTATTCAATCATTTTCCCCTTTTTTTAAGCGTTGCTGTAAATCACTGCTCACCCTTCAGACTCTCTCACAGGCCACAGGGAACCCCATTCCCAAAATCCCTCTGGCTCAGCCTTTGGTTGTGGTTTTACCAAAGCGGTTTCACCAGGCTCTGGCTGACACAGGGGCTGCTCTGGGGAACAGCTCTGGGGGAAATTCCAGCCTGGAAAGAGCATCTCCCTTTCCTTGAGCATCCCAATCCAAAGGGAGAATGATCTCCTTCCCACAGGGACCATGGAATGCTTTGGGGTGGGAAGGACATTAAATCTCATCCCATTCCAATTAATTCCCGTCCCTGTGCAGTTCTCCCTTATGTGAGTTATTGCAGGTTTGGAAAAAGGCAAAATCAAACCCATTCCCTGGGACTTTTCTGCATTAAATACATCCCTAGAAACCCTAACCTTCAGAAATCACCATTTTCCTGGGGTGCACCAAGAAAATCAGAGCCATGTGCTCTTTTAGATCCCAAATACTTTAATTTTTTTTCCCCCTAATTTCTTCAATAATTAAGCTTGTATTGAGTTTTGGACTTCTCTCAGCATTTGAAGCCACCCAAGATGTGGTGCCTCAGCAGCAGCTCAGCCTCAAACCAAAGAAGAAATAAAACCCATCTTGAAGAGGAGATTTAAGGGCAGAGACCGAACTGAAGGACGAGACTTGAACTGCAGCTCAAAGCTGATTTGCAAATTCCAGCCCAGGTGTTGCAACCCCGTTCCCTGGGTGCCTCAAAATTCGCTTTTAAGCAGCTGAATCAGCAAATCCCAGAGTGAGCAGAGCCCTCCCTGCAGGCTGGAGCGAGAGCTGGGATGCAGAAACCTCAGCAAGGTGAAGCCTGGGAACCCTTCTGGGGCCAGGAGCAATCGGGAGGTGCTGGAAGGTTCCACAGAGACCAAAATCGTGATGAAAGCACCCGGATTTCACGTCTCATCACACTTTAGGATTTCACTTCATACCCCGGCAGCCCAGCGGAGCCAAAAACAAAATTTTATTTTTGAGCAAAATTTTGTTTAAAGTGGGCAAGAGGCATTGGATTGCCGGCGCTGGGAAGGCAGGTGACCTCGGTCCCCTCAGGTGGGAACCGGCGCATCCGGCCGCTGATGCATCCCTCAGATATTCCGGGTTTGGGTGATAAGTGACAGGCAATAAAGCCGGGTTTAACTCTCTTAATTACCAGCATTGCAGCCGTGAGTAATCCCCGAGCGTTCAAGGTGGGGCACATTTTCCATTACAGAGCCCGGGCTGCAGGAATTCCATGAGAAGCGTTTGCTGCTGGATGCGGCTGGGACAGGGGAGAGCTCCAGACAGAGCCTCCAAATCCCAAACAGCCTCAAACCCCAAATAACCTCCAAATCCCTCTCCACACCCCAAACAGCCTCCAAACCCCAACCAGCCTCCAAAGTCCCTCTAAATCCCAAACAGCCTCAAACCCCAAATAACCTCCAGATCCCAAACCCTCTCCTAACCCCACACAGCCTCCAAACCCCAAACAGCCTCCAAATTCCAAAGAGCTCCAAATCCCAAACAGCCTCTTAACCCCAAATAACCTCCAAATCCCAAACAGCCTCAAATCCCCACCAAACCCAAAACAGCCTCCAAGCTCCAAAACACTCTTCAAACCCCCAAACACCTTCCACACCTCAAACAGTCCCCAAACAGCCTCCACCCTTCAGCACAGGGTCACCTCTGCCAGCAGCGTGGAATTGACCTTGGATTAATTCCATATTTCTCCCTAATCCTTTAATTCCCCATGTCTCCATATTCCATTCATTCCCTATTTCTCCAAATCTTCCCTTTCCATGACCCTGCACCACCAATACCAGATGGATTGGAGGGTGCTGGGCCTGAAAAAACAAGGAAGAGAACCCCAGGATCCAGCCAGGAGGTTCTGGAGCTGGGAATTGCTCAGGTTTGGTTCAATTCCATGGAACAGCAAAGCTGGAGGTTTTGGGACAGGGAAAGTCAGAGCCCCAAGAGCAGGGAAGTGTCCAGGAGCGAGGGCAGCACAGATTGTGGGAATGGCTCTCTGCCTCTAATCCAGAGCTCTTGGAATTCCAACAGAGCAGAACCCTCTAATCAAAGCTGGTTCCCTTTGAAGGAGCTGATTTTCCAAATTATCCTTTGTTTTTCCAGAATATCCCATTGCAGGTGGGTCTGGTGGCACCTGTGTCAAAGCTCAGGACAGGGAAGTTTTTCCTCAATGCCAACCTAGAGGAAAAAAATCTCCTGTGGTGCCCAAAAATGTTCATGAAGGATTTTGCACTTGGATTTTGCACAAGCAACAAGGGGAAAATCCCACAGCCAGAGCCCTGGATATGGACACGGACACTTGGGACAGCTCAGGGAATGCTCTGGGATGGGAGGGACTCAGGGAGCATCTTTGGGATGGTCTTTAAGGTGCCTTTGACCCCAAACATCCCACTGTCCAACTCCTGGCCCTGCACAGACGATCCCAAGGATTTCCCAGATCCCACACAGGATCCAGGGGGAGGAAGGACCAGTCCTGGATTTATGGAAAGGCAGCAACAACCTAAAACCTGCAGGGGTGAGGCAGAGCTGCTGTCCCAGAGGAGCCTGCAAAGCTCAGCCTCTCACCACACAACACCAAAAACCCCTTTCCAGCCCAACATGGAAATATCTGGGAGCTCCCCAGGTTGAAACCCACAATAACCAGCAGATTTTGTGGATGTGAAATGTTCCCCTCCTCAGATTGGAGCCCTTCACCTCCAGCACAGCACATTCAGGCTGGGCTGCCTAAAACTCTTCCCAACTCCCCAGCCAAGAAGAATCCAACCCCAAACTCCTCCTGCCTTCCACCTGGCAGCGTTCAACCCCAAAAAAAGACAGGAGATGGAACTGGGAAATGAAAAAAAAAAAAAATCAAAATAAATCCCTGCAGATTCTCATCTTCCTCCTGTCGTCTCCTCGAGTCATTGTTTGGCAGGACGAGAATTTCAGCTCGGAGCAGGATTAGACAGGTCACCGGGGGATCAGGTTTCGCCTTTTACCTTTCTAACTCCCCGGCTCAGCACGTAGGCTGGGAGCAGGCAGGGGACAGCCGGGGCTGGAGCTGGCACCGGGGATTCACCCCGAGCTCCTCACGGCTCCGGGGCTCAGAGCAAATGGGGCAGAATGGGAGGGTTCTGCCCCACAAAGAGTTAAAATATCAAAAAGCGTCCTGCTGGAATTTTGTCCTAAAATTCAGAATTCTGGCAGAGCCAGAAGCACTCGGTTCCCTGAGCATGTGGGTTTGGGAGGTGTAAAGTGCTGGGATTTGGAAAGCTCTGGCACCTTCCAGGGCACTTTTGTGGCCACAGACCCCGGGTCATTATGGAGCCCTGTGGTTTCAGCAGTAAAAATCTCATTTTCACGAGCTTTTCCCTCATTTGTCCTGTCCTCAGCACCTCCTTTCATTTCTTCGAGGTCGCAATCCCTCAATGAGCCCAACAACCAGGTCTGGACACAAAGATGGTCCCAGGCTGGACTGGGAGACATCAAAAACAGAATAGACAAAGATTCCATTCCTCAGGGTAATAAGTCTGATAAAACCATGTGTTGAACTTGCGAGCATTTATGAATTCGAGCTGTTAATGCTCATTAGGATTTTTTTGGGTAGCCCAGGAGGGTTGGTGTTCCCAGCCTGGCCCTCTCCACCTGCACAGCACCATCACAAACCACTTAATTCAAGCTGGAAGTGTCTTAAACACCAATTAAATAAACCATATTGTGTCCCTTCAATGCAGGATATTCTCTAATTCCACAATTTCCCTGTAGCCAGCATTATTCCTGCTCCATATTGACTCCTAATATGATCAATACTCAACTTGGAGTACAACAAGGTATTTACTTCCCCATGAGACACTCCAATTGCTGCATTTATTATAATTACATCATTACAATTTATGATAATTAGCCTCAGAACACCGGGAGCGTGAAGAGATGGAATGGCTTTCCCAGATTTCTCCAAACTCGAGCTCCTTTTCCAGAGCAGTGCCCCAATCAATGACCCATTCTTCCTCCCTTAACGCCTCAAACGACAGGACAAAAATAATTAATTACCGGATCAATTATTTAACCAGCCTGTTGGTTTTTTTTTTCCCTCGTTCCTCAATTACCTTCACATTTATTAACCATTTATTTATTGCAACCACCTCGTTCTTCCGAGGTTTAGGATGCTCACAGGACACCTGGAGTCACCCATGGGTGACACCTGGGAGATCACTTGGACCTGGAGGGGAATTCTCACCTCATTTTCAGATGAATCCTGCACCCAGCCTGAATCCTCACCTAATTTTCAGTTAAATCCTGCACCCAGCCTGAATCCTCACCTCATTTTCAGATGAATCCTGCACCCAGCCTGAATCCTCACCTCATCCTGCACCTGAATCCTGCATCCAACCTGCCCAGGAGCTTTTCAGAGCTGCTGCTGCTGCAGCACAAGTCTCCAAAACAAGTCCTGGACTCAGACACAAAACCCAACATCCAAGATTTCCGAGTTCAAACCACCAGGACAATTCTGAATGATCCCCAAGATCCACCTCAAGCGAATCCTCAAGAGGAAAATTCAATCATTCTGTTTATCCAAGGTGTGCCCAGCTCACCCTGCCTACAAATCCAAGGGGAAACGCTGCTCCTGGGATGCAGAGAGCAAAATTCAGGCAGGAATCCCCCAAAAAACATCAACCTCTGCCCTCAGTCCCGGCTCTAACCCCAAGGGCACCTTGTGGGGTTTTATTTGCCTCAAAACCTCTGAAAAACGCGGCAGTTGTCTCCCTTTGACCAACCCAATTCGTGTTTCCCAGTCAGAGGAATAACAAAGATAAAAACCGCTGAGAGTTGAACACCAAAAGATCATAGAATCTATAAATTTATCGCCCCACAAGCCAAACCTCTCATTTCTGTACTATTATTACAGAATGCACGACACACATCCCAAATTTGGGGTGATTTCATCACATCCACACAGGAGAAACCTCCAAATATCAATTTCCAGGGCTGAGCAGTTGTTTCCCATTTTGGGGGTGGTTTAGGAGAGTCGAGCACAGATTTCCTTCTTCCCACCTCTCCAATCCCTCCTAAAAAAAAAACCAAAAACCAAAAAACAAAAACAAAAAAAAAACCCACGGGAGAATCCAAGAAATTTTTTTTTTTTTTTGAGGAAGGATGAGAAGCGTGGATTTGTCCCCACATCCATCTGCTCCTGGGACACCCTGCAGGGCTCCAGGACCGCTTCAGACATTTCAACACACCCCAAAATGGTCCAGAACCTCCTGTTAATAACGTTCCCCAGATAAAGATAAGCCCGATCCTTCTCCCAGGGTAATTACAAGCCTATCACTCCCCAGTTAATTACACACAGCTCAAGATGTTATTATGGTGAGATGGAAAAATCCGTGGCACTGGGAACAAATCCGTCTGCCCTGAGCTGGCTGAGAGCTGAATATTCCCAGGGGAAAGGTGGGAATTCTCCATTTAACCACTGAATGTGTTCTGAAAGCCTCCCCGGATCATCAATTCCAGCTTTTGAGCTCTCCCCACCTCGTCCCCAACCCGGAGCCAAGTGACAAATCCACTCCTTGGGCACTCCAAACCTCCCTGGGCAGCCCCTGCCAACTCTTAAAAATCCTTTCCATGGAGAAATCACTCCCGATGTCCAACTTGAACCTGCCTGGGATAGTTTGAGGCTGATAAATAATGATAAACACTCAGCATGATACAAATCCCACCCGCAGCCCCGCAAACCCTGCGGGCGCAGGCTCCAAACCAGGTTTTCAGGGTGTGCGCCCGTCGTGTCCCCACGAGGGCACAAAGAACGTCACCCCCCATCATTCCTCTGCTATTTTAAGCGGATAATTTTGGGAAAGGAGGCAGGAGAAGCCGGAGGAAGCTCTGTCAGGCTGCAACGATCCCTGGATGCCAAAGAGATGCACGCACCATCCTCTGGGTGATGCGCGGGACAGGCCGGGGCAAACCCCAGCGAATGCATTTCCGAGCTCGCTGCCCGAGGGCTGGGACAGGTAACAACAGCCAGGGAGGGAAGGGAAAAAAAAAATCCCAATTATAACAAGCAACTGTCGGAGAAAACGCTCGGAAACGAGCGGGGGAGAAAAGGAGAAAAGTGACAGCGGTTGGAGCAAGGGGTGGGGAAGGAGCTGGGACCGGGCTGTTCCTGGAGAGCCAGCCCCGGAATCCCAGGGTTTGTGTCCAGGATGGACACCAGCCTCCCTGGGAGCTGCTTTTCCAGGAATTCCTGCGGCCGCGGATCAGTGACAGCAGGGATTTCAGGAATCCTGCTCCTATTAACGCCCCCAAGGGACGGAGAATTTACTCTGTCCCTCTTCGCAGCACTCGAAACCCAAATTAAACCCCCACGCTTCCCTTCCCGGTGGGAATTTGGCTACTGGGTGTCTCTGGGAGTGTTTGTGCTTCCAACACCTCCTTGGAAAGGGGCATCACCTCTGCCCTGCCCAGCTCCTGCCTCCGCCCTGAGCCCATCCTCCAGGGACCTCCAGCATTGGTTTTGGAGCCCTGGTGTCTCGTTCCCAATTAAAGGCTCCGTTTCCAGCCAGGAGGAGCTGCAGAGAAATTCTCCCTGTTCCACAATCCCTGCTGGAAATCAGAGCCTGAGGGGAAGCCCAGCTGTGTTTCCTCAGCGGGGTCTGTCCATCAGCAGCTGGAGGTGTGGAGGGGACGGGAATTCCCATCCCGGGGCATTTTCACCTTTGGGAACCCCCCTGGCACCTCCAGCTGCAGGAATGTGCCAGGGGCTGCCCATGGAAACCTCTGGCTCTGCAGCAAATGCAGAACTGAAACCATTCCCTGGCCGCTCTCTGCCCCTCCACGCCCGCTCCGCGCCATGGGAGGCCAAGCATTATTTACCCGGTGTTCTATTAAATGAAGAGAGCGGAAAAAAGAGCAGGGTTTTAGGACAAGAAGAGCCGCTTATCATTTCCTCCAATCTAGGGCTGGGTTTTGGAGAGTCATTCGCCTACAGGTGACTGACAGCAGGGTTGGTGATGAAATCCTGGGTGCAAAAACATCTCGCCTCAAAAAGGCTCCAGCAGAGCCAACAAATTCCTCCAGCTGAGCTGGCACCGCCACACCAACCCTCTGCTGGTGGATGCAGCTGGACAAACCCGTGGTGGGGAGCTGATTTCATGGCTACGCTCCAAAATCCCGCCTGTCTGCAACGGGAAAAATCTGATTTTCACACCAGCTGTCCCTGGAGAGGCGGGAACGCGGCCAGGAACGGCAAGGCAGGACAAGCCCTGCTCCGTCCCTGCCTGGTGGCCCTGGGCACGCTGCTCCCTGCCAGGGCTGCAGCAGGGAGCAAACTCCGTGCAGGGACAAGACTGGACACGCTGTTCCCTCTTTGTGGTGGCTCTGGATGCCGCCAAGCAGCTCCTTGGGAAAAAAATCCGTGTTCCAAGAGGCCCTGACAACAGCAATGCAAAGGCTCAGGGGGATTTATTTCTCCTTTCCCAGGTTTATTCCTTTGTCAGATTCACTCCCTTCCCAGATTTAGCTCTGTCCCAAATTCATTCCTTTCCCAAATTCACTCTCTTCCCAGATTTCCCCCTTTCAAAAATTAATTCCTTTCCCAAATTAATTCCTTTCCCAAATTCACTCCCTTCCCAGATTCCCCCCTTTCCCAAACTCCCCTCTTCTCCAGATTCCCTCCTTTCCCAGATTCACTCCTTTACCAAATTCCCTCCTCTCCCAAATTCCTTTCTGCCCCAGATTTATTCCTTTTGTAAAACCACTCCTTTACCAGATTTATTCCTTTACCAATTTCACTCCTTTCCCAATTTCATTGCTTTCCCAGATTCCTTCCTCTCCCAGATCCCTTTCTCTCCCAGATTCATTCCTTTCCCAAATTTACTCCTTTTCCAAATCTATTCCTTTCCCAGATTCCCTCCTTTCCCAGATTTATTCCTCTCCCAGATTCACTCCTCTCCCAACAGAAGTGACATCAAACACACTTTGCAATGTGTTGGAAGGAGCATCATTCCATCATCACACTTAGATTAGAGTTCAAGGAAATTACCTGAGAATTCCCAAAGAGGAGCAGGTCAGTAAAACACCTTTTTTTAGCCCAGCTGAGTGAGCCATGAGCTCAGGCTACACCTGTCACCCACTGGATCTGAAATCACAAAACCCCAGACTGGTTTAGGTTTGAAAGGACCTTAAATCCCATCCATTCCACCGCTGCAGGGACACCCCCCACCATCCCAGCTCGCTCCGAGCCTCATCCAACCTGGGCTTGACAAAACCCTTTAAAAACGAGTCTTTAAAGGGGAGTTTTCAAACCTATTCTTAACGGGGCTTTGCTCTTTCAAACACTGAGAAAACCTCATCAGAAATGAGGATGTGAGCAGGGAAATAAATGCCACCCGTGTGCCAGGGAGTGTCACAGCTGCCTGGAGAGGAAAACGTCCCCAGGCCGGGGCATCACCTCCTCCTGCTTTTCCCTGGGGAGCCCAAGGAGAGCTGGCAGCCTGAATCCATCCTAAAATAAAGATCCAGGCTGGTGGCTTGACTTATCCACTCAGCTCAGCTCCCTCAGCCCCCGCTGCCCTAAATCAGTTGTGACAGGTCCGGCCCCGGAACATTCAGGCAGCAGCTCCGCTGGATTAACCCCGCTGATGCACTCGCTAAATCCCGGGGCCACCCAGAGCCCCGGGGCTCTTGGAGCCAGCCCGAGCCGGGTCCACCCTGCTCACAGCCCGGGGACACCTCGGGGATCCGCAGGATGGAGAAAAAATAAAAATAAAACGCAATAATTGAAGAATAAAGCTGAGCAAGGTAGAGGTTTGGAGTGATGGAGGCAGGACGGGGCTCCCTGAACCTGGGGCTGATGGGGAGCGCTGGGAGCAAAGGGAACAGCCCATAATATGCAGCCCGGGCTGCTGAAAGGTTTTTACTGAAATGTTACGGGGGTGATGAGAGCACAGGGCTGGGCTGGCTCTGAACTGCGTCCCCAGCATGGCAGGAACAGCAATCCCGGGAATGGGAGATGGGAATGGGAAATTGGAAATTGGAAATTGGAAATGGGAAATGGAAATGGGAATGGGAATGGGAATGGGAATGGGAATGGGAATGGGAATGGGAATGGACATGGAAATTGGAAATTGGAAATGGGAATGGGAACGGGGAATGGGAACAGGAATGGGAACGGGAACAGGAACAGGAACGGGAACAGGAACGGGAAATGGGAATGGGAATGGGAATGGGAATGGGAATGGGAATGGGAATGGGAATGGGAATGGGAATGGAAATGGGAATGGGAAGGGGAATTGGAAATTGGAAATGGAAATGGGAGTGGGAATGGGAATGGGAAATTGGAAATGGGGAATGGGAATGGGAGTGGGAATGGGAATGGGAAATTGGAAATGGGGAATGGGAATCGGAGTGGGAATGGGAATGGGAATGGGAAATGGGAATGGGAGTAGGAATGGGAAGGAAATCCCATGCAAGGAAATCTCCCAACAGCCAGCAAATCACCAAAGCCACTAGAAAATATTCCTCCTTTTCCTACAATTCCCAGGAGCTGGGAACATTTGGGTCCTGCTGCTGCTTTAGGAGGATGCTCCATGTGGCAGAGAAGGACAGGTCCCTTTGGAGAAGGATTTTCCTGCTCTGCTGGTTCTCCATCAGCCTGGGATCCCGTGGATCTGAAGCAGTTTTGCTGAAACTGGCAATTTAATTAGTGAGGGGGGAAAAAAAATATCCGGTATAATTCAGGAAGAAACATAATTTCCAAGTTAATGAGATAAATATTTTAATTACAGCACTTGACAAGTTATGACTTTGCCAAGATCTTCTCTTGGGGAGGCTGCACATTTTTTCCTTGGATTTCAAGCAAGAGAGGGTGGGAGAGGAGAGGGGAGAAAGCAGAGGAGGAAAACCATGGGAAGGAAGACAAGCAGCAGGAAAGGGTTTGGTAAAAGCAACAGGAAACTTTTCAAAATGAAGAAAGACCAGGCAACACCATCTCAGGGGGGCTCTGGTGACACAGGATAAGGATTTAGGTTGGATTTAGATGGATATTGGGAAGGAATTCTCCCCAGAGAATCTGGAATAGGATTCCCAGATCCCTGCAGGTGTCCCAGGCTGGACAGGGCTTGGAGCAGCCTGCGATGGTGGGAGGTGGAACTGGCTGAGCTTTGAGGTCCCTCCCAGCCCAAATCTCCCCCTGAGTCCCTGCAGGCTCTCCCCAGCCCCTGGGTGCCAGGTGAGCGCCGAGCCCTTGGCAGCTCCCAGGGCAGGAAGTTTTTTCCCTTGGAAGGCGGCTCCTGGGGCTGAGATTTGTTTTCTCTGCAGGGCTCAACAGAAAAATTCCATTTCCTCCTCAGAGCTGCAGCCCTGGCTCCCGGCAGCTCAGCTTTTCAGGGCTCTGCTCCTCTTGGGGACACCTGGGGCTGTTCAGTGTCCCCACTGCCACCACACACCGCCATAAAACCCGCATCGGTTCCAGCTTGATTTGAGCTCAGCTTGATAAATCCACCGTGTCTGGCAGATGATTCATTGATCCCCGTGACCACCTGACAGGTTCTCAGGTCTTTATTAGTCCTGAATCACATCTGCTCGTAAATACCTGAGGGGTTTTTCACACCTTGGGTTATTATTAAGCGACGACTCCTTTCGGCTGCTTTAGAAAAATATTTCCTGCTCTTTTCGGCTTCTGCAGGATTCCAGGAAGCAGCAGAACCTCCCCCAAACACATCCTCACATCTGGGACTGCGGGCTGCAGCCACAGTTGGAGCGATTGAAAAGTTAAATAACAGGGAAAGAGAAAGGACTCGAAGCTAAGCAGAGTCATTGTTTACCTGCCGTGTTGGTTTTGAGATGGTATCAAACTGCAGAGCAGGAACTCAAACAGCAGGGACTGACTTTGATAAAAAAACATCCTTCCTTCCTTCCCTGCTGCATCTGGGGAGGAGCCCGGGATCGCCGAGAGAGGGACAGGGACACTGCCAGCCTGGGGTGAGGGACAGGGACACTGCCAGCCTGGGGTGAGGGACAGGGACACTGCCAGCCTGGGGTGAGGGACATTTCCAGTCTGGAGTAGGGACATTTCCAGCCTGGAGTGAGGGACATTTCCAGCCTGGGGTGAGGGACAGGGACACTGCCAGCCTGGGGTGAGGGACATTTCCAGTTTGGAGTAGGGACATTTCCAGCCTGGGGTGAGGGACATTTCCAGCCTGGAGTGAGGGACATTTCCAGTTTGGGATGAGGGACATTTCCAGTCTGAGGTGAGGGACATTTCCAGTTTGGAGTAGGGACATTTCCAGCCTGAGGTGAGGGATATTTCCAGTTTGGAGTAGGGACATTTCCAGTCTGGGGTGAGGGATATTTCCAGTTTGGAGTAGGGACATTTCCAGTTTGGAGTAGGGACATTTCCAGTCTGGGGTGAGGGACAGGGCACTGCCAGCCCTGCAGAGGTGCCAAACATCACCCAGGAGCTGCCAACACGGAGCCAAGACAATTCCCTGCTCTCTTTGGTAGCCCAAAATCACCACAGCTGGAATAAAAGAGGAGCTGGGATCAGAATGAAATGTGGTGGGCTCAGAGGTGCTTCCAAATTTGGGTGGTTTTTTTTCCGAGTGGGAATGGAGAAAATTTTCTTTATTTTAGAAGTTGTGGGCAGCTCTGAGCTGGATGCACACAGGGATTGAAGGAGGGAATTCCACCAGAAAACAGCTCTGAGCTGGAGCCAGCCTGGGCCCTGGTTATTTATTCCTGAATTTGGCATTTCCCAGGGAACATTTTGCATTTCCCAGCTCCCTGGGAAGCTGGGCACGGATGGGCTGGGATGAAACAAGGAGAAGGGAAATTCTTTACCCAGAGCTTTCTCCACAGGAATCTGTTCCACTCTGCAGAAGTGAGCCCAACCTCCCTGTGTTAGAGCAGCCACAGCCTGGGGATGTTCCTGCCTTTGTCCCCTGTCCCATCCCAAGGAAATGTTGGGAATGCTCTCCCTGTGCTGTCCCAGTCCCCCCAAGCAGGACCTGCCTCTGGGAGCTGCCTGAAAAAAAAACCAAAAAAAACCAGCCCCAGAGCTGGAAGGGGTTAAAATGCCCAGATTTCGGAGGGATTTCTCCCTAATCTGTGCACATGTCCCGGGGATCAGGGCTGTGGGTGGTGGTGCAAGCCTGTGGCAGGCGTTCAGCCCCATGGCCCAGCACCTGACTGCCTCAGCAAACCCTCTTAGCCCTGCACTTTTCAAATTTAATTAAGAGGCTCCTCTGACGGGCTTAAAGCCGCTGCTGTGCCAGCCCCAAAGCGCTCCCAGGAGGGAGCAGGGACAGAGTTTCACCCAAAATCACAAAGCAACAGCAGGGAGGAGGGGGGGAAATGTAAAAAAAAAAAAAAAAATTAAAAAATAATAAAAAACCAAAGCCTGAAGGTGATGTTGAGAGCTCGGGGTCAGATTCTTTTCTGCAGAGGTAATGGGGGGAGAGGGAGGAAATTCAGGTTAATAAAAAACGGGCTCTGGTGGTTAAAGTTTGCCAGCCCCGAGGATGTGCTCACCCTGGGATGTGGCCAGAGCTGCTGAGCCGTGGGGCTCCCGGGGCAGAGCTGCTGCTGGCACTGCCAGGGAAATTCCTCATTTCCAGAGCTCAGGTGCAGCGATCCCCAAGGGATCCTGCCCATCCCTCCCCACCTCCCCAGCCACGCTGGGAAAATCCACATGGCAAAACACACACAGATTTGCATGAACAATATAGCTCCGAGGATAGCTGAACAAGTGAGAAAGAGTTTTTAGGGGTTGTGTTGGACAGATATCTGGTATTTAAACTTAACACATTAACTGAAGTTATTTAAACACTTCAAGCTGGCTAATTGACAAATCTGTACTACTAAAAGCAAGCAAAGCAAAAGCATAACATATAATTGAACTTCATATTTTCCTTTAACTATTCTCTAACAAAAAAAAATCTACAATATTTCTATTCTAACATTTCTCCAGGAGAATTTATCCCAGGAAAATCAGCTCCATCCAGGCAGGGACCCCCAGTTTGGCAGAGTAAAGGTGAGAACCTCAAAGCTCCATCCAGGAGGAAGATCCCAGCTACCCCAAACAGCCTAAAGTTCCCAAAGTTAGTCCCAGACTAAGCTCCAGTTACGCCTGGAACTGCAAATTCAATTTACCTGCACGACAGCAGCTCCATGCCCTGACTTGAAACTGGAAGTTTTGGGTTGAGGAGTTTGGGTTCCCGCCCCCCCAACGCCATTTTTGGCTGCTTGGCAAAGTCCCCCCAGCAGGAAATTCGGAAGAGAAACAGCCTCAGTGTCAACAGTGCCCCGAGCCTGTTTACCCAGGGCTATTTGCACGAGATAATCGCTCACAAGTGTCTCACCTCCTCCACTCCGCCACGGCCAAGTGATGTCATGGAAGTGGCATCCAGGGCAGGAGCCAAAGTGAACCAGCATAACCCAGGTTTTCCCTGCAGGAAAGCGCTCAGGAGCCTCCCCACGAGCGGGGAACGGAGCTCCGCTGCTCGCGGGGCTGCTCGGGGCTGGAGATGAGCTCCTCTTTAACTTTGGGATTGTCCAGGACATGGAATGAGCTCCCCTTCTCCTTTGGGATTGTCCAGGGCTTGGAATGAGCTCCCCTTTAACTCTGGGATTGTCCAGGACATGGAATGAGCTCCATTTTTCCTTTAGGATTGTCCAGGACTTGGAATGAGGTCCCCTCCACCTGGAATAGAAATTCTTTTCCCCAGAACTCCCCTTCACAAGGAATCAGCTCCCCTTTCCTCTGGGATTCTCCGTGACATGGAATCTGCTCCCATTTTATTTTGGGCCTGTTCAGAACATGGAATCAGCTCCCTATTAACTCTGGGACTCTCCAGGACTTAGAATGAGCTCCCCTTCACCTGGAATAGAAACTCCTTTGCCCAGAACTCCACTTCACAAGGAATCAGCTCCCCTTTTCCTTTGGGACTGTCCAGGCCATGGACCCAGCTCCCCTTTTCCCCTGGAATCTGCAGCAGCAGAGCACTGCTTTGTATATAACTCAACGCAGATTTTGTAGGAGAAAAAAAATAAATTAAAAAAGAAATAAATTTTGCATCATTTCTAACAAGCACAGCCAGGAGGGTCCTGCTTGCAGGGGACTCCTGCACCTGGATGGATTTGCAGCCCTCGTTAAAAACAAGGGCAAGTGGGAAGCTGAGGTTCCCTCCAGCTCCTTTCAGCCCTCAGTGTTCCCAGAAGCTCAGGGACCACAGGGACAGCCCTGCTTGGCAGCCCTCAAAAAGAACCCTCTTGCCATTTTATCCCATTCTTTAAACAACTAAAAGCCAAGAGGGAGGTGGAGACCGGGGGGGGGATCAGACGATTAAATATCCCCAGCAGCTCAGAGAAAGAGGAGCACAGGAACAAAGGGGTGAGGGGGGAAAAAAATCTGCTTTTTATTATTAAACTATTCTCTCAAATTTCTAATAAGCAGGTTGAAGTTTAAATTACCAGATCCCTGACAAAGTCAGGATCCAAACAGTTCAGGAGGCTGCAGATAACAATCGCCTTCCCCCAGATCGCTTTCAAGGCCTTTTCTGGCAGACAAAGCTCCCATTCAGAGGGGCACAGGGACCTCGGGGCTTTGATTTCCCTCAGCTCTGCAGCCCCAAAGGACAGGAGCAGCTCCTGCACCTGCAGCATGGAAAAGCACAGGAATTCCAGGCACAGAAAGGAGCAGGAATGCTGGAAAAGCAAGGGGGAAACTGAGCATCCACGGCAGCCTGAGCCCTGGAAATGCAACTGAGCCCCGCTCAAATCTCAAAAATATAATAAATATCATAAATATCACAAATACCACAAATATCACAAATCTCAAAAATATCATAAATATCACAAATATCACAAACATCACAAACCTCACAAACATCACAAACATCACAAAACTCACAAATATCACAAATCTCAAAAATATCATAAATATCACAAATCTCACAAATATCACAAATATCACAAATATCACAAACCTCACAAACCTCACAAATACCACAAACATCACAAATATCACAGATGTCCCAGATATGGGGAGTTAAAAATGAGGGAATGAGGTGCTGTGAGTGCACACAGAGCTCTGTGATCCCAGAGTTTGGGTGCCGGGCAGGAAAAAGGCAGAGCCAAAGGATGTGCCACAGCTTGTCCCAGGTGGGATTAAAGCTGGAAACATTCCTGAATCTGGCAGGAAGGATGTACCAAATCCCTGCTCGTAAAAGTTCTGAGGGAATTTAAGGGGAAGAGACATTTGAGAGTGGATTGGGAAGGTGAGACCGGGCAGGTGAGAATCACAGAAAACCTGGGGCAAAGAGCAGCGAAATCTGCATTTCCAGCACCACAAATGCATCCAGATCCCAAAAGGGTGGAAGGATCTGCAGACCCTGGGCTGCTTTCATCTAATTCCTGTGTCACAGTTCCTCTGGAGTCTGTCCCCAGCTGACACAGGGTGACAGACACAGACACCAAACTTCACTTCCAGCTGGGGATTTGGCTGTGCCAGACCCGTTTTCAGCTCAAACCCGTGGGTTGTGACCCCAGAGGAGCCTCGAGGAGGCTGTGCCCAGCTCCCCTCAACCTGTGCCCCACTAATTGGGGTTAATTAAGGGGCCAGAGGGGGACCTTGACTCCAAGGCACAGGCTCGGTGCTCATCCCTGGGGATCAGCTGGACAAACACAGCATCTCCTTCACCCCCAGCACCGGGACTGAGGATTCTGTAGGAAATGCCATCCCTGCATCCCTCCCCTCGCCCCCTGCCTGCTCCCTTTCCCTGGCGAGGGAGGAGCAGGAGGAATCTCCTTTTCCCATGGGTTTTCCCTGGCTGCCCTCTCCCCCTGCTCAGCACTGAGGTCGATAATTCCTGAAAAAGGCTGAAAAGGCTCCACATTCCCACGCTGCCCTTCCCAGAGTGGCAGGAAAGAGCAGGAAGGGGGGCCAGGGGCTGGCAGAGCCCACCTGGAGCAGGTGAGCTCCCAAAAGCAGCAGGAATTTTCCTCCTCCTCCCCGGGAATGTTTTGTCCCACCTGCCCAGCAGCTCACGGAGGTGCCAGCGAGGTAAAGGACAAGAACAAAACAACATCCCCTAAACCCTCTTCTCTTCTGGAGCCTGGAGTTGAGGCTGAGTTTCCTGCCCCAGGGTGAAGAGCCCAGCGCTGCTCAGCCTCAGGGCTGTGTGTCCCACCTCCTCCACTTCCAGCACTCCCAAAAAAAAGAGGGGAAATGCCCTGAAGCAGCATTTGGGATTTGGGATTTGGGGACAGTTTCCCCAGGGACACTGCACCCACCCCAGTCATGGCCGCGAGCGGCTCCAGCAGCCAGCCTGGGAAGGCAGAGGAAGGAGATTTAATTCCTGCTCTGCCAACAACCCATAGATCACCCTGGAAAAACTTCCCCCGCACCTTCCCCGTCACAATTCCTCTAATTAATTCAGGAGAAAATTAATTACAGCAGGATTTGCGGCAGCACAGCGTCTAATGACCGGCTCCTCTGCTCCAAAGCAGATCATCCCAGCTCCCGCCTGCGCTGCCAAACCTGGCCCTGCCTCCCCCCTCCCCAGCCCAGCACAAAGCCCTGCTCTAAATTAGGCAGGGAAAGAGTGGCTTGGCAAAAGCGAATCAGAGCGCTGAGGTCAGGCCCTGCAGAACAACAGCGGTGCCTAAAGAAACCCCGGCGCTAATCCCGTCATGCTTCCGCCAAAGATTCCCCTTTTCAAGGGTTTTCTTCCTGGTAAACAAAGTTCTCTCCATTGGGCTGTGAATTTCAGGGCATGGTTGCTTGGTGATGCCAGGCTGCAAACCAGGGGGTTTGTGCTCCCCAGGCTGCAGAGGATGGCACGGGGTTTAGTGAGGGAATTCAAAGGGAATTGGAGTCTCAGGGCTGATTTGCACCACAATTACTCCGACCTGCAGCCGAGTTTTGCTCCTGATAATCTGGGTTTATGTGAAGATGCTCTCCCCATCCATCCCCCGGAGCTGGCTCTGCCCATCTCCCCTTGCTCCTGAGGACATTCCCAAAAGTTTGTGCTGCTGAGTGCCCAAAAGGCAGGATTTACATCTCCCACCAAAGCCTGGGTGCTGCCCTGCATCTGCTGCCCCTCTCCAGGGGCTGCAGCAGCTCCTCCCCAGTCCTGTGCCTGCCCTGATGGGATCCCAGGGTGGTTCCAGCAGCTCCTCCCCGGTCCTGTGCCTGCCCTGATGGGATCCCAGGGTGGTTCCAGCAGCTCCTCCCCAGTCCTGTGCCTGCCCTGATGGGACCCCAGGGTGGTTCCAGCAGCTCCTCCCCGGTCCTGTGCCTGCCCTGATGGGATCCCAGGGTGGTTCCAGCAGCTCCT
>JANRGV010000050.1:10207750-10227866 GCA_024734035.1 Alethe castanea
ACCCCAGGGTGGTTCCAGCAGCTCCTCCCCGGTCCTGTGCCTGCCCTGATGGGACCCCAGGGTGGTTCCAGCAGCTCCTCCCCAGTCCTGTGCCTGCCCTGGTGGGACCCCAGGGTGGTTCCAGCAGCTCCTCCCCGGTCCTGTGCCTGCCCTGATGGGACCCCAGGGTGGTTCCAGCAGCTCTGGGAGCTCAGGAGGACACGGAGCTGAGGCTCCTCCATTCCCTGCAGTGCCCACAGGAGAGGCCCAACGCCGGTGCCATGGCCACAGGGGCTCCTGGCAACCTGTGAGGAGCAAACAATCGCCCTGAGCCCGGCCTGAAACGGGTCAGGAGCTTTGCAGGGCCGGGCTGGCACAGCCCCCGATCCCACTGGCTCAAAGGGAGCTCGGCGCCAGAGCCTGGCTGGCCCCGACTGCAGAGCATCCCCCGAGGCTGAGCGGCTCCAGGGCTGCTCCTGGGGGCTGGGAAGGATGGATCAGGAAAACTTTGTAAATACAGTTGCCTACCAGAAGATTTTGAGAATATGGAAACCATGAGCGAGATTGAAATGAAAGCCACCTTTGAGATACCAAGCCTTAGCTACTAAATAACTAAATAACAATAGGATGGCTGGCCAAAAGTAATCCCCTCTCGATAGAACAATGGTCCAAAGGTCAGAGGAGACCCTGCTAGCTCGGCAGAAAGGGTCCAAAGAGTCGTTTTTAGAGTTTAAAGTATAACATGTTATGTTAATGTAATGATTCTCATAGGCTGTGTGTAAATGCTGTAGGATTTGTATCTTGTGTTAGATTGGTTAGTGGAAATTAGAATATTCAACATGGAAGAAGATTTATTGTATTATAAATGGGAAAATCACTCTCTTACCTCTCTCTTACCTCTCAGAACTCTCACTACCCCCCACTCTCTGCCCTGCTCCCAGCTGTGGCTGGCAGCTCCACCAGGGCCCTTTTCACCCCTGCCCTGTGCAATAAACCACAGGTTTCAAGACCTGGCTTATGGAGATCTCTCCATCTGTCACCACCATCCTGACCACCCTCGTACAGCCTCCTCCACCTGGGCATCCCAAATCTGCCCCCAGAACTGCCAACACCCCCCTGGGTGCCCCTGCCCAGCCCCTCTCCTTGGCACGGCGTCTCAGGAAGCTCGGGGGAGCCTTTTGGGGAAGGAAAGGTTTGTTCCAGCTCCTGGCTGGCCCTGCCAGTCACACTCTGTTATATAATCGCTGAGAAATGCCAGTGCCCGAGCGGCACAGAGGGCACTGCCAGCAGCCTGGGCTGGGAGGGGACAAAGCTGAGCTCCAGGGGCAGCAAAAAATGCATTTTCAGCCCTATTTATCCCCTGCTCATGGCACAGGCAAGGGCTGAGGAGATCAAAGCAGGCTGGCACTTGTTTCAGCCTCTGAAAGCTCCATGAAATTTGTGATTGAGTGAGGAGACACCTCCCTGCCCAGAGGTGTTCAGAGCATCCCCCGATCCCACCTTTCCCATTCCCTCAGTCCTTTTTTCCCAGGTTTCTGCTGGAGGGAGCAGAACCAGGAGCAGCAGCCCGGAGCAGAGCTCTGAGCTCAGCGGGAAATTTGCATTTTATCGAGATTCCCACTCCAGGGAAATCAGCCAAGGAAGCTGCACAAAGTTCCAGAAAGGACCAGCGGGTGTTACAAAGTTACCTCTAAAGTTGCTTGGAATTTTGGGAAGTGGGGGTGTTTTTCATTAAAAACGACCCCAAAAAAATAAAATAAAACAAAATGAAATAAAATAAATAGATAAATAAACAGAAAAAAAGAAAAAAAAAGAGCAAACCTAACTTGGTGCACAACTCAGCTCTTCCCCCAAACTGTTCGCAAACCCAGATTTGAATAAAAACGTGATAAGGTTTCATAGGGAAAACAGAAGGGATTCTATCAGGAAAAGCCGCTCTCTCCTGACAAAATGAGGCTTCAGGGAGCTCCCACGGGCTCCAAGCAGCCTCTGCTGCTCCAAAACCACGGAGTGAGCCCCCGACACTCGGGTGGGGAGCCCCAAATGTGGAGGGGAGCAGACAAAACCCCAGCCGTGCCTCCTGCCGGGGCCGCAGCCCCTGCAGCACCCCCAGCTCCATTGGCCGCTTGTTTTCCCAATTTCTCCGCAGCAAACCAGGCCAGTTGGAAAGAAAAGGAGTAAAAAACAGAGAGGAGGGGGAGGGAACGAGGGAGGGAGGGAAAGAGGGAGGGCGAATTAACTCTTTGCCACCGCGCTGTCCATCTCCAGCAGGTTTTAATCCTGCCACAGCAAGGTCAGAGTTGAAGGCTGGGGTAAAGGGCTTTGTTTTGTCCTTGGGAATCGCGTGTGAGCAGCGGCAGGCGGGAGCGGCTCGGGCCGCGGGCTGGAGGAGGCAGGGCCGCAGTTTCTGCTCCCAGTTGCTGCCAGCTCCCACGGGCATTTCCAGCCCCCTCACCCTTGAAATGCCTTTTTTAAATTTATTTATTTATTTTTACTAAATTGTTTCTTTTATAACGTTTGAAAATTTCTTTTCGGCTTTCTCCTTCAGCGGGTTTAATAAGGATTATTTAATTATTTAATTGAGGATTATTTGGCGGCTGGGGGAAAGATGAAGGAGCTGGTTTGAGCTGAGCACGGGAAAGGCTCGCAGCGAGCCAACGCATCCCAAATTCCATCCAAAAACTCCCATCCCAGCCCGGGATCCCGCGGTCCCGCGCATCCCGTTCCCACGGCAACGCCGCATCCCGCCGGGATGGAGCGATGACGTCACCGGCCGCGCAGCCAATGGCAGCGCGCCGTGGTGATGTCATGGCCGCGCCCCCCCGGCGGGAGCGACCCCCGGGGGACACGGGGGGACAGCTCGGGGACAAACCCGACCCAGCGGGGCTGCGCACACACACACGGCAGCATTTCGGGATTTTTGGCCAGTTTGTTTTTGGTTTTTCCCGTTTCCTGAGATTTTACCTACAGAGGTTGGGCCCTGACACGAGGTGATGCTGTCAGACAGGAGCTGTTTTGGAGCAAAACACGGAGCAGGGAAAGGCGCGGTGGCACAGGAGGGACACGAGGCCACCAGGAGGGAGAGGAGAGAACGGGAAAAGGAGCAGGGGGAGCAGAGACATTGCCAGGCAGCACTGGGAGCACGCTGGGAAGGAGCCAAAATTTCCTTTATGTATATTAGAAAAAACAGTGTTTCTCTATAAGCTCGGTTTTTAATGCTCAAATTTAATTTCTGTATTTAATTTTAAAAGCATTGTATTAAGAGTATAAATTCTGTATTACAGAATGATTTTGATTTCTGTTTTATTGTTTAACCCGAATTCTTTCAACATTCCAAGCAAATTTTCGAAAGCCTCCAGACATGCCCCTGAATCAAATGTATAAAAATAATTAGTTAAGTTGTGAATTTAATGTTCCTTTGTTTTCTTTTTTATTAATTCTCTCTTTTATTTTAGCACGTCTCCTATGACCTGACCCTGTGCTGTCTCATGATTTTAAGTATTTTTCAGAGTTCCAAGAAAATGATCTGAGCTTCATTGAAAGTCTCTTCTGAATTGCTAGTCTTGTGGTTTTCCTGAGTTGTTCTTACATAAGTACTCCAGCAGCCTGCCATGCTCCAAGCATCTCATCCTGAGAAGAAACTTCAGAGAAAGGAGCTGCTGAAGAAATTTGATTTCTTTTTCACCCTGAAATGTTTGTCCAGCGCCAGCAGCGCTCTGGATCACGCGGCTGGGTCACAGCAGTGTCCCCTCCCCGGTGCCCTGCCTGGCAAGGGACACAAAGGGTGACACAAAGGGTGACACAAAGGGTGACTCACCCCCCTCAGCCCCTGCCAGCCACGGAACGCTGGGTTCAGCCGGGCTTTAGATTAACCCCGGGCCCTGAAAGCCTTTCCAGGGAGCAAAGCCTTTCCTGCGCAGGCTCGGGTGGCCGTGACACGGTGCCAGCAGCGCTGTCCCCGCTGTCCTTGCCCGGCTCACCTGCCCAAACAGCCCGCACGTCGCTCCTGTTGCCAAAACTGCGGCTCGGCCGCGCCCAGGGGAGAGCAGCAAAACCTGGCCGGGCGCAGGGGACGGGTGGTGGCACCCCTGGGGACAGCAAGGTGGCACCTGGGGGCATTTCAGTCCGAGGGGAGAGCCCAGCATCGCCCTCCGGGAGAGCTGCACTAATCAGGGCATCGGCTGGGGGGGTCTTTGTTCTGCTAAGGTTTGGGAAGAGATTTGGGGTTGGATTGGAGGGGCACTGAGGGTGAGGTTTGGGATTGGATTAGAGGAGCACTGAGGATGAGATTTGGGATTGGATAGAGGGGTACTGAGAGTGAGATTTGGGGTTGGATAGAGGGGTACTGAGGGTGAGATTTGGGATTGGATAGAGGGGTACTGAGGGTGAGATTTGGGATTGGATAGAGGGGTACTGAGAGTGAGATTTGGGGTTGGATAGAGGGGTACTGAGAGTGAGATTTGGGGTTGGATAGAGGGGTACTGAGAGTGAGATTTGGGGTTGGATTAGAGGGACACTGAGGATGATAACACCGCTGACACGCCATAAAAGCCCAGAGTGCCACTGTGGGTTTTGGGATAACCCACCAAACACCCCTGGTTCTCTGCCAAGAGGAGAAAAGAGCAGTACAGCAGGGCCAGAGCCCCTGTCCTGCCAAACTCCCAACTCTCTCTGCTCCCAGGTTCAGCCAGACCCTCCCTTCTCCTCCACCTGCCCCGAGCAGCTTCTCCATCAGCACCAGCCCCTCTCCAAAGAGAATTTCTCCTGCCCTCAAAGCCTGGGGGAGCCGCAGCCCAGAGCTGCCAACCAGCCGCTCCTCCCTCGCCTGCCGCTCACAGATCGGGGGCAGGGAGAGGATTTCTCAGCCCCAGTCCTGCCCGACAGGTTTGCTCTGCTGTCCCACATCGCTGCTGCTGCCGGGAAAGCCCCGGGGCGCAGCGGGGCACGGCCGGAAGCGATTAGGATGGCTGGAAAAGCGCTCCGGCAGCTCCAGAGCTCACCCAGGTCGGATTTGTGAATGAGGAAAGCCTCGTGAACCTCATAAATGTCAGGATAAATCACCTGCGGGCATTCCCCGCTCGGCACGAGCGGCCGCAGGTCTTTGCACGGAGACAGCAACCCCAATTTCGGGGTCTGAGACAGACAGCAACCCCAATTTCGGAGTCTGAAACATCAACCCCAATTCTGGAGGTTTTTTTTCCTTTCCCTGCCCGTGCTGGGGGAGGATATCAAAGGAAGGGGGCAAGGATAATGCCCGGAATTCCAAAGGTTTGGCCGTGCCCACCTCACCTGCGGGTCTCCTGGAGGGAAAAAGCTTTTGTGGCCTCTCAGAGCTGTGCTGGGGTCACAGCAGCAGCACCCTGGGGCTTTGGGGGGAAGAAAGGAGGGCAAGGACAAGGACAAGGGCAAGGACAAGGGCAAAGACAAGGGCAAGGACAAAGACAAGGACAATCCATGGCTTTACATCCAAATGGGGAATTCTGGTGGCTCCAGGGATACCCAAGGGCTTTGACCCTCCAGCAGGGCTCAGCTGAGCCTGCCCAGCCCTTCCAAGCACTCCCCACCTTCCTCTCCTGGATGCACCAGGATCACAGGGCCAGGACTGGAATCACAGCTCTGAATTTTGGGCCAACCCTCGGAGCCATCCCCAGGCTCGGTGAGAAGCCAGCCTGCCCCAAAAAACGCCTCTCCAAGGGGTCAGGCTGCCCCCCCAGCACCCCCAACATCCCTGGCACGGCTCAGCCCCGCTGCTGCTTTCCCTGGAGCTCAGCTCTGTTTTCCAAACCACTTCGGGAAGAGACTTTCCCACCCATGAGTCACCTCCTCGCAGCATCGATCAGGAATTTCTAAAAATAACCGCAGATAATGATCTCAGGCTCAGGTGTTGGCTCACAGGCAGGGCAGGAAAGCCGGGGCTGTGCTCCAGGACTTCATCCCACATTTTGACTCAGGGCTTGGGTATGGAATGACAGCCCCAGACACCTTCTGGAGGTTTCCTTCAGGGGGTTTGGGGGAAGGAAAAAAAATCCCAAAGTGCCAACAGCATCTCAGAGCCCTGCAGCTTTCAGTGATGGGGTGAGGAAGAGTCAGGGCACATTTCTGAGCCCTCTGTGTGCCCAAAAATCCCAGCTCAGCTCCCACTGGAAGCACATCCTTTAATTCTGGGGTGGGTTTGGGATTCTGGGGCTGCCACCACATCTCCCCACAGACAAAACCCAGAAATAAAACAAAACCCAACCCAGCTCCAGCAGCTTCCCTCAGGCCCTATCACCCAAACTTCTCCATCTCCCTAAATCCAATCCCTCGGCAGGAAAGGCAGGAGGGAAATGTGGGGAAGAGCCCAGCTCGGATTTACCCACTGGGGGTCACTCATGGGGGATTCACAAATTCCCAAATCACGTCCTTGGAGCAGGCCTGGAGGGGACAGTGCAGGAGGGAGCAGGGACACTGCAAATATTCATCCCAGGACTGCCAGTTCCCAGGATTAATTGGAGGCTGTTGAAAACCAGCAGCTCTCCTGAAATCCTCAGCATGGGAAGAAACTGAACTCCAATTTTAGGCTTTGGTTTAAAAATTAAAAAATGACATTTCTGTAGCTGCTGAAAAAACCACGATTTTTTCTCCCATGATTATTGGAGCACACCCCAAAGGGTTGATATTGAAGGGTAAATCAAAAACACCCCAAAATCACCTCTAAAAAGGAAATTAATTGAGTTTTCTATGCCTATTCTATACATTTTAGAGCACGTGGAGAGGGAGAATTTTCAGAGAACCTGTGTTTGCTCCCAAGCAACCACTGCTTTTGCAAAGGACTCCTTTTCAGCAGGAAACTCTGAGGATTGGATTCCCTGCCTCCCAGGAATGTTCCCTCCCTCAAACCCCCGGGATCTGTGGCACTGCCCAGGTGAGGGCTCCCAGCGCCAGCCCCATAACCCGGGCTCAGATTTGTGTTTGGGACACGGGCAGGGAGAAAAGCTCTCCCAAAAAACGCTGATTTTCGCTCTGAGCAGCCCCGGCTCAGCCAGCACAGGGTGCAGCAAACAGTCCCTGTTTAACCAGGCATTACCCGAGCGCCTTTCCCACACCCAGACATCCTGGCACCGCCGAATCCACACAAAACCCTCCAGGATGCGGTGGCGAGGCTCGAGCACCTCGCCCGAGGGCAAACAGGAGCCGGGGGCGCTGGGGGCGGGTTTGTGTCCCTGCTCTGTGCCGTCCTCAGCTCCGTCCGTGCGTGGGCAGATCCCTGCTGGGCTCCCTCCCACCTCTCTGCCGTGCCCCAGGATGTGCGTGGATCCTTTTTCCCACTCCCCAAAAACTCCCACTCACCCTCCTCTTCCTCTTCCCAGCCATTTGCAGCTCCTCATCCTGCTCCCAGGAGACCTCTGGGGCTGCCCAAAAATCTCTCCCGACGGGAATTCCAACCCAGCTTCATTTCAGGGATGGGAATTCCAACCCAACCTCAATTTCAGGAATGGGAATTTCCAACCCAATTTCTTTTCAGTGATGGGAATTCTAACCCACCTCGAATACTCTCAGGGATGGGAATTCCAACCCAACTTCATTTCAGGGATGGGAATTCCAACCCAACTCTCCCTTCATGGATGGGAATTCCAACCCAACTTCATTTCAGGGATGGGAATTCCAACCCAACTCTCCCTTCAGGGATGGGAATTCCAACCCAACCTTCATTTCAGAGATGGGAATTCCAACCCAACTCTCCCTTCAGGGATGGGAATCCCACCCCACCGCTCTCTTTGCTGGATCCCAGAGGGAAGCAGAGCCCTCCCAAAAGCTCTGTGCCCAGCTGAGGAGCCCCCAGCCCTCTCCTTTCCCCTTTCCCCCCTGGCTGGGGAATGCCCGTGCCTGGCACTGCCCTAAACCCGTCAGCGCACACTAAACCCCCCGAGGCTCGGTGTAAATCAGATTTACTGCCCCCTGCCCTCACTCCCGGCCCTTTCCCAACAGGAATTCTGCTCCTGGCCGAGGGGAAGGGCTGTTCTGCTCACTGAGGGGGGGAAATCAGGAAATGTTGAATTCTCCGCGTGGAATAATCCTCCCTGCCAGCCCAAAAACCTCGGCTGGGTCCAGGACTGGCATTGCCAGGCTGGGGGGTCACTCTGGGGCTGATGCCAGCCCTGGACACCACTGAGGCTGCTTTGGGGTGCAGGGTGACACTGGGGGAGGGTCAAACCCAACGGGAATCACCGCCCGTGCCTGGGGCGCTAATTAACATTTAAATCCCGCTCGGGTGTATTTTTAGCTTAAACTAAGAAGATAAATTTGGGTTTCTCGGTGTTGTTTTAACACCTGAGCCCAAAGCCACAACCCTATCACCACCATAACCTCAGGAGCATCCTCCCCTCTCCGGGAGAACATTCCTGCAGCTTCCACACCCACAGCCCCGGCAGCGGGCAGCCAGCCTCCCAATTACAGCAATTAACTCCTGGGTATTAATAAACCAGCCTGCCTTTCCTAAGAGGAAAACCTGCAGGGGCTTGTCAGAGGAACAAGGAGCCCTGGGCGATTTTTGGGGGGGAATAATTGAAGTGACATTTCAAATTCAGTTTGACATTCAATTCAAATTTGGGGGAGAGATGCAAAGACCACGAGTGTCCTCCCCAGCCCAGGGAGCTCCTGCAGAAGATGAAACATGGAAACATCCAGGGGGATTTTTGCATCTGCACCCCCCAGAATTTATGGGTCACTCATTCCTGACACAACCTGGATGCTGCAGGGGCCAAATTCCAGGAGGAGTGCAGGGAGACAGGGAATATTTTCTCCTTCCCAGCCTGGGAAGGTTTTATTTGCCTTTCTGGGGGTTTTTTTAAGGCAGGAGGGTTGCAGGTATAAAAGGAGCTCCAGCCCTGCCCTTCCTCCCCTCTTTCCCAACATTTCACTGCCTGTTTTCCTTTTCCAAGCACGAGGAGCAAGACCAGACACAGAGAGAGGAAGCAGCAGCTTCCTTCCCCATCCAAGGCCAATTATTCCAGGTGTTATGCAAGGCATCCATTCCCATCCCAAACTCCCAGCCCAGCCTGGAAATGTCCATCCCAAAAACGGAGCCAGGGCAAAATTTCCATCCCAAAGGAGCTTTGCTGCAGCCTCCACTGCAGGTGGGATTCCCAGTTAATCCCCCAGGCCAGGGATCCCCTCACAGCTCCCCAGGGCCCAGGCATTTACATCCCATTTTATATGGAAAACACTAAAATGGGATCACACCTTTTAAAACAGATATTTCCACCTCGCTGCAACACCCAGACTCTGCCACCAGGCCTCGAATTTTAATTGAAAAAACGTGATTTAGGTTAATTGGCAGCAGATGAGTTGCAGGGCTCAAAAGCAGGGGAACATTTGATCCAGCAGATTTATGGCAGCAGGGACTCCACCATCCCAGGTTTTGCATCCCCCTCACAGCCCCACTGCCATAACAGCTCAGCTGGCCAAAAAAAAAAAAAAGAAAAAAAAAGTAATTAGTGTTTAATTTCTTAACAATTTTTTTTTTACCTTCCTTTTAATTGCTCCACATAAAACTGTCCTAGAATTTTACAGCCTGGCCCAGTCCTCTTTGCTGGTTTTAATTAGGCTGAGGCAGGGCTGGCACTTAATTTGGAGAGGGGGAGGATGTCAGACCATGCTCAGGGAAGGTTTTGCCATTCCAAGCGCCCAGAAAACACCAGCAGGAGCAGCAGGGAGCAGCAGCAGAGCGCTCCCAGAGCTGGGCTGGCTCATCCTGCTCCAAAAAATCCCTGCTGGAAGGGAGCAGAGAATTTCCTGTCCTTGAGGGCCACCAAAGCACGGAGGCTTAGAGGGAAAATGAGTTTAGTTCTGGGTAATTCCCATTCCTGGGGGATTGGGGCTCCAGCCCTGGGAGCCTCCAGAGCACCAGGAACAGAATCCCAAAACACTCCCAGGCTGCAGGACAGAACTGCTGCCCCTGGGCCTGGCCAGCAAGGGTTAATATTTGCATTTGGGAAAGCAAACTCATAAATCCCGTGGGTTTCTCCATCTGAGCCCAGTGTGGGTTTTTTCCTGGGAGGGAGGCCAGGCTGCTTTTCCAGCTGCTCCCCCAGGTAAATCCTGCCCTGGTCCCACCCTGCCCTGGCTGTGTTTGCTCAGGGCTGGGGGATCCAAAGGCCTTGGAGGGAAAAGTTCCTTAGAGCTCCAAAAATTCCAAACCGAGCACTGAGACCCCCAAATCCATTCCTGGGGTTGAAAGGGCAGTGCCAGTCCATGGATCCACGCAGGATTTTGGGTTGGGATTGTGCTGGGAAAGGATGGCACAGTGGCAGCAGGGTCAATCACAGCCTGGGCTCAATCTTGGAAACCTTTTCTGACCTAAATGATCCTGGGAGAAATTTCCTCTCACCCTGGCTGCTCCCAAATGATTATTTTGAATCCATCCTCATGAGGCCACTCTGCTTTTTATATGACAGAACCCCCCTTTTTTTTTGTTAAATAATGTTCTAAATCCTAAAAAAAATAATGATCATAAACTGATATTTCCACTACATAAATATCCCTTTTATGTTCTATTTCCACACAGCACCTTCCAGTGCTTGCAGGGAACAGAGGGAACAGAATCCAGGGACAATTAACAGCAGCATTTTAGGGGAAATAATTTTCATTTCAGTGGTTTTTGGAGCAGGAGGGATGGCAGTGGTGGTTAAAGGGTGGAAAAGGAAGAGGGAAAGGACATTTCCCTGCAAAATAAAGGTGTGAAACTCCTGGGCTGGCTTTGTTAGGGCAGGAATTCCTCAAGGTTTCCTGGACAATCCAAGGCATCCCCAAAATCCCCTGGAAATGTGGCAAGTGGAAAACAAGATCCAGCACTCACAGAGCCAGTGGGGTTTGTTAAATGCAATTTAATTGTCTCTGGGGGTGACATTCCCCTCATTGTGACATTGGCTTCCCCCATTCCTGCTCTGCTTCCCAGTCCCACTGGACTGGGATGCTCTGGGATGTTCCAGGTGTGGCAGGAGGAGCCTCCTGAGCCCACCCAGCACAGGATGAGCCTCTGCCAGGCACTGAAACCTCAGCTCCTGCTCTTCCAAAGCTTCCAGTTCTCACCACGGGATCCACTGCAGCTCCAGCATCATCAGGAAACGCCCAAACCCCCAAAAAGCACAAAAAAATAATAAAAAAGATAAAAGGGGTAAAAATAAAGACCAAAAAAAATCCACTGGAAACCAGAGTAAGAGTCCTTGCCAGAGAAAAGCACTGAGCTCCTGTTTGACCCAAGAGCTCTTCACCATCCATCCATCCATCCATCCATCCATGGCCAGGATCCAAAAGGATAATTCCCAAAGCCCAGCAATTAGAAAATTGCTGATGAATTCCTGTCAGTTCCGTGTGGAGGAGCTCAGCTCCTGGGGGAACGGAGGGGATGTGGAGCCCAGGCAGGTGTGGGGCTGGGGGAAGGAGCTCTCCCAGCCCTGCTGCTCCATCCCTGCTGTCCCTGAGGCTCAGGGTCTGTCCTCTCCTCGGGAGCTGTCCTGGCTGACCCTCTGTCCTTCACCTTGAGCCTTCAACATGGACCCTGCAAAGAAAAAACAGTGTTAATAGAAGGGGTGGAGCTGATCCTTCCTCAGCACCAAATCCAAATGTTTGGAGTGATTTGGGAAACTGCAGATGGAGCAGCAGCCCCAGAGCCTTTTCCTCCTTTCCCCCAAACCTCTCCTGTGCACCCCCACACGCTGCTGGGAACCACAGCTGGAGCAGCTGCAAATCCTCCTGCCTGCCCCGAGCACCTCCTGCCTCTCTCTTCGGCACCGTGGAGCTCTGCAGGGCACTGACCCCAAATTCTGGGGTCTGGGGATTACTGCAGAGTGAGATCTGGGATGGGCAGGGAGCTCAGACATCGGTGGTGGCATCCCAGAGGTACCTAGGGAAGGTCCAGAGGTACCTCACGAGCATCTCTGGGGTTTGCAGGGCACCAACCCCAAATCCCCAGGTTTTGGGGGGCACAGAACAGCGGGATCTGGGACAGGCAGGGAGCTCAAACATTGTTGGTGGCACCCCAGAGGCATCTAACAAACATCCCTGGGTTTAATTCCCAGGTTTTGGAGAGCACAGAACAGCAGGATCTGGGACAGGTAAGGATGGTGCTGACATCCCAGAACCACCTCACGAACATCCCTGGGTTTATAGGGCACCAACCCCAAACTCCCAGGTCTTGGGGAGCACAATACAGCAGGATTTGGGTCAGGCAGGGATGGTGTTGTCATCCCAGAACCACCTCACGAACATCCCTGGGTTTATAAGGCACCAATCCCAAATTCCCATTTTTTAAACCTGTGCACAGCAGGATCTGGACAGGTGAGGATGGTGCTGACATCTCTGGGTTTATAGGGCACCAACCCCAAATCCCCAGGTTTTGGGGACCTGTGCAGAGTCCGGGCCAGGTGAGGATGATGCTGACACCCCGCAGCGCCCGAGGAGAGCACCCCGCGGTCCAGCCCCACCGCTGGCAGCTCCCACCCCCTCGGGCAGGCCCCGGGGCTCGGGCAGGTCCCGGGGCGAGGCTGCGAGCCCCGGCTGGAGCTCGGGGCGTGCCCGGGCAGCGCCGCCTTTGAAGGAGCCGCGGCCGCGGCCATCAGAGGCGCGGCGGCGATAGCGGCGGCGATCGCGATAGCGCAGCCCCGGCGGCTCTGATCTGTTATCTCGGCTGTGCGGGCGGGGCAGCAGCGCGGATCAAAGGCGCTTCCTGCCCCTGAACCCCCGGCAGCGAGGGATGGGGCAGGAGCGGAGAGGGAGCGACACGGAGAGTGTCCCCTGTCCGTCCTGGGGACATCAGCACAGCCCTGAGGGGATGGAGCAATGTCCCCTGTCCGTCCTGGGGACATCAGCACAGCCCTGAGGAGCAAGAGCAATGTCCCCTGTCCGTCCTGGGGACATCAGCACAGCCCCGAGGGGATGGAGGCACCGGGAGCGATGTCCCTGCACATCCTGGGATCCTGCAGGATGTGCTGCACTATGGAGTCAAGGAATGGTTTTGGGGGGAAGGGACCCTGAAATTCATCCAGTTTCCCACCCTGGCACATCCCACTATCTTGAACACCCCCAGGGATGGAGCAGCCACAGCTCCTCTGGGCAGGGCTGGGGGTTCCTGTGTGACCTCAGTGCACCAGGAGGATCCAAACCAGCCTGGAAGGATGAGCCAGGCTCAGGGCAGCCCCTTGAGCCAGGCTCAGCTGTCCCAGCTCTGCTGCCAGAGCCAGCCGAGTTCCCAGAGCCTGTCCCGAGCGATTATCCCCAAACCCTGCCAAAATCCCAGGCAGCCTGGGCAGAGCTGTCACACAGCCCCTGGGCAGGAGCAGCGCTTTGTTCCCAGGCCGCCCCTTCTGGGAAGGTGTTAATGGGTGTTAATGAATAATCGCAGCCCAGACAGGCGCTGGCAGCTCCCTGAGTCACCTCTGACTCACGGACACGCAGCCCCGAGCCCCTGGGGCAGGGGGGATGCTCGGTGCTGGGCACTGGGGGTTCCCCCAAGCTCTGCCTCGTTTACCCCAAAACAGCCCAGGGTGCTGGAGAGCTCCCCTAAGATGTGACACCACAAAAACCTCGGAGAGCTGGGGTGCAGGAGGAGCCCAGGGCACCCCAGCAGCACCCAGAGGTGTGGAAGGGGGTGGCTGTGATGGCCAGGGGATGCCACAGGTGAGTCCTGGCACTAGCTCATTCCCAGAGGGATGCACTCCTCTGCTCCCAGAGCATCACTCCCAGCTCCACCTGCAGCTTCCTCCTCAAATTCCAGCCCTGACCAAACCCCCCAAACCCAAGCACAGGTGGAAGCCTAAAAATAGAACTTCTCACCCCCTCCCCAGCCACACCCACGAGCACTTTCTCATTCACACACTCCAACCTGTTCTGCCTCCTGCTCTTTCGAGCAAATCCCCCTCCCTCCCTGCAGGAAAAGCCCACCCTGGTTCCTGACAGGCCAGGAATGAAGAAAGTCCCATCCTCCTTCATTTTTGCACCAGGATGATGAGCAGGAGGTGACATCAGGCTGGGCCTGACCCTGCCCTGGGTTTCAGGAAGGCTCTGCTGACAGTTCTGGGTCATTTATTAAAGTGTCCCCACGGTGACAAAGCCCTGCCAGGCTCAGGGATGGGCCTGAGACACGCAGTGACATTCCCAGGGCAGTGACATTCCCAGGGCAGTGACATGGAAAAGGAAAAGGAAAAGGAAAAGGAAAAGGGTAAAGAGCAAGAAAAGGGCTTTGTTTCCATTCAGGTTTGTCCAAATTGGGTTCTCCAAAAACAATTTTCATGGATTTGAGGGGGAAAAAAGGAGGTTTTACTCCACACCCACCCAATGGATCCCTCTGGAAGAGGAACTGAGCCGTGTTTGGGCTGGCAGGGCTCGGGGACACCCCATGGATCACCCCAGAGACAACGTGGGATTCCCGGGACTCAAATTCATCCCTGGAGTGGGGAGGGGTCACACTGAGGGTTTGGTGCCCCCCAAAACCCCACGGGGCTGTTCCCAGTGGATTTGGGTGGGATGTTCTCCCAGGCGAGCCCGTCCCAGAATTTATCAGGAATTTTTTACGCTGTTGCTGGCTGAGAAATGCCAAAGGGTTGAAACCTAAACTGGACTCAGGAATAGAAAAATGTAGGTCAGGAAAAAAAGCTCCTGGAGTGAAAAGCTCCTTGTTCCTCCCTGCACCACCTCCCAAGCGGAGCCATCCCGGGGGAAAATTTGGGATCTTCCTCCCTCCACCTCCTCCTCCTCCAGGGCTGGGAGCCTGCAGGGAGAACTCCCAGTGGATGAGATCTGCATCTCCCTTCATTAAATTGTTCCTTTGGGATTAAACGAGAGCAGAGCCCAGCCCAGGCTGCAGCACCAAGCCTGGAGCCTGCTGGGTTTTCCCTCCCAAGCTGGGCTCAGGGGGATGCTCAGAGGAGCTGGAGGAGCTCTGGAATGGACAGAGAGGATGGGTGGAAACTCAGGGTGGAGATCCACGTGCAGCCCAGTTCACCCAGTGCAGCCCAGTCCCACCACTGGGATGTGAGGGAAGGGCTCTGAAGGAGCCCCTGTGGTTCCTCAGCTTTGTGGGTTCCCACAGATTGGCCCCAACCCCAAACTGGGATCAGAGAGATCCCGACCCCACTGAAGGTTAAACACAACAAAAATAAGGGTGGAAAATTGGCCATGGAGCAGCTCCAGCCATCCCAGCCCAAAGCCCTGCACTGAAACCATCCCAGTGAAGGTGGGGATGCCAAACCCGCCCTGGCAGAGCAGGAGGTGCTCCCCCAGCTCCCTCTGGCCCAGTTCCACCAGTTCAACCCAGGCACAACTTGCCGTGGGTTTGGCCTCTCACAATCAGGGCTTTTTGAAATCCTCTATCTCAGAGCAGCCTGGGCCCTGGCTGAGCCCCAGCTCCCAGCCCAGGACAAACACAGCCTACCTGGCCTTGGAAGTGCCAGAGGCTGGGAGGCACGATCCCTTTGGATAAACATCCCTGCAAAGGCAGCCCTGAGCTGCAGGAGCACTCAGGGAACGCTCCGTGCTCGGGGTGGAGTGTTTGGGAACACCAGAGATGCTCTCTTTCCCTCCCCCTGCCTGCCCCAGGCTCGGCCTTTAAAGGGGATTTAAAGGCCAAGCCCAGCTCGAGGGTTCAGGAGGAGGATGAGGATGATGATGATGGTCTGAGCCAGCTGGGGGTGCAGGACAGGCAGGTGGAGATGTCCCCGTGTCCCTCACACCTCTGGGGGATGCTGGGCAGGCAGGAGAGGCAGGGCTGGGATGCTCAGGGAGATCCAAAAAGAGCTGCAGGAACAGCCCCGAGCCAGGGAATTTCAGGATTAGGGTCTCACACGCTGACCCTACAGCAGGGCTCAGAATGGGCTCAAACTGACACAGCAGGGTTAGGCTGGTGTTAGGAAAAACCTTCTCTGGGAAAGTGGGAAGCCCTGGAACAGAATTCCCAGAGAAGCAGTGCTGCCCCTGGATCCCTGGAAGTGCCCAAAGCCAGGTTGGAGCAGCCTGGGGTGGTGGGAGGTGTCCCTGGATGACCTTAAAGGTCCATCCCAACCCAAACCATCCCAGGATTCCATGATCAGCATTTCCTGGCTGGAGCATCCCCCAGGAACATCCACTGTGCACAAGGAGCACGGGAAGGATTCCTGCCCAAACTTCCTGAGCAGGTGCCACAATTCCAGCCTTTCCCAAGGGATTGCCCAGCCCCATCCCCCCCCTCCTCCTTTCTCCCTCTCCATCCCTGGCTTTTCCAGCTCCCAGAGGGTTAACAGGTGTGTTCTCCTGCAGGGCTGGGCTCCTTTCCCTCCCTCCTGCCCCTCTTTTCCCGGCATGGACTGGAGACCGGAGCCTCTCCAGATTTAATCTCCAAGACAAACAGCCTGGAGCTGAGCCTGCTCCCTGTGAGCTGAGCCTAAAGATGCCGAGCAGCAGGGCCAGGCTCGGGGCTGGAGATGGCCCCAGCTTTGCAGCAGGGCTGGATGGAGCTGGGAGTGAAGAAATTCCCACCCCAGAGCCTCTGGGTGGGTTTTTGTGGAATGAGAGCAGTGGAGATTCCACAGAGGCTGATGGATGCAGGGAGGGGCGGAAAATGAACATGGAAACACCAAACGTGGCTCTGAGGGTGCTGATGCAGTGAAGAACCTGGTGGTTTGTCTCAAAAGTCACCAATTTATGGCCATTCCTCCTGAAAGCACAGCAGAAATCTGGAGGAGGAGGTTTGGGAGCTGCTGGAGTCACCTGGCTTTGCTCAAGGTCACTGTGGTGACCAAGGTGTAAATCTCACACCAGAGCATTCCAGAGACACCCAGGGAACACCGGGATGCTCCTGCTGGGAAGAGGAAGGAAAACATCTCCAAAACATCCCCAGGCTCTTTGGCACCGTGAAACAGCTCCACCTTCCAGAGGGAAGTTGGGAGATTGGGATCGTTTTCCACGGGGAATGGGAGAGCAGAAGGTGCCAGCAGGGAGCACCTGGAGCAACCCCAAAATCCACCTTCAATCCTTAAATACTACAGGCAGGAACCTGCTGGGTGGGAATTGGGTCTGCTGTGGACATCTCACCTATTTCACTCTGAGAAATGCATTTTCCTGGCATATTGGGGGACTTCCAGGAGGGAAGAACTCTCCCAAAGCAAGCTCAGAACCTCCAGCACTGCCTGAGAACTGGATTAGCTCTGAAGGGAGCTTGGATCTCCTGGATCTGGGATCTCCTGGAATTTGGGAACTCCTGGACTTTGGGATCACCTGGACTCTTGGATCACCTGGACTCTTGGATCTCCTGGATTTGGGATCACCTGGAATCTTGGATCTCCTGGATCTGGGATCACCTGGATTTAGGATCTCCTGGATCTGGGATCACTGGGATCTGCCCACCCCTCCCAGCTCTAAAATCACTCTCTGAGGATGCTGGCTGCATTAATCCCACCCCACATTGATGTTTCCATGAAAAAGGCTCTTCCACAAAACCCAGGGGAGCAATAAAAGTATAAATAGTGCTGCAGGCAGCACCAAACGGGGCTGTTTGAAGTGGATTTATTTTTTCCCTGCACTCTGCGGGGTGGAATTTAAGGATGAAGGGAGGAGGAGGAGGAGGATGAATCTGAGCTGCTCTGTCCAAACACCCCACAGAGCTCTGGTGGTCTCACAGAACCAGCCAGAGGCTCCAGGCCCCCAAATTAATGACCTGACCCCACCTTTCATGTCCCACCACGGGAACACACCAAGCATTTCTCCCTGGCTGCAGCCGCGGGTTCCCAGCGCTCCAAAATCCCAGCCCGGCGCCCTCCACCCAAACATTTCTCAATATTTGCCTTGGAGATATCTTTTGATATCAAAAGGTGGCCACAGCCCCTCCCTGAGCTCGCTGGTGGTCCCGAAAGGAGCGGCCAGAGGATCCCAGCCCCAGCAGGGCCAGGTCCTTGTGGGCAGCCACAAAGCCTTCAAAGGAGCCCAGGACAGGGAGGCTGCAGTTCCCTGCGGCCCCCAGACCCCAGCCAGGGCACACAGAGCCCACTGTGCCCCAGAGCTGGCCAGGAGAGGGGAGAGGAGGCAAAGCCACAGCTGCTGGGCCCCATCCAAGGCACGAGCGCAGCCAGCTCCCTGCATCCCCACGGGAAGGGGAGTTTTCCTGGATGGGGCCATTCCCTGCTCACATCCCCGCTCCAGGCCAGCACAGGGACAAAGGGGACACTGTCCCTTCACCCCCAGCTGGCCAGGAAAGGGGGGGACAGCTCAAACAGCCCCCAGACAGCTCTGTCACCCCACCAGGGGTGCCTTGGGGACAGGAGGGTCCCCTGCTCACGGACCCAAAACCTCCTGTGGGTTTTCCTCTCCTCTCTGGGACTGAGCTGCCCCAAATGAAGGGATTGTGTCCCCTGCAGTGGTGACACTGGTGACAAGGTGCCACTGATGTGCTGGGACCAGCCAAGCCAGGGGGTCCCACCTGCCAGGATGAGGGGGAGCACCTGGGAACTGCTGGGAACAGCCCAGGGATGGAAAAACCCCTCAGGTTTTTACTGTCCCTGTTTGTTAGTGCTGGAAAAATCACCAGCAGACCCTTCCCTCTCCCACAGGGGTTTGTTCCCTTCCCAAATATTCACTCCTTTCATTCCTTTTATTCCTTCCTCCACTGCCACCGAATTCCCAGATTTTCAGTTGCACAAGGAGAAAACTCCACCTCCATTTTCTGCTTTACAGCATTGTCCATGTTGCACAAATGGGGAAGTGACCAAATTCAGAGGATTTCCCTAAATGCAGGAAGGCTGTGGAGGCCACGGCTCACCCCTCACTCTCATCCCAAGGACTGCCGGAATTTTGGATTTGTTCTTCCCCAATTCCCACAGGCTGAGCTCTCCCAAAGCTTCACCTCATCCCTTGCATGACAGCAATAATAATTAATCAATTAATCAATTAGCAGCTGCAGAGGCTCCCTGCTCCTGCTGCTCCCTCAGCACTTTCTGTCCAGTTCTTCCCCTTATTTCTGTTCTGGGCAGGAATTTGGGCCCTGACACAAATCCCTGGCCAGGATCAGGATGGTTATCCCAGATCCCCCGTGGGATCAGCCAAGGAACAGCACCACCCCTCCCAAGCTGCGCTGGGAGCCAGGGAATTTTGGGTTCCGGGATAACAACAGCGCCAGGCTGCTTTTCCCATTTGGAGTCTCGGGAGCTGCCGTGGGCAGGAAGTTTGGGAGGACAGAGGGGACAGTTTGTGGTGCTGGAACATCTGCTCTGCAACCCCCAGGAGCCCCTTCTGGCCCAAAGCCGCAGGGCTGGAGCTCGGCGGGGCTGCAGGATGCTGCAGCTGCTGGGAAGAGCCTGGCTGAGCTCCTGGAGTTCCCAGGAATCCCGGGAAATCAGCACAGGGAGCCCAGGATGCCGTCCCAGCCCGCTCCTCTGGGAGCCAGGCGGCTTCTCCTGCCACCTTTTCCTTTTCCTTTTCCTTCTCCTTTTCCTTTTCCTTTTCCTTTTCCTTTTCCTTTTCCTTTTCCTTTTCCTTTTTTCACACCCAGGGTGGTGGCAGGTGAGAGCACCAGGATCTGCTGAGCTGGGATCTGCCGAGCTAGGATCTACAAAGCTGGGATCTTCTGAGCTCAGTTCTGCCAAGCTGGGATCTATCAAGCTGAGATCTGCTGAGCTGGGATCTGCTGAGCTGGGATTTACCAAGCTGGGATCTGTCGAGCTGGGATCTACCGAGCTGGAATCTGCTGAGCTGGGATCAGCTGAGCTGGGATCTGCCCAGCTGGGACCTGCCCAGCTGGGATCTGCTGAGCTGGGATTTACCGAGCAGGGATCTGTTGAGCTGGGATCAGCTGAGCTGGGATCAGCTGAGCTGGGATCTGTCAAGCTGGGATCAGTCAAGTTGGGATTTACTGAGCTGGGATCAGCTGTGCTGGGCTCATCCCGCACCATCCCAGCCGCTCTCCCCCCGATCCCCACACGCTCGGGAAGCAGGACCCGATCCCGATCCCGACCCCGATCCCGATCCCAACCCCGATCCCGATCCCGGCCCCGATCCCGATCCCGATCCCGATCCCGATCCCGATCCCAACCCCGATCCCGATCCCGACCCCGATCCCGATCCCGATCCCGATCCCGAACCCGAACCCGATCCCGAGCCCGATACCGGACCCGATCCCGCGCCCGAACCCCACCCC
>JANRGV010000050.1:10265504-10276860 GCA_024734035.1 Alethe castanea
AAAGAAAAGAAAAGAAAAGAAAAGAAAAGAAAAGAAAAGAAAAGAAAAGAAAAGAAAAGAAAAGAGAGAAAAGGAATCAGTAGCCTCTGAATCTCCACTTGAGATTTCAGGCCAAGCCCAGCTCATCCCTCCAGGCTCCAGAGGAGTTTCCCTGGGGGTTCCTCCATGATTTCCTCACCAGTCACTGCTAGTGCTGGTTCCAGGCAGCACCTCCATGGTTAGAAACACAAAAAAACCCCACAATAAAAGCAGTAAAATCCACCCAGCCCTGCATTCCTGGGCTTTTCCACAGGCAGGGTGCTTGGCCAAGCCCTGGGAGCAGCAGCTCATGCACAGGCAGCAGCAGAGCAGCTCCAGTGCCAAGCACAGACACCTCGGGGGCTGGGAGGAACTGGGGGATTTCCCCGTTATTTCCCCATTCTTGGGTCACCCCCTTCATCAGCAGGGCTTGGAAAACCCCAAAACATCCACAAAAGCAGCAGCAAAGAGGCCACAAATACAGGCTTGGGGAGTTGGGGGGTGATTCTGAACCCCATCCAAAGAAAGTGCATTTATTTGGGGTGGGGGTTGAAGTTTTAACTGCAGAGGGGTCACAGTTCAAGTTTCCCTCCAGCCAGTGCTAAAATTCATGATGATTTTAAGGCCAAGCTCAAGAATCGAAAGGTTTTGCTGAAAAATAATTAAGGGATGGAGGAGGGGGAGAGATCCCCAGCTAAAATGTGGTGTTTTGCTTGCAGGCAGCTCACAGGACATTTCCAACCCCTCTGAAAGGATGGGGAGAGAGGGATGAGCCCTCCCTCTGCTCAGCAGGAGCAGGAGATGGGATCCAGGGCTGATCATGGGGTTTCTCCATTTTCCAGGGAGCACAGCAATCCCTTGGCTCCACCCTGATCCCCCAGAACCCCAAATTCCATCTCCAGCCATGGGATAATTCCCCTTTTCCCTCCAGCTCCACGTCCCAGGCCTTGCCTGGGTGTTTCCATTCCCTCTGCTCTCCCAAATTCCATTTTTCCATGGACATTTGTGGTAATTTCAGGCCTGGTCCTGCACCAGCTTTCTCCTCACACCAAGGAACGGGGAGATAATTTCATTCCCCTCCAGGGGATAAAGAGAAAAGTGAGATTTTCCTCTGGGATTTCTGAATCCTTCCCTAGGGATCCATCCTCATCTGGCCTGGCTGCATCTGAGCAGGATTAAATGTTTTATTTGGCATTATCTCCCAGAAATCTGATTACAAGGCTGCCTTTAACTCTCTAATGCGTTGGGTTTTTTTGGTGTTTTGTTTTTTGTTTTTTTTTTTTGGTGCCACATGCCAGGAATTAAACCAGGAAACATCCCTGCCAGGCTGGAGAATTCCAAAGCCATGGACAACTCAAAGGATTTGAAGGTTTTGGGCTGGAAACTGAGGGCTCAGAGCTCTGCACACCCTTCAGTGTGGGAATGGGACAGACTCTGGAAGGGCTCTGGTTCCCAGCTGGGGCAGATCCCTTCCCTCATCCTGCTGAAGGCTGAATTCCCAAATTTCCCCTGCACAGCCCTGGGATGCACACCCAGGATGAATTTGCCTTTCCTTGGTTTTTTCCCCCCCTCTTTTCCCATCCCCAAGGAATCTGCCTGCCCAGCCACGAGGCAGGAGCTTGGAAAGGCAGGAATAATGAGGCTGGAGAGGGGAAACCCAGCAGAGTGGGGAGAGGAGGAGCAAATCCATGAATTTATGGCACCGAAACAACTCTGTGCAAATTCCATTTCCCATTTATTGAAAGCAATCACAGTTAAAAGGTCAAATCCATCAGCAAACAGGAGCTTTGGATCATCCAGAGAGACACAGAGGAAAAAAAAAATTAAAAAAAATAAAAAATCAAGGATCAGACAGAAAGGGACAGCTCCAGCTCAGGAAGAGCCATCCCACCAGGAATGCTGGGGAAGCACCAGGAGGAGAGGCAGGAACTTCATCCTGAGGGATTCTCCCTTCACCCTGGAATGCTGGCTCAGCTCCTGCTCTGCTGCAGCGCAGGGGGGAGCAGGATGAGCCTGGCCTGCCTCTGCAGGGAGTTGCTGAATTCCAGCAGTCCCTTGGGAATTGCTGCACATGGAATTGCAGCCAGGCAGGGACAGCGTGGAGCTCACACCTTGCCTGTCACAGAGCACTCAAATCCTCCTTTCCTGGGGTTTGTTCCCACAGAAAAGCCCAGAACACTGGACACAGCACGTTGGAGCAGTGCCCCTCTGAGATACATTTAGGAAAAAAAGAAAAAAATGACATTTCCCTCTTGCAGAGATCCCAAGAAAATTGATCTTTATTTGCCTGGGCTGTCTCCATCCATCCAAACCTGCATCCCTGCAGCATTCCCAAGCAGCAGCAGGGTGTGGGACCTGTGATCCCCTGGCTTATCACAGCCCCAATGGGTTGGAATTCCAGGCTCCATCAGGAGCTGACTCCATTTGCAGTGCCTCAGGGAGAATTCCCAACCTTTGACAGAACAGAGAGGATCAAAATCCCAATTTCTTTCCTTGGAGAAACCAGCCCAACACCCCTTCCAAGAGCAAAACCAAACCAGGATCTGGGAGCACCCAGCCAAGTCTGTGCTTGGAAACCAGGAACTCACAGGGGAGGGGGGCAGAGACAAAATCAGAGGAAATCAACACCAAACCAGATCCCAAAATTCTATGTACAGGTCCAGTGCCGGGCTGGGCTCCCAGTGCCACGTGGGGGGCTCTGACATCTCCTGCTGGGGCTGCAGCTGGGCCTAGCCCAGCCCCACATCCAGGGACATCATCACCACAAAGCCCAGGATGCAGCTCCACGATGCCAGCTTCCCGTGGCCACTGCAGGGACAGAGGGGTTATTTGGGGTTGCTTCTCTTCATTTCCTTCTGCCTGCACTCAGAGTCAGGATTAAAACAGCAAGGAGATGAATTGGGGCTTGGTTGTTTATTAAATCTCATCTAAACTACAGTGCAACACTTCAAGCTGTGAGCAAAATGGAGATAGATCGAGCTAGTTACAAAGCTAAACAGTCTAATAAAGAACTAACACTTATATTATTTATCCTTTTGACCCAATAACCAACACCAAAAATAGTGCAGTGCAGCACTAAGTATCCAACCAGAAATTACTACCTGAAATCATGAAGAAGAAGGAAGAAGAAATAAAAAAGAAGAGGCAATGCCCAAGAACCTCCATCTTATCCCACACCTATTGCTATATTCTAACCCCCCTACATTCTAAAATCTATTCTAAAAACGAATTTATTTTATTCTAAAATAAATTTATTGCTAAATTCCAAACCCTTCAGCATGTGAAACCACACGCTTCTACACAAACTACACACCCCTGATTTTAACTCACATCACCCAAATTTGGAAGCCTTTGCCAAGGCCTCAAGTCCAAAGCAGTGTCAGAAAGCACGGACAGCTCCAAACTCCCAGGGTTCAGGGTTCTAACAAGAGAGGGAAAGCTGGAGGAGGGAAATCCCAATCCTGCTGCTCTGTCCCACCCAGGGAAGGGATGTTCCCAAGCCCTGGGATGGGGAGAGACCCCAGCAATGCCTTGGTCCCCTCCTGACCCCCCCAGCATCCCAAACCCCATCTCCAGCCATGGGATCATTTTCCCTTCTCTCCATTTCGCTCCCCGGAGGATTCCCAGCCCTTCCACCTCCATTTCCAGCCTTGCCTGGGTGTTTTATCCCCTCTGCTCCAAACTGCCCTTTCTCCACAGACACTCCTGGCTCCCAGGGGTGCCTGGGGGGTCTCACCTGCTCTGTGCCTCGGGGATGATGTCGTCCATCACCACGTAGACCATGGCTCCAGCAGCGAACCCCAGCGCGTAGGGCAGGAGGGGCTCGGCCAGCACCACGGCAAAGGCTCCCAGAACACCAGCCAGGGGCTCCACCATGCCACTGAGCTGCCCATACCTGCCAGGGAACAGCCAGGACAGCCCTGCAGAGCTGCAGCAGGGCTGGCACAGCCATCCCAAGGGGTCACGGGGCTCACTCACAGCACGCCGTGCCCCATTCCCGGTGCCCCAAGCACCTGGGTTTGACCTAACCCAGCTGAATTTCCCAGGCAGGATCCAATTCCTGCCCCCAAAGCTCTGTGGGTGTGTTGGGTTGATGTGGCCAGAAATGTGGATTCTGTCACCAGCTGTTAAACCAGGTGGGGCAGTGCCCCTGATCTCCGTGGCACACATTATCTGCTCATGGGCCAGCTTTAAACCAGCTTGGGCAATCATCTTTATCTTTTCACAGCCCATCCTCCCTCCAGGAGATATCTCCTGTTCATGGCCATTGAGTCCCAGGGCATCCTGTTGGGATCAGGGATAGCTGGGATCAGGGATTGGATCTGGGATTGCTGGGATCAGGGGTTGCTGGGATCAGGGATTGTTTGGATCAGGGATTGCTGGGATCAGGGATTGCTGGGATCAGGGACTGCTGGGATCAGGGATGCATCCCCTGGGATTCAGGGCTGGTCTCTGAGCTCACAGGCTGCAGAAGGAGCAGCACAGTGCTGGAAGGCTCCAGCACTCCCAGCCCCAGATTCCAGAGGGAACAGCACATCCATCCCACACCCATCCAAGGGGGGACATCCCAGGATGTGCAGGGAGGGGATCAGTGGCCAGGAGGGGCTGCAGAAGGGCTCCCTTCCCTGGGAGCAGAGGGCAGGGCTCACCAGAAAGCTTTCCAGGTGGAGAAGCCAGCGCCACGCAGAGGCAGGCTGACAGCCAGCCCCTCTGGGAAGTTCTGGATCCCAATCCCAATGGCTAAATTCCTACAAAAAGCACAAACAGATCCATTTATTTCTGTCAGGGGCAAAGCTCAGCCCCTAACAGGGATAGGGAAAAAGGGACAGGATGAAGGATGCAATGGAAGTGCTCAGATTTAGCAGGATCCCAGCAAATTCCATCCTCCAACAGCTTCCATCAGCTCCAGCAGGGTGACAGGGACCAGGTGGAGGAGAAGAGATTTGTCCTGGGAGGCTCCTGAAGGGATTCCAGCCCCAGGATTCCCAGGAGCTGCAGCATTCCCAGACCTGGGTGAGGGCTGAGGTTCCTCCCAATGGCCACAGGGTTTTGCTTTCCCTCTTTTCCCCCTCTTGTATCCCACAGAAAGGGAACACTTGGAATTTTCCAGGCTGAAAATCAGCGGAGGGGAGAGCAGGGCTGTGCATCAGTCCTGGAATCACAGAGCCATGGAATGGTTTTGGCTGGGAAGGGATTTTAAAACTCATCCCATGGGCAGGGACACCTCCCACTGTCCCAGGGTGATCCAAACCCCAGTGTCCAACCTGGCCTGGGACACTTCCAGGGATCCAGGGCAGCCACAGCTTCTCTGGGAATTCCATCCCAGGGCCTCCCCACCTCCAGGGAAGGATTTTGTCCTCCCAGGAAAGAATTCCTTCCTTGGGAAGCTCCTGTTGGGTGCCTGCTGGAGCTGTGCACATCCACCTCCCACCCTTGCAGCTCTGCAGGAGTTTGGGATTTTGGGGGATGTTTCAGGCTCTGTTTTTGCAGGACTCGTGTTTGTGGCACATCCCTGCTCCACACCTGGAGCGTTTCCCCATCGTGGCTTTGCTGGGCTGTGCTGGTGGCACTGAGGGACACCAGCAGTGAGGGGTCAGGCTGTGAGAGATCCCAGAGGGACCCCAGAGGGATCCCAGAGCCTCCCCAAGCTCAGCTCCTCCTCTGCCAACACCTCCCAGCTCCCTTTTCTCACCCCCTCATTTCCTATCAGTAAAATAAGCCGGGTGAGAAAAACCTCTGTGGGTTGTTTAAACTTCTCCCAGGGTTTACAGAAGAGGGGAGGGGAAGGGGGAGAGGCTCTGGCTTTCCCTGAGCAGGACAGGCCATCACAATCACAAACATTATTCCAGCAGAGAGAGAGGGAGCATGGAGGGGGAAAACCATCCCTGCTGGAAAACACTGGAGTTGCTGTCTGGGCTGGGTTTGTTTTTTTTGTTTTTTGGTGTTTTTTTTCCTCCTTCCCCCGCTCAGCACAAAGCAGCTATTGCTGCTCCTTGCCACAACAAATTAACAGGAGGGAGCTGTGAATGCAGGGGTCTGTGTGGGAAGGGTGGGGAGCCCCCCCAGGAGATGCCACCGGGAATTGGGACCCCCAGAATGACCCCGAGGGCAGCAGGAAGGGATGGAACTGGGGCAGATCCAGGGGAACCCCCAGGGGTTTGTCCCTGAGCTCCTCCTCCTCTCCTTCCCACACACCCCACAGGACAACTCATCCAGGCTCCCCAAAAACGGGAACAACGCCATGAAAATTCATCTGTGCTCCCCAAAACCAGGAACCAGACCCAGGAGAATCCATCTGTGCTCCCCAAAACCAGGAACCTGAACCAGGATAACCCATCTGGGTTTTCTAAAACCAGGAACCAGCCCAGGACAATCCATCTGGGCTCCCCAAAACCAGGAACAACCCCAGGATATTCTGATCCCAAGGGATATTCCTGCCCAGTCCCATTGAATATTTCACTCCCAAGGGATATTCCAGTCCCAAAAGATACTCCAGTCCCAAGGGACATTCTGATCCCATGGGATATTCCTGTCACAAGGGATATTCCAGCCCATTCCCAAAGGATATTCCAGTCCTAAGGGACATTCCAATCCCAATGGATATTACTGCCCAATCCCAAGGGATATTCTGATCCAAAGTGATATCCTTGCCCCTTCCCAAGGGATATTCAGCCCCAATGGATATTCCATTCCCAGTGGATATTCCATTCCCTGGGGCTGTCCCTGCCCATTCCCCGGGGCTGTCCCACCCCTCCCAGCCCAGCCCAGCTCCCGGCTGGGAGGGAGGGAGGCGATCAAAGGCACATTGTGTCCCTGGGTCCCTGGGTCCGAGGGAACAAAGGCGCCTTTTGACAGAAATAGGTGCGGATTCTTGGAAGGCTTCCCCAGAGTGCCAGGGAATGCACTGTAAAACACGGGCACGGGGGACACGGGGAACAGGGGGGACACGGGGGACAGGGACACGGGAGACAGGGACACGGGAGACAGGGACGACACAGGGGACAGGGGGGACAGGGACACGGGAGACACGGGGGACACAGACACGAGCCAAGGCGAAAATCGGTGGGGTGAAGGGTTTGGGTGAGAGGTGAGAGGGTGAGAGGTGAGAGGGTGAGAGGCTCCATTGTCCACGATCCCGGGGCTGCCCCCGCTGCTGGAGCGGGGCTCAGGTGGGGCAGGAGCCCCGGGGCCTTTCCCTGCACCTGCCCCACCTGTGCAACCCTGCTCCCAGGATTTGGGACGTCAAGATTCGAGATTTGGGAGGTGCAGATTCAGGATTTGGTGGAGATGCAGATTTAGGATTTGGGAGAGGCAGGTTCAGGATTTGGGAGAGGCAGACTCAGGATTTGGGAGCCCTGCCTGTCCCCTCTCCTGTGCCCATCCCCCTGTCCCCCTGCCCAAATTCCGCCCCTGCTGCTCCCAGCCAGCAGCTCCAGCCCCATCTGGTTTTTGTTAGAGCAGCCACCCAAGGAGGGGAGGGGAGGATCCCATCCCTGCCCCGTGGTTCAGCAGGAGAACAGGGGGAGCCAGAGCAGCTTTTTCAAGCCATGGCTGCCCTTCTGTTCACCTTCCTGCCTGGAAGGCAGCCAGGAGCAGCTCCAGCCTTCCCCATTCCCATCTGGAGGGAACCCTCCCCTCCCGGGCACGCCTGCTCTGCCCTGGCACTGCCCTGGCACTGCCCTGGCACTGCTGCTCCTCTCCTGTCCCACAGCACTTTGTCCTGAGCTGCTGTTTCCACCCCGTGGAAATTCCCAATATTCCCATCCCTGCAGGGAGCAGCCCCACAGCAGCGAGGGATGAACAGCTCAGCCCCCACGGGAAACCCCCCCAAAAGGGGCACCTGCCACCATCCCAGCTCCAAACCCCATCCCAGCTGCCCTGGGACACTTCCAGGGATGGGGCAGCCACGGCTTCTCTGGGAATTCCATCCCAGCCTCTCACAGGGAACAATTCCTTCCCAGCATCCCACCCAGCCCTGCCCTCTGGCTTTTCCATTCCTGTTCCTATTCCCATTCCTGTTCCCATTGCCATTTCCATTCTTATTCCCATTCCCACTCCCATTTCCATTCCCATCCCTGTTCCCACTCCCATTCTCATTCCCATTCCCGTTTCTGTTCCCGTTCTCATTCCCATTCCCGTTCCTGTTCCCACTACCATTCTCATTCTCATTCCCATTCTTGTTCCCATTCCCTGCCCATTCCCATTCTCTGCCCGTTCCCATTCCCATTCCCTGCCCATTCCCATTCTTGTTTCCATTCCCATTCCCATTCCCTATTTCCATTCCCGTTCCCATTCCCACTCCCATTCCCAATCCCATTCCCGTTCCCATTCCCAGTGCCCTGGCACAGCCTCTCCGTGCCTTCTCCCCGGATCCCGCAGGATCCCGGCCGCAGGAGCAGAGCCTGCACACCCGGGGGCAGCAGAGAAACGCGCAGGAGAGCGGGAAGGGCCGGGAGGAGCCGGGAGATGGGCAGGACGGGGAATCCCAGGATCCTGGGGGAGAGTCCTGGGAGGCTGGATGAGCCGGGATGATGGCAGGATGGGGACTTTGGGGATCATGGATGAGCCAGGATGATGGCAGGATGGGGAATTTGGGGATCATGGATGATCCAGGATGATGGCAGGATGGGGAATCCATGAATCCCAGGATTCTGGATAAGCTGGGATAATGGGCAGGATGGGGAATCCCAGATCATGGATGAGCTGGGACATCAAAATCTCGAGATCCTGGATGAGCCAAGAGATGGTCAGGATGAGAATTTGGGGATCCTGGATGAGCCAGGATGATGGCAGGATGGGGAATTTGGGGATCCTGGATGAGCTGGGATGATGGGCAGGATGGAGAATTTGGGGATCATGGACGAGCCAGAATAATGGCAGGATGGTGAATCCTGGGATCCTGGATGAGCCAGGATGAGAATCCCAGGATTCTGGATGAGCTGGGATTGTGAGCAGGATGGAGAATTTGGGGATCCCAGATGAGCTGGGATTCCGAGCAGGATGGAGAATCCCAGAACTCTCCTGGAGCCCAGGGATTCTCGGGATGGCTGAGCTGGTCCAGCAGATCACAGCACCAGCTGTGTTCAAAGGTGAGATTCCCTTCTTCCCAATTCTCATTTTTGGGGTTTCAGCAGATCCCAGGCTGTGCCCCTGAGTGGGATCATCACTGTGGGGCTGCACCTGCTCTTGGACAGCACAGGGAAAATCCCCTGGAAAAGCCCTTTGGGATCCCTGCAAGGATCAGGAACAGGGCATTAACCTCACCCAGAGAAGATATTGGGAAGGAATTCTCCCCTGTGAGGGTGGGGAGGCCCAGGTCTGCAGGATGAGCCTTCCTGAGGGGCTCAGCAGGTCCTGGCAGGGCTCAGTCACACCCAGGAGGAGGAAAAGTGGAAAGGAGGAGGGAAACTGAGTCACGGAGCTGCTCCATGAAAATGCTGTTCCACAGGGATGGCTGTGGCTCACAGAGCTGTGTCCAAGCAGCAATTTTCCCTTTGAATGTGTCCAGAGCCTCTCACATTAAATAGAACTCTTTTCCCAAACCTCCAGAACAGCAAGGAACCCCCTGGAGACCCCCAAAGGATTCCCCAGGCCCAGGCAGTGACAGCCACGCTGGTGGCAGCGCAGGGATCCTGCCCCCTCTGCAGCTGACTCCATTTGCATCGGGATTTCCCTGCTCCAGATGCCACCTTTCATCTCCCATGATTAATGCCCTTGGAAATCCAGAGAAAGCACCAGCTGCTTCTGCCTCCTCAGCTTCCCCAGAGCAGCTGAGGGGGAAAAAAACTCCTTTTGTTCCAGCATCTCCAGAGCTGCCTTTATGAAGAGCTCTTTATTTGCAAAGGTTAGGGAAACACAGTGGGAAAAGCTGGAGTATCCTGATTTTCTCACTGGGAGGGAGGAATTTCTCCCCAAAATCCAACCTGATCCCTTTTTCCTTAGGAACAAGGTGTCTGAGCCATAAGAGCAAGTGCAAATTCCAAGGAAAAGCAAAGCCTGGGCAGAAGGTGCCATTTGCAGAGCAGCCACCAAGAGGTGCCAGCAGCTCTTGCAAAGCCTCAGCAGCTCCTCCACCTCCTCTCCAGATTTAGCCCAGATTTAGCCCTTTTTCCCATTTCTCCAGTCCAGTTCTACCCAGCTGAGATCCCATTCAGCTCCCCCTGAGGGATTCACCCAACTGAGATTTCACTGATCTCCACCTGAGGGATTCACAAAGCTGAGATCTCACTGATCCTCACCTGAGGGATTCACCCAGCTGAGATTTCACTCATCTCCCCCTGAGGGATTCACCCAACTGAGATTTCACTGATCCTCATCTGAGGGACTCACCCAGCTGAGATTTCACTGATCCCCCCCCCTGATTTCCACATCCCCAGCTTCCCTTTATCCCTTTTTCCTTCCCTCTCCAGCTGCCAGAGCTGAGCTCAGCATCCCCAGGGATGTTTAACAGGGAGAAGGGGGGAGGATGAACACCCCAAAATCCCTCCTGAGAGCCAGCAGGGACACTCAGCTGCCTCCTCCCCAGCCCCAGTGACCCCAGAGAGGAAAAATCACAGAACCACAGCGGAACCATCAACACCAAAAACCTTTTCTCACATCTGGCGAGCTCAGGGTGAGGAAAACGCAGCAGCACCGGGAATTTCTTCTCCTCCCTTTGCCCCCCTTGTGCTTCCAGACAATTTTCATCAATCCATGGATCTCCAACCCCCCTGGCCCCGTCAAGGTGGGACAGCCAAGCTCCAAAGGCAAGCACAAAAAGCAGGATGGGGCCTTACCTGGCACTTTGGAACGTGGCAGACTCGGATTTTCCAATGGCTCCGAATCCAACTCCCACTGCCAGGCCCTCTGAAACAGCAGGGAAAATGCAGTGAGCTGCAGCCCTGAGCCCAGCTGTGCAGGATGTGACAGAAATGTGGATTCTGTCACCAACTGCTGAAACCAGCTGGAGCAGTGACCCTTATCTCCGTGGGAGAGAGATATCCTCTGCTAATGGGCCAGCTTTAAACCAGCTGGGTGCTCAGGGGACTGGGTGGGAACAATGGAGGTGATCAAGGTGACAATGGAGGGTGATCAAGGTGTCAATGGAGGGTGATCAAGGTGTCAATGGAGGGTGATCAAGGTGACAATGCAGGGTGATCAAGGTGCCCAGTGAAAACAATAGAGGGTGATCAAGGTGTCAATGGAGGGTGATCAAGGTGTCAATGGAGGGTGATCAAGGTGACAGTGCAGGGTGATCACGTGACTGACTGAGAACAATGGAAGGTGATCAGGTTACAGGGTGGGGACACCTGAAGAACCTCAAGGTGCTTCAAGGGAACACCTGGCTGGGGCCTGACAC
>JANRGV010000050.1:10329726-10353407 GCA_024734035.1 Alethe castanea
CCGGCGCTGCCGGTGCCTCCCCGGTGCCCGCCGGGCCGGGCCGGGCAGGGCAGGGCCGGGCCGGGCCGGGCCGGGCGGTGGCAGCAGCAGGTGAGCGGCGGGCAGCACCGCCCGGTGCGCTCTGCAGCGGACGCTCGGGGCCGGGGCTGGGGGGTCCCCGCGGCGAGTTCGTCGCCCACCGGAGTCGCCCGGGCTCGCTGTGCCGGTGCCGGCTGGCAGGGAAGGGACTGCACCCGCCGAGCGGCCGGGAGAGGAGGAGGAGGAGGGTTTCCCCCGGCGCTCGGTGCTCCCGAGCATCAGTCGCACCCACCGGGACGCGCCGGTGGGATTTGCGGAGTCGTAAAGGCTCCGGGATCGGCAGAGCCGGGAGGAGCTGTGGCGTGTTCGGGCAGGGTGGGCACTGCTCCAGGAGGGGACGCGGGTTGGGAACCCCCCCTGCGGGGAGCCTCTGTCGCGCTGAGCTGGGCAGCAGGATGGACAGATCCTCCCCGGGAATCCCTTCATTTCTCTTTACTCGCTGATTTCTAGAATCTTCTCCTCTCTCCCCAGAGCCAGGGAAGATGACATCTCGGCTCCTCTGAGCCAGCAGTGCCCAGGGAGAGCAGAGCCATGGAGCTGGAGTACGAGGTGCCCAACGCCACCGCCTTCTGGTTCTCCCCGGCGTCCCCCTTCGACAACTTCTCCCTGGAGGCTCCCACCAACACCTCCCAGAATGCCACGGGCCAGCACTTCGACCTGACCAGCAACGCCATCCTCACCTTCATCTACTTTGTGGTCTGCATCGTCGGGCTGTGCGGCAACACGCTGGTCATCTACGTCATCCTCCGCTACGCCAAGATGAAAACCATCACCAACATCTACATCCTCAACCTGGCCATCGCCGACGAGCTCTTCATGCTGGGGCTGCCCTTCCTGGCCATGCAGGTGGCCCTGGTGCATTGGCCCTTCGGCAAAGCCCTCTGCAGGATCGTCATGACCGTGGATGGCATCAACCAGTTCACCAGCATCTTCTGCCTGACGGTTATGAGCGTTGACCGGTACCTGGCTGTGGTCCATCCCATCAAATCTGCCAAGTGGAGGCGGCCCAGGACAGCCAAAATGATCAACGTGGCCGTTTGGGGCGTCTCCCTGCTGGTGATCATGCCCATCATGATTTATGCTGGGGTGCAGCACAACCACGGCAGGAGTAGCTGCACCATCATCTGGCCGGGGGAGTCGGGCGCCTGGTACACGGGCTTCATCATCTACGCCTTCATCCTGGGCTTCCTGGTGCCTCTCACCATCATCTGCCTTTGCTACCTGTTCATCATCATCAAAGTCAAGTCCTCGGGCATCAGGGTGGGCTCATCCAAGAGGAAAAAGTCGGAGAAGAAAGTCACCAGGATGGTGTCCATCGTGGTCGCCGTCTTCATCTTCTGCTGGCTCCCCTTCTACATCTTCAACGTCTCCTCCGTGTCCGTCATGATCGTGCCCACGCCCGTGCTCAAGGGCATGTTCGACTTCGTGGTGGTGCTCAGCTACGCCAACAGCTGTGCCAACCCCATCCTCTACGCCTTCCTGTCCGACAACTTCAAGAAGAGCTTTCAGAACGTGCTGTGCCTGGTGAAGGTCAGCGGCATGGACGAGGCCGACCGCAGCGACAGCAAGCAGGACAAATCGCGGCTCAACGAGACCACGGAGACGCAGAGGACGCTGCTCAACGGCGACCTGCAGACGAGCATCTGAGGGGACAGCGGGGGCTGTGCTTTCCTCTCGCGGGAAATGCCGCCTGAGAAGGGCTGGGAGCGCCCCATGGCCTCGGGCTCCTTGCTGGGCTCCTCTCTGCCGGGTTGGATTTCAAGGATACGGGTCAGGAAAACAAAGACAGCTCACGGCGACGCGGCGCATTTCCACAGCAAAATGCCACCGTGGGCACAGACACGGCCGGGTTGGCTCTGCTGGGTCCCCAGTGCCACCCTCGGGGCCGGCTGGTTTTGGGGCTCTGCACCTGGACACACAGGGGGACCTCAGGAGGAGCCACAGGTGTGTGACAGCACGAGGTGTGTGACACAGCTCTGCTGGGAGCTCCGGGCGAGTGTCCCTCCCGAGGACACCGGGATCTTTGGGATGGCGTTTTCCCCGGGTTATTCCTCACTCCGCGCTGTGTGACTGCCGCAGCCGCCCTGCCGGAGGGGACACGCCAGCACGGAGGTGACACCCCCACGGGAGCAGCTCTGTCCCCGCAGCATCTCCTCTGATCCACCCTGCCTCCCCCAGCCCTGCCGTGTCCCTTTCCCTGCCACCTGCCCGCGGATTTGCTCCTCGGATGGAGAATTTCCCCCTTTTCCCACGCCGGTATCCGCTGCCCCTCCCTCCCACCGCCCGCATCTGCCGGCGGCCGCGGTCGCTGCTCCGGGCTCCGCTCCCTGCTGGGAAATCCTTGGAAGTGTTCGAGCGGCGGTGACACATCGGAGAATCCTGGCACGGGCACCTGGCGCTGCCACCGCCTCCTGCGCCCGGCTGAGATCGGGGTTTGTCCGGAGCATCCCTGGGGTGACTCCTCCCTGCTCCTTCCAGGCAAGTCACGCTGCAGGCAGGGGTGATGGAGAGGATGGTGATGGGAATTTGGGTGCTGAGGACTCGGTCCCCACCCTTTTCCAGCCGGAAGGACCGGGCAGAGCAGAAAGCAGAGCTCCCAGCAGCTGGGGATGAGGAGGGGCAGGGCAGCACGGATCCATCCCCTGGATGCTGCGCTGTGTGAGGGGTGGCGGGGCTGGCCCCACACCCGCTCTCTTTGGCTTCCCAAGAGTGTCCCGAAGCGCTCGGCCCTGTCCCTGTCCCTGTCCCTGTCCCTGCCCCTGTCCCCGTCCCTGTCCCTGGCTGCCCTCCCAGTTCAGCACAAACCCGGGGCTCTGGAGCCCTGACTCCCCAAGCAAAGCCTGTCCTTGGCCAGCGCAGCTCTGGGGAAAGCCCAGGGGAGAGGGAGAAGTGGCGATTTCCTGCCGGGACGCCCGGCTCCGTTCACAGGCCCCTGCTCCAGAGCCGAGCCGTGGGAACGCGGGGGGATCGGGAGGAGAAAGCAGCCGGGGCTCGGTCACCCCGCCCTGTGCCCGCCTACCCGGGTGCACCATGGCCAGGGCACACGGAGCCCTCCCCTGGCAGTGTGGGGGGTGAGCCGAGCACCTGGAGCCACCTGCCTTGGGACCCCCGAGAGCACCAGCTCTGCCTGAAATTTCCCCATGGCTCTGCTCAGCTCCTGCAGCAAATCCCGGCCTGGGCCATCCCATCCTGCTGTGCCACCCCTGCCAGTCCTCAAAAAGGGCTCAGTGCCAGGCTGGGTACCTGCTCCTGCCTCTGTTGGACGTGGCTCAGACATTTTCCACAAGACAAAGCAGAGCAGTGTCAGCGATTCTTTGCTTTTAACTCTTTCCTGCTCCTCTGAGGAGTAGTGCCAGCATTCAGGTGCCCGTGTGGCACCTCCCTGTCCCCTCCCTGGGCACTGAGCACAGCCCTGACCCCGGGCTCTGGGGCACAGCGGTTCCCTGCTGACCCTGCAGGAATGAAAGCACCAGCAGCAGGTCAGGGCACGGAGAAACTCTGCCTGGGGAGGGCTGGGAGCAGCGGGGCTGCTGTGCCAGGCTCAGTGTCACACCAGGCTCGGTGTCACACTGCTGTGCCAGGCTTGGTGTCACCAGTGTCACACCAGGAGAAGGGCTGCTGTGCCAGGCTCAGTGTCACACTGCTGTTCCAGGCTCGGTGTCACATCAGGAGCAGCAGGGCTGCTGTGCCAGGCTCAGTGTCACACCAGGCTCGGTGTCACACTGCTGTGCCAGGCTCAGTGTCACATCAGGAGCAGCAGGGCTGCTGTGCCAGGCTCGGTGTCACACCAGGCTCGGTGTCACACTGCTGTTCCAGGCTCGGTGTCACATCAGGAGCAGCAGGGCTGCTGTGCCAGGCTCGGTGTCACACCAGGCTCGGTGTCACACTGCTGTGCCAGGCTCAGTGCCACATCAGGAGCAGCAGGGCTGCTGTGTCAGGCTCAGTGTCACACCAGGCTCGGTGTCACACTGCTGTGCCAGGCTCGGTGTCACACTGCTGTGACACAGCACAGTCACACAGCCGCAGAGATGCGTCAGTGCAGCCGTGGGCACTCCGTGGGGAGGTGTGCAATGTTCCCACTGCGTGGGAAGCGGCTGTGGGATGGGGAGGGGGATGTGTGCAGCCCCCAGCGCTCACCTGCAGCCAGGCCAAACCCGGTTTGGTGGTGTCTGACTCCATCCCAGCTGTGTCCCTACCAAAATCCTGATGGGTGAGGAGGGGGACACTTGTTCCCCACTGTATTCACACAGGAGTCCCCAGCAGGAGCCTCCAGCTGGGAGCACACTCCCTCTGTGCTGGTTTGATGTGGAAATACAGAAATCCTGGGAAGGACCCGTGCCCAGGTCAGCTTTATCCTGGCAAAGCCCCAGGCAGTGACACTTTTGGGTGATCTGAAATGTGTCCCCCCTTTGCACGCAGGGGCTCTGCTGGGATGGGGATAAGGGGGCTGCAGGTGAGGAGTGAGGGGCGTGGGGCACTGCCACCAACATCCCAATGGCCACCAAGGCAGGAAGCAACAGGGCAGGGGCACGAGGTGGCTCCTGGGGTGGCTCTCCTTGGCCACCTTTCCACAGCTCAGCGAGGAAAAAGGGCAGGAAAGCAAAATGTGCTGCCTTGGAGTGCTGGGAGGGAGCTGTAGCCACGGCCCAAGAGCGGCTGTAAAACCAGCAAAATAAAACCTTCTGCTGTTCATTGCTGACTAATAAACATCAGCACCGCTGCTGCTGCTGCCCGTAACGAAGTTTTCCTTCCCAGCCACTTGATTTTAGTGGGAACTTGACCTGAGATTGGATCTGCCGTGCAGAGCCTCGCAGGGCTGCTGGCGGCGGGCTGGGAAATCTCTGCCGGTGACTGCGGAGCCAGGAGGCTGAGCCTGCAGGAGCTCCACACACAGCCTGGCCTGGGCATCCCCCCGTGTCCCCCTCGGACCCCGCCTGGCTGGTGGCCAGTGCCCAGCTGTGCTGCAGAGCCAAATCCTGCTCAGGTGAGCAGCAGAGGCTGGGGCTGGACCTGGAGCCTTCACTGCAGCTCCTCGTGTCGGCTCCAGCGCTGCCTTGGACTGGAAGAATCTCCTCCTGGACTGCTCTGCTGTGTCTCCAGAGGGTTTCCTCACCCTGCCACGATGGGAAGGGCTTTGTCTTTGTGGGAGGCTCCACCCAGAGGTCCCTTCCCTCCCAGAACTGCCCAGGGTCCCCACCCAGCTCCACCCCAGGCTCTGATCCAGCCCCAAGCCCTCGCTGTGAAGGAGCCGATTCCAAAATCAGGGAGCGCCTCCCTCCCCTCCCTGCGGCTGCTCCCAGGGGGAATCTCCAGCCAGGCACGAGCAAAGGACACAGCAGATCCCAAAGCTGCCGAGTCTGGAATGGGACCTGCTGCTTTCCAACCCCAGGGCACCTCTGCCCTTCCCTGCCAGCCTGGCACCGGATATCCTGATTTCAGCTCCACGCCCTGCCTGCTCCAGGACCTGGACTGTGAAAAGCCAGGGCAGCAGAGCCAGACTGGGAGAATCCTCCTCCATCTGTGTCCGGGAGACGCCGAGGGATGCAAAGCCTGGCCACTCCATCCATCCGTGGATCTGTCCATCCATCCATGGGCCCATCCATCCATGGTTCCATGGATCCATCCATCATCCATCCATGCACGGACCCATCATCTATCCATCATCCATCCATTATCCATCCATCCATCATCCATCCATTATCCATCCATCCATCCATCCATCATCCATCCATTATCCATCCATCATCCATCCATCAATCCCTCCATCCCTCCATTATCCATGTCTCCATCCCCCCACGCAGTGTCTGGGAGGAGGGCTGGGATGGCTGTTTGTAAATACATGTAAATTGTATATACTGGATGTATAACCCCAGGGGGGTTTCTGTTCCCTGACCCGGCCCCACAGGGGCACCTTGGCTCCCACTTGCCCTCCCCACTCGCCCAGAGGCTGCTGCCGCTCTGCCAGGTGACTTCTGCAGGGCCAGGGAGGTGCAGGGAGGTCTCTCCGTTCCCTGCAGGGCCCCCAGCAGCTCTGTCCATGCCCACGTGCTGTGCTGTGCTTTGTCACTGCATCCCTTGTGACCAGGACGTGCCCGGGGCGTGTCCCTGCTCCCAGGCCTGTTTTCCTCCGCAGCAATCGTTCCTCAGTGTCCCAGGGGGGACGGAGCCCTCCCGCACAGGGAGGGGGCTGTGGATGGTGCAGGAGGGAAATAAAGGAGTTTTCCTATAGTTTTGGGTGGATTGTGTGTGTTGGAGCTGGAGGGTATGAGCCAGGCTTGGACACCTCCCTGGGAGAGCATCCCAGAATTGCTCAGGTTGGAAAACCCCTCAGAGATCCCCGAGTCCAACCTTGGCCACCACTGACAATGTCCCCAAGTGCCACATCCACAGAGCTTTAAATCCCTGCAGCGATGGGGACTGCTCTGGGCACTTCCAGTGCCTGGCAGCCCTTTCTTTCCACGAAGAAATTCCTCCTGATGTCCAACCTGACCCTTTCCTGGCACTGTTTGAAGCAGTTCCCTCTTATCGTGATCCTGGGAGCAGAGTTTATCAAATCCTATAAACACAAAAGTTTGGCTGTGAGCAGCTGTGCAGCCCAGCAGCACCAACACTGTCCACACAAATAAACCAAACTGCTCCTAAATACTTGTGATTCTTTTTCTTCCCATCTCGATTTCCAGCACAAATGGGGATTTATGGGGTTTGAATATGTGAGATGTTACATAGTGATTCATGTCATTATGAAAATACACGATGGGATCAATATAAACAAGAATATTGAATCCAAAGTAAATCATGGACATGAAACACAAGAATATTTAAACAAATACAACAATCTCACACCCAAGCCCACGAGTTCTGGTTCCAGCAGCATCCCCATGGAGCTGGGTCCTGCCTGCCTGTGGATCTGCCTCCCCCTTCGGAGCTGGAAGGGACCTTAAAGCTCCATCCCGTTCCACTCCATCCTGGATGGATTTTGGGGGAATATCCTGGTGCTCAGAGCGGTGCTTTTGGAATGGAAGAATGGGCAAAGAGCCCCAGCCATGTTCAAACCAAGCTCCCCCCCACCCCAAAGGGCCCTGAGGGTGAAACCTCCCGAGGTGTGTGGAGTGACAGCGGCACCCGCAGGCCGCGGAGCGCAACCAGTTTCGCCGGGAAACGAGAAAGGAAAAGAAAACGCAATTAAATAAATAAACAAACTAAATAAAATAAAATAAACAAAGCGGCGTTTTCTCCCTCTAGCAGCGTCTCCATGGCAACGCGGTCTGCCCGGCACAAAGATGGCGGCGCCGCCATGGCAACGGCACCTGGGCGTGGCTGCGCCCGACACAAAGATGGCGGCGCCGCCACGGCAACGGCACCCGGATGTGCCCAACACAAAGATGGCGGCGGCGCCATGGCAACGGCACCCGGATGTGCCCAACACAAAGATGGCGGCGTGACGCCGGAAGTGCCGTCTCCTTGCCGTGACCAAGATGGCGGCGGCAGCCCCGCCGGTGCGGGCCGGGCCCGATGTCGGTGTCGTGGCGGCGATGGCGGCGCGCGGCGCCGAGGCCGAGGCGCTGTTCGAGGCGCACACGGCGGCCGAGCTGCGGGCGGTGGAGCGGCGGCTGCGCGCCGGCATCGAGCAGAAGCGGGAGGAGCTGCGGCAGATGGTGGGCGAGCGCTACCGCGACCTGATCGAGGCGGCCGACACCATCGCCGAGATGCGGCGGAGCGCCGAGCGGCTGCTGGGCGCCGTGCGGGGGCTGCAGCGCGGCGGCACGGCCCGGCCCGGGCCCCCCGGCACGGTGAGGGGCAGCGGGGGCGGTCGCAGAGGCTTGTCTGCTCTTTCCCCCTTGCGTCCATTCTTTTCCCCCGCTCCATCTCCTTCCCTGGCTCCTTCTCCCCCTCTCGCCGCCTTTCCCACCTTCTTCTCCTCCTCCCCATCCCTTCGTGTCTCCGCTCACCCCGTATCCTCACCCTTATTTTATCCCCCTCTCTATTCCCTCATCCCCTCTAGGTTCGCCCGCCGGCTCAGCAGAGTTTTTACGGGGCTGCGGCGCAGCTGAAGCTGCTGCTGGAGGTTCCCGAGCAGGTTTGGGGGGCGGTGGAGGCGGGCCGGTTCCTGCCCGCGGCCCGGCTCCACCTGCTCGGGGCTCACCTGCGCCGGCAGCTGCAGCTCGACACCCCCCGAGCCCGCTCCAGCCCCATCCTCGCCCGCTTCCCCATCCTGCTGCGGCAGGTGGCGGCTGCCAGCCACCTCAGGTGTGCGGGAGTGGGGCGGGGAAGGGCTGCGGGAGCAGGGGGGAGCCCCTGGTAAGGGTTACCCAGAGGAGTTTTGGCTGTCCCATGCCTGGAAATGTCCCAGTGCCCCATCCTTGGAGCAGCCTGGTGTAGGGATTTGGAGCTGTTTGATCCTAAATTCCCTCCCAGCTCAAACTGTTTCCTGTCAGACACAGCCCAAGGAAGGCAGGACAGAAATCAGCTGCAGCAAGGTGGGAGAATTCTTACCCTGTGCTGAGGTGGATTCCTCAGGAAAGGCACAGGATCCCTGGGCTGTGGCAGGTGTCAAAGCTGGGAGCACAGAGCTCCAGGAACCCCTGGATGTGAGGGAATATCCCCTGGCCAGCAAGCACATCCTGGGGGCTCCATCAGCTAACAGGACAGCACTGACAGGGATTTGGGGAGATCCTTTCCAACCCAAACCATTCCATGAACCTGGGACAAAAACCATCTCAGCAGTCCTGTAACACCCAGATAGAGGACAGTGTGGAAAGAGCCACGCTTTGGCAGTGACCACACAAACCCAGCTGAGTGTGGGGCTCAGGCATTGACCACACAATCCCAGCTGAGTTTTGGGCTCAGGCAGTGACTCCCAGCTGGTTCCCGTGGCAGATCCACCATCCTGCAGGAGAGCAAGGCCCTGCTGCGCTGCCGGACGGGCTCGGACCAGGCGGTGGCAGAAGCCCTGTGTGCCATCATGCTGCTGGAGGACAGCTCCCCACGGCAGGCCCTGGCTGATTTCCTGCTGGCCAGGAAAATGGCCATCCAGCAGCTGCTCAACCAGCCACACCACGGTCAGTGCTGCTCCTTGGCAGGGTCAGGGTGAGCTTTCCCCTCACCTCTTTCTGTCCCAGGAGCAGGGATGGGTGATTCCTATAAATATCATGGTGTAGGGATGCTGCAAAATAACCCAAAAATTCACAGTTCTCAGGGGCTTAGGCCAAGCCCACCTGTAATGGGGAGGCAGGTGGGGTGTGAGGCTGAGTCCTTTGCCTTCCCTGGAAGGGAGCAGAGGCTGTGACAGTGGCACTGACCTGTGCTGAAGGCTCACAGTCCCTCTGTGCAGGTGCAGGTATCAAGGCTCAGGTGTGTTCCCTGATGGAGCTGCTCACCACCACGCTGTACCAGGCCCACGCTCTGTTCTACACCGTGCCCGAGGGGACGGCCCCAGACCCAGCCCTGCCCTGTGGATTGCTCTTCTCCACCCTGGAGAGCACCACGGGCCAGAGCCCTGCAGGTGAGCCCTGCACCTGCCCAGGTGTGCAGGCAGGAGGGTGCCTGGGCTGGGCTGATCCCTGACTGTGGCTGCAGGCAGAGGAGGGCTGCTGGAGGAGGATCTGAAGCTGAGCAGCTGGTTCAGGTACCTGCCTGAGTCCGTGGTGGAATTCCAGCCAGCCCTGCGGACCCTGGCACACCCCATCAGCCAGGAGTACCTCAGGGAGACCCTGCAGCAGTGGATCAACATGTGAGTGGGACAGGGCAGTCCCAGCCTGGCTGAATTCCTCCTCATCCTCCTCATCCTCCTGGCTGATTTAAGCAGCCAGAGGCAGCCCAGCACACCCAGCAGCCGGGCACTCTGTGCCAGGGCCTCACTCCCCTCACTCCCAGAGGTGAAACTTTGCCTGCAGGTGCAGTGATGACATCAGGACAGGGGTCAGGACCCTGCTGGTGTTCGTGAAGAGCATGAAGGGGCTGGCAGGGATCCGTGACGCCGTGTGGGAGCTGCTGTCCAGCGAGTCCAGCAGGCACAGCTGGGAGCCCGTGTGCCGGCGCCTGCTGGGCAGGCCTGTGTCCTTCTGGGAGGAGCTGCTGCAGCAGCTCTTCCTGGACAGGCTGCAGGTGGGTGCTGTGCTGTGCCTTGCTCTGCACCCCAGCCTCACTCACAGAGTGCACCGAGGCTGTGTTTCATTTGAAATCTGTTTTTTCTCCCGTTGCAGACTCTGACCAAAGAAGGCTTCGACTCCATTTCCAGCAGCTCCAAGCGGCTGCTGGCCGCAGCCTTGCAGGAATTGGAAGCGCAGGGCAGCAGCGGGGCCCTGAGCAAGCAGATGCAGCTGGAGCACGACGTGGCGCTGTTCGTGTGGTCGGAGAGCCCCGGGGACCTGCCCGGGGACGCGGCCTGGCTCAGCGTGGGCCAGCGCGGGCCCTTCGCGCGCAGCGGGCTGGCCATGAAGGCGCAGGCCCTCACGCCCCGCGTGCAGAGCTTCTGCTCCGCGCTGGACTCCCAGCTGAGGGCCAGGCTGGAGGATGTGCTGTCCTACCTGCCCCAGGCCGGCCCCGTCCCCGCGGAGCCACCGCGCTCCGCCTTCGACCGCTTCGGCGACGCCAGCGCCGTGCAGGAGCTGCTGCGCCAGCGCTGCCTCGGCTGCACCCAGCACCTGCTGGGCTGCGTGCAGGAGCAGCTCCTGAGCGCCCAGAGCCAGCTGCGCCCCCCCGGGGGTGCCAGGCTCAACGCCGTGCTCTTCATGGCCAGGCTGTGCCAGGCCCTGCCCGAGCTGTGCCCGCACCTGCAGCGCTGCGTGCTGGGCCGGGCGGAGGCGGCGCCCAAGGAGCCGCGCCCTGCCAAGAAGCTGGGCAAGGGCAGGGCCCAGGAGGTGTCCCCCGAGCTGGCCAAGTGGCAGGGGGTGAAGGCAGAGCTCCTGCAGCAGAGCCTGGTGGCTTATCAGCTCTGGAGCTCGGCTGTCACCAAAGTAAGGAGCTGTTTCCCTCCTCAGAGATGCTTTTTGGGGAGGGGTTCCCTGGCTGGGGTGGCTCCAGTGGGTTGGTGTCCATAAGATTGATTTTGGGAGGTGCAGGGATGCAGCAGGTCACAGGCAGGGTGGGCTGGCTGCCCTTGCTGCTGTTGGAACTCTCCTGTGATCAGGGCTTTCATTTCTGTGCTCCAGGGTCTGGTTGAGTGCTTCACCCACACATTGCTGCTCGACACAGCTGGGTCTGTGCTGGCCATGGCCACCAACTGGGATGAGATTGAAATCCAGGAGGAAACAGAGACTGGGAGCAGCGTGACATCAAAGATCCGGCTGCCTGTGCAGGTATGAGGAGCAGCCTGTGGGAGGAGCCCAGCACTGCCAGAAGCACTTGCTGAGCTGCTGGGGAGGTTGTTTGGTGTCAGGAGCAGAGGACAAACACACTCTGGTGCTCTCTGAGATACTCACCTCGTGAGGACAGAGGTCAGAGGAAGGAAATAGGTCATTGTCATTGTTTATCTCTATGAGTAAGCTTGGCCCAGATCCTGGAAAACTGAGCCAGAGGAGGACTTAGGCCTGATTTAAGCACAGAGGTCCCAGGAGAGGGATTCCATGGGAGTTGGGTGCGTTGAAGGACAGGGTGCAGCAGTGGGACTGTGGAATCCTGAGGGAACTGAGGTGTGTGGCTGCCCCAGGGGGTGCTGGTGGCACAGGAAGGAGTCACAGGGCCAGAGCAGGTGGCAGGGGAGGAGGCCAGGCCTGGCTGAGCTCTGTGTTTGCACAGCACAGGAGGGGCTGGACAGGGAAGTGCAGTGAGCTTTATCCAGTCCATTCTATTATGAGGGAAAAAAAACTGGATGAGAATTCAGGAGGCCCAGGAGGTGAGGGAGGAGCAGCCCCAGGGAGTGGGTGGGCAGAGCAGGGTCTGTGCTGACAGAAGATGCACAAGCAATTCTCTTCTCACTGCAGTGTCTGGTAAAGTCTTTTTGGGGACTTTGGGAGCTGCTGTAACCCAAAATCTGGGGTGTCAGTAAACCAGACCCTGTGAGGTGCCTGAGCCAAGCTGAGGGGCAGATCTTTGTGTCTGCTGAGGGAGTGGGACCCCCCTGAAGGGATGTGGAAGGGAATGGAGGCTACAGAGCAGCTGCAAATTAACTCTGTTCTCCTGGGCAGCCCTCGTGGCACGTGCAGTGCCTCCTGTTCAGCCTGTGCCAGGAGCTGAACAGGGTGGGTGGGCACACCCTGCCCAAGGGCACCCTGCAGGAGCTGCTGAGGAGCTGCATGGCAGAGGTGCTCGCTGCCTACGAGAAGCTGGTGGAGCAGAAGCAGGAGAAGGTACCTGGGTGTGGGGTGGGAGCGGGGCTGGGGATGCAGGGACACACCCAGAAGGGGAGCACACACCAGATTTCACACTCTGGTTGTGCCTTGGGGTCGCTGTTCTCAAATATTTCCCCTTGGGCAGCCTCCCCTGTGGCAGGGAGGAGCCCCATTCCTGCCTGTCCCCTTTGCAGAGGCCAGACAGCTTCCCCCTGACCCAGAGCAGGGCTCTGCAGCTGCTCTACGACCTCAGGTACCTCAGCATCATCCTGACAGCCAAGAGTGAGGACACAAAACCCAGCAGGATCAAGCAGGACTCTGGGTATGGCTCATTCTAGCTTCACATCCTCCAGCAGTGCTTTGGGGGGCACTGAAAGTGCAAGCTGCAAGCTGTGACACTGCACAAACACTGAGCTCACCCTCAGAACAGAGGAGGGCTGGGATTCTGTGGGCTGGTCCCCTTCCTTGTGTCCATGGGATGCCCTCAGGATGCTCCAGGAGTTAAAGCCTTGAGTTAGGCCCAGCCTTGGGGGTACCATGGGAGCAGGGGTTGTGCAAGAGCTGGAAACCCTCGGGGCAGCTGCTGTTCTGCTCAGTCACCCCAGACAGGAAATCCCTGGCTGCTTCAGAGCTGGCATCAGCAGGATGTCACCCCTGACAGGAGCCCTCTGCTCTGCTCTGCTCTGCTCTGCAGGATTGAGAAGGTCATCGACTTCCTGGAGGGACACATCGATCCCTTCGACCTGGACGTGTTCACCCCCCACCTGAACAGCAACCTGACCCGCCTGGTGCAGAGGAGCTCGGTAGGGGGCAGGGCTGGGGCAGGGAGCAGGGCTGCCAACGCCTCCAGCTGGGCAGCTGGGCTGCCTTGCAGCTCCCTAATGCCTCCAGATAAGCACTGGCACTTCTTGGGAAGGGGAAGAATGGTCAGTGCCAGCTGAAGATAAGAGGAGCTGGCTGAGCCGGCTGCAGCGTGTGGGGCTGGCTGGGCTTTATCTGACAGGATTCACTGGAGCCTGGGCAACACTAACTGGGTTAAGTAGTGCTGAAACAGGCCTGGGACTCAACTGTGGGAATAATTAAACACAAGAGTTAAGAGGGGGAAGGGAGACACTTCATGTTCAAACTCAGTGCTGATGGTGTGTGCCAGTGGACTCCACGTACTGTGGGGTCAGCAATGCAGGAATCCCAAATCCAAACAGCTCCTGGTGCTCCCCAGCTTCTCTTTCCCAAAATCCAAACAGCTCCTGGTGCTCCCCAGCTTCTCTTCCCAAAATCCAAACAGCTCCTGGTGCCCTCAGTCTTCTCTTCCCTAAATCCAAACAGCTCCTGGTGCCCTCAGTCTTCTCTTCCCTAAATCCAAGCAGCTCCTGGTGCCTTCAGTCTTCTCTTTCCCCAAATCCAAGCAGCTCCTGGTGCCTGCCAGTTCCTATTCCCTAAATGCAAGCATGTCCTGGTGCCTTGCAGGTTCTCTTTGGCCTGCTGACTGGGACAGAACACCAGTACACGAGCAGGGCTGCCACACCAAGCTCGCAGGAGCTCCACAACATCCTGCCCTTAGCGTCCAGCCAGACCAGGTGAGGCATCCAGCTCTCCCAGGCATTCTCCTGCCTCTGGGAAGCTGCTCTGGAATTGCTGCTTCCCACATTTCTTTCTTCCCATGTTTGTTTCTTCCGTTTCTTTAAGGTTTGGACTTCTGCCACTGAGCATGTCGAGCTCACGGAAGAGCAAGGCCACTGCCAGGAGCACAGAGAGAGTCCAGGTTGGTGTTTGAAGTGAGCTGTAAAAATAGGAATATTTCCCCAGTATTCATTGTCCCCCCACCACTCGAGTTTGTGGGGAAAGAAGCAAGCAGCCAAACATGATTTCACCTGATTTTTATTTCCAGTAAAACGAATCATTATGGCAGCACAGCAGGGGATGGGGTGGATTCTCCAGGACCCTCCAGAAGCCCACCCTTTACCCCTGAGGTGGTTTTGGGGTCACTGCTGTGTGGCAGAGCAGGCAATAACCACTGCAGTGAGGGTTTACATGGCTGAGGGCAGTGCACCAAAGACAATTCATGAACTGGGGCTGCAGGAAAGGCTGAAGGACAGTAGCTAATGCTTGCACTCCTTTGCAGTGGGATGCTGCCCTGTAACCCCAGGAGGCTCAGGTACCCCAGCTGTGTGAGGAGTGGCCTGGTGCTGAGCTCTAGCAGCCAATCTTTCTGTTGCTCCATTTCAGTTTCAAACGTCTGCTTAGATGGAGCTCTGTGTGCTGGGTGAGAGCCAAGGAATACCTCACTGCTGTGGGAAGCAGCAATTAATGTTTCCTTTACTTATTACCATTATTATCTATCTGTGGTGGTCTTGGCAACTGGGACAAGTTGTTGAGTCTTGACAAGAGCCAAGACCAAGAGGTAAAGGCCTGGTTTGACCAGTGTCATTTGAGATGATCAATTTGCAACTCTCCATTACTTGGAGCCATTTAGGGCCAGACCCAGCAGAGTGGGTGTTTAAAAATCCAGAATTCCCAGTAAAGGAATTCCTTACCTCTCACAGCTCAGCTGGACTAGAGCATAGCAGTGTGCAGTGATGTCTGGCTCGTCCTGTCACTCCCCTCAGCACACCCATGTCCTGTGCTAGCCACACCTGCCAGCATCCCTGACAGATGCTTGCTCCTTCTTCAATGCTAAAACTCTTCTGGACAGGTTAAAATCTGCAGTTCTCCAAGCACAGCTCCTGCAAGGGCACCAGCCATGCTGGGATCCCTTGCTCTGAGAGCCAGCAGCTCCTGCCCTGCTGCTCAGAGGGTTTTGATGAGTGTTCAGGGGCTTTATGAGCGTTGAGTGCCATCTGCCACGTGCGAGGTGCTGTGCCGTGCCCTGTGTGTGACTGTCACTAACCCAGCAGTGACACAGGGGAGCCCTGGGGTGCTGTGGCACTCAGAGCCCCTTGTGTGTTCCCAAAGGAGCAGGCTGCAGCTGCTGTGCTGCCCAGAGAGGAGGAGGCAGCACGGCCAGGCTCCCTGTTCCGACAGCTCCTCGCCGACGACGAGGAGGCGGCGCCGTCGCTCTTCAAGCTGGGCTGGCTCGCGGGCATGAGCAAGTGAGGCAGCAAACAATAAAACTGCTCGGGCTGTTTGTCCTCACTGAGATCTCTCTGTCCCCTCGGTAGGAGTGCTGGCACCTCTGGGATTGTCAGTGCTTCCTCAGCCAGAGCAGGGCCTGGCACGGGATCCAGGCATGGCTTGGATTGTCCTTGTCCCCTCCTGGCTGCTGGAACAGAGGTGGAGCTGCTCTTTCACCTCCTATCCTTACGTTGTTAAAAGAAAAAAATAAAAACAAAGCCAAAATAACCTACACACTAACAGATAACAAAACATTTCACAGCTGGAAAGGGGTGCTGGAGCAGGTAATTCACCTGTGTCCTCCCTGCTCTGAGTGGCCCCTGCAGCACCTGCCTGTCATGGCTCTAATTCCACATTTCCCTGGCAGTCCTGCAGCAGTGAAGCTCATGAGAAGCCTCATCACCCTGAGCTGGGTGGGAGCTCACAGGCCTGAGCACCTGCACTGGCTGCTCCTATTTTCACTAACTCCAAATGCTCAAAAAATTATATTGCCAAATCATTTTTTAACTAGTTTATTGAAATTAAAAAAAGACTTATAAAACTGAAGAGGAACGCTTAAGAGAACTTTACAGAAAGCAACAACTTGCTAACAAACAGATTAGGCAGTCGATTGGAATTGGACAGTTTGCAATCCTATAACACACATGTGGACTCCTCAGTCTCCTCTTGCCACGTACTTTAGAACCACCCCAAAAAGAATCCTATAAAAATTGCTTCAAAGCCCCTTTTGCATTGCAATAGTGCAGCAAACCACAAGTAAACAATCTCCTGTTAACCTGTTATTTCAAATATAGACTGAAAAGGCAACAGGCAATTTTGTGCAATTCCATTTTAACAAACTTTGAAGTTGAAATATCAAATCTACACAGTGCTGTCCCTTCACAGAAGGCAGGGAGCTGCTGGGTCATCATGTAGGGAGGCGTCCCCGGCTCTGTAGGCTGTGGAAGTGGGCTTCCTTCAGGATCTGGTTGATGTGGAAGTAAGGACCTTGGCTTAGTGCAGACTGCTCGTGGAAGGGCTGGGAGGAGACAGGGCTGGATCCTGCAATCCTGGGGGTCAGGCTGGGCTCGGCTCTGTCGGGGCTGTTGATGCTGCTGCTGCTACAGCTGCTGCTGCTGCTGCTGCCACTGTCACTGCTGGAGGACTGGGACACACACAGGGTGAACAGCAACATCAGACACGTCTTCCTCACACACAGAAGCAAAGCTTCAGGATCAATCCCTCCCTTCCACATTTCCAGCCTGATGGAATGAATAAATCCACCTTGGCACTTTGGAGGGGTGGGTGTTGCCCACACAAAGGGACAAACCTTCACCCAAGGTGCAGTGACCTCTGGGATGCTGGATTTCAATCCTTCCCAGTTCAAGCCCTCAGCTCTGCCCCCAGCCCCACGTCTGCACTGGAGTGACAGAGAATTGGAAAATAAAGAACATTCCCAGGGAGCTGCAGGTGTGAGCACAGGCAGGGCAGGGCAGGGCAGGGCTGGCACTGCTGCTCTAGCAGAGGTTTGAGGGAAGCACCATGCAAAGCATTTTCCTACAAGGCAATCCTAAAGTGAGATCTGAAGCATCCAAAGCAAGAGGGTGTGAGAAAAAAATGCACACCACAGCCAATTTAAGTCTTTGAACACCCTAACATCAAGAACTCTTCTCCCAGTTAAGTATTCCATGGCAGTGTTAACTGGCAGTGTTCAGAGCAATTCCACACCAATTTACTTGACATGACAGTGAAAGAGCAACAGGCACCAAATAATTCCCCATGCAGCAAAAAGAACTCAGCATCTGACTGGAGTGAGAGGCCAGGGCTCATTTGTCAGCATTTAGGATAACCACATTCATGGGAATGACTGGAAGAGCATTTGCCATCATCATGAGGGATTCAAAGACATAAAACACCATTTTAAGGGCTGCTAAGGAAAGGTTCCATTAGTTCCAGCTGGAATATTTGAGTTTGTGGGATCTGCTGGTCAGGACCTGCAAATATTTGGATGAGTCAAACAGCAAGTGGCTACTCTGCCACCCCATAAATAATTCATAGAAGCAGACACAGTAAGTGACAGCAGCTAAAAATATCGACATTTTTGTAAGGATTAAGCCACAGAAGTCACAGCTTTGTGGCCACAGCAGAAGAGGACAAATATGACAAAATCCTCAGGGATTTACCAGTCAGCACCACCTCCAGAAGGGCCTCACCTGGAGTAAATCAGGAATGGTGCAAACTGCCCCCAGCACTCTGGAATAAATCAGGAATGGTGCAAACTACCCCCAGCACTCTGGAATAAATCAGGAATGGTGCAAACTACCCCCAGCACTTTGGAATAAATCAGGAATGGTGTAAACTGCCCCCAGTACTCTGGAATAAATCAGGAGTGGTGCAAACTGTCCCCAGCAGTGCCAGGGAGGCACTGGGGATGTTTGGGGTGGAACACATCTCTCCCTGCCTCCCTCCTTCCCTCCCCCCGGCCCTGCTCCACCATCGATCCCGACCATCCAACCCTGACTAATTCCTTTGTTTCGCTAAGCACCAAAAATGCTTCAGCTCTGTGGGAGCACAGCGAGCCAAGCCAAGGGCCCCGGGCTGCGAGGAGAGAGAAACACCCAGCGGGGCTGGGGCTTGTTCCGAGGGAGCACAGATGGATTCCTGAGTCTGGAGAGGCACAGAGCCCCGGCAGGACAGGGACAGGGACAGGGACAGGGACAGGGAGGAGCTGGGCAGCACAAAGAGTCACACGATGCTGGCCGGGCTCACAGCAGCCTCGAGAGGAACCCACCGCACAGGGTACTTTGTTTCCTTTTAGTCTGCGCTCCTTAGTGAGCTTCGTTACAGCCACCTTCTGCAAATGAAGGTAAAAATCCAAGTGAGAGCCTGGCCTCGCTCGCTGCTCACGTTCCACAGCTCAACAAACGTTTCCCAGCTGTTGGCAGTGATGCTTTTGTGCATCTCAGGTTTTGTGAAGCTGGCAGCATGTCCTGGGACGTGCTTCTGACACCTCAGGCTGGTGACAGAAGGGCTTTGTCAGACCCTCTTTATTCCCAGATCCACTGGCACCCCTTCAGCATTGCCCACCACCCTGTGCCCAGGCTCTGCTGCACATTCTGTAAAGCATTTGGACCACAGTCAGTAAGGAAAAGAATCCTTAAAGTCATCAAGTCAGGCATCAACAAAGCTTTACAGGGGCAAAGGAAAGCAGCCCAGTGACGTTTATGAATACTTGAACTATCAAAAGGGCATCTTCAAGGTTTACTGAGCTCATTAACCCTCAACACCACACTTCAGTTTTCAAACAAACAAAAGTCCTGTGCAATGTGCAGATCTGGGACAATCCCTCGTGACAGGAATTGGAGAAAAAGCCACTCAGCCCCTGCTGCTCTCAACATCTTCCAAGATGAGTTTAACAGAGCCACGATCTGGTTTTAGTTAGAACTGAAGTCCAGCCCTTCCCTGGATAATGGGGGACAAGAACTTTGATTTGATGTCTGCTAAGAACCTGGTGGTGTTTCAAAGAGGAACTATGAGAAACTGGGGTTTGCAGAAGTTATTCAGGAAGGAAAGGGTCAGCCAGAACACTCAGACTTGCTTCCTTCCCTGGGAAAAGGAGAGCAAAGGCTTTGCACTGCTGATTGCCCAGGCTGCAGAGCACAGCTGGCAATCTCAGCTTGGAGGATCCACTACAACCTCTCCTGGCTTGATCTGGGGACAAGCAATGGATTTCTGACCAAACGCTGGGCAAACAACACAGCTGAGCTCCTGGAAAAGGGAGGACAGGCTGATCAGGAAGTGAAATTCCGTGGCAAAGGCTCTGCCTCGCTAATGTTTAACATGGGCTGGAGCTGCAGCCCCGTGTCTGTGCCTGCCCATGGACTGGGCCCAGAGCAGAGGGCTCTGTCACCCCCAGGCTGCAGCAGGAATGGCACATCCTCACAGCAACTGGCCAAAAAGCAGCACTGGTGGAGACTGCAGAGAATCTGTTTGCATCCTGTGAAAGCTGGAAGGCAGGGGTGCTGCCTGTCCTGGGTGAAAGGATAATCCAGGGGGAGAGAACAGCAAATCCTTTGGAACTGGATGTGATTTGGATGAGCAGTGGGACTCAAAGAGAGGCACTGAGAACAGAACAGCCCAGGTTTGAACTGCCACTAAGGAAAAAAACCTCTCTTCATCTCATTCTCCAGAGAAAAATGTGCAAGACAAAAAAAAAAATTACAAAAAGGGAAGAGATCCTGCCAAAAGCCAAGTCCTGTTTAAAATGCAGCTGCCTGATTGCCATCCTGAGCTTGTGCTCTCAAAGAGGCCTTGCTCTGCCAGAGGGAACAGTCACTTTGAACCAAACCAGGCCAGAGGAATCAGCACTTTGGGGAATGTTTCCCAAAAAGCAGGTGTGCGATGCCCTGCGATGAAAAGCGACTCTCGTAAGTCACAAATTGCTCCCATTCCCTCTTTCCTAAGCAATATCCCCAAATTTTTAAGATTTTGAACCAGCAAGAGGTGTCTTTGCACACAGCAAAGTATCAGGAAACTAAACCAGAGCGTTCCAAACTGGCTGAGACTTTCCAAGTGACACCAATTGGAAGCACTTGTGCACAATGAGCACAAGGATTTCTCCCTTTGGCACAGAAGTCCTTAACCAAATGTTGGAATAATACTGATTTAATCTCGTGGCTTGAATTTCTGGGCATGCTCAGTTCAGGGAGCCAAAAAAAAAAAAAAAAGAAAAAAAGGAGAAAATCAAGAGAAGACATTGGGAATTCTGATCCCCAGGAACTGTGGTGTTTGAGAAGCTGTGCCCATTCCTCAGCAGTGACAGCTCCTCCCTGCCTCTCACCAGGGTTTAAGGTGTTAAAACCAGACTTTTACCAGGCCAGTGCATGCAAGAAGCAGATCTGTGTTAGGCTGAGCAGTGACCTTGCCCTGGCTCAGCCATGCCCGTGCTGTTCCCAGGCCAGGGCTGAGGTCACAAAGCCACTGCCAGTCCTGCTTTTAGTGGCTCTGCCCAAACACCAGGTGTTTACACAACAAGCAAAGGTGCTTCTGGCACTCACCATCAGGGGGTTTTCCTGATATCCTTAATTTCATTACTCCTACTTCAATCCCTTGTTCCACACTAAATCCGTGCTCCTCCCGCCACAAAGCTGCTTTAGCCTTTAACTACTCTACACACACGGAGGGGTTTGACCTGTTGGACAAGTGATTCAGTGTCAGATGGCAACAAATGAGGGCTGCCTCTCCCCATCACACCCCAAAATGCAAAGTGTCCCTCCTGGGAACACAGCAGCACAGGGTGCTTGCCATCCCAGAGAGTTCCTTCATGATGGACAGCAGCTCTGAAAGCATTTCCAGCAGGGCTTCCTATCACATCATCTGTTTGTACAGGTGAAGAGAGAGTCTCCCTCACAACAGCAATGTAGAAATGTCCATCTGAAACCATTTCCAGATTATAAAAGAGCTCAGAGTTACACAGCAACTACATATATTCTGTGGAGTACAATGAATAGTTGAATAATTGAGTTAATTCTGTAATAATTAAGACTGTAAGTGCTCATTACAATCCACCTTCAAAGTGAGGAGGCTCTAAAAAACCAAGGATATTTCCAAAACATTCAAAGAAATTAATTTCATTAACTTCAGAGAGAGAGCCTCTGCTCTGCACCCTCTTTTCCATGAATGTTTTGAACACAAGGACGTTGCTCACAGTCAGTTTTCAGGTGATTCACCCAGGTGACATCTCAGGAAATCTGGCAGCAGTTGGGAAATCAGCAAATTTTTTTTTAAGAAAAAAGAAATCTCAAATTGCACCAAGAGAACACCTGTCTGGTGAGGGTAAGAAAAAGAAAACAAGAGAGTTTATCCCACATCCAGCAAAAAATAATGGAAAATGTGAGAAAAAAACTAAAGAGTTTTGAGTGTTTTAGCTGTGAACAAGCCTTGCTTAAACTGTGCAGCTCTACCAGAGCATTTTTTTCCACATCAGATAAGGGCTGCCTGGAATGTGCTTTGTCTTTCTCCCACAAATAATCACCTGACTGTAAGGAAAGGCAGAGCTGATGGTCAGGCAGAGAGAGCACAGGGACACCTCCACCCTCACCCCCTCAGCTCTGCTCACAGCTCATCCCACACAGCAAAACCAGAAACAGCAGGAAATTATTCCCCTGGGTGCTGCAGAGCAGGATTTGAATTTTCTTCCCAGAAATATTCAGGGATAACCAGGCTCAGTGGAAATGCTGATTTCCAAACTGATGCAGTGCTGATTTCAATCTCTGATGTCACCAAGTCAAGCCTCACGACCTCAAACACAAAGCTATGAATTAAAAATGAAAAAAGTGCACAGGATACTCCAAGTGCTGTTGGAATGCAGCAGGGAAGGATCTGCCTGGCAAGGCTCTCACCTCAGTGTCCCACGAGTCCTGCAGGACAGAATTCCTGCTGCTACGTTTGGTCTGGGGAACGTGACCATCATCTTCATTGCCATTCCTTCTCCTCTTCCTGCAGGAGAAAAGAAATCAGCAGCTCACTCATCTACCTTCTGAAGGCACCCAAAAAAAGCAGGAACAGCTGATAAATTAATGCAGGATGTCTCCAGAGCCCTGAGGTGCTGTGGACTCTCAGATTCCCCTTTGAGGGCACAGAGAAAAGGATCCTGCTTCTCACAAGATGTTTCCCATCAGTTCAAGGCACGTGGACTCACATTAAACCCATCCTTCTAAATAAACTCATTTAACAATTGTCAGCCTTGCACATCTAAAAATAACCCCTGGGCTCAGAGTGACACCTGACAGGCTGGGGACAGCACTGGGACGAGTGGCAGTGACCACACCTCCAGTTATTCAGCTGCTCACACCAACCCACAACGACTCTCCACTCTGACAGGGTTTGGGGTCGAGTCACATCCCAAAACAATCACATTTCTCATGTGAAAATAAGGTTTTGTCAGGAAACACCTCGTGGAAAACAAACTCTTCCCTGTTTCTGATGTGTCTGCCACCCTCTCATTACACCTTGTACTGCCTGGCCTGCTGGGTACAAGTTTTAACCTGATTTTTATCCAAATCTTAGCAGCCATCACGGCAAAGCAGAGTTTGGAGGAGGATGATGGGGTGAGGGCACTGCTAATATTCCCAGATTAGAGGAGATAAAGGAAAGAACTCACAGACCAGGACTTGGAACAACCTGGGGCAGTGGAAGGTGTCCCTGCCCATGGCAGGGGGTGGCACTGGATGAGGTCACTTCCACCCAAACCACTGTGAGATTCTGGGACACCAACAGAGCAGCTGATCCCCAGCAGCATCCCAGAATTCCTACACAAACATCAAACGCTTCTCCCCACCGTACAAACGTGACAAGTCAGCCAGGATCTCCAAAAAAAAAACAAACCACAGGATGGAGCTGTTTTGGTGTGCCTAAAATTAATCCGTGCTCGAATGAGTCAAAACAGACTGGAGGGAGGTATTTATAACTGGCTCCTTTCTTCCAGCCAGGCTGTGCGGGGTTTGGCCCACGCCTCCTGCTCGCCATCCCTGCGACCACAGGCACCAAACGCTGCCCATCTGTGCTGGAACACTCTGGGATATTCCTCCCTTCACCCCTCCGCATCCTTCCTTTCCTCAGCACCTGCGCTGACCTCAGCAGCTGGGAGCACCCGGGGCTGTGAAGGTGTCGCAGGGGTGCGATGGGAAGTGTTTTAGGGTCACTTCCACCCCATTCCTGCCTCCACAATCCCCTGCTGCCTCCCAGCTCCGCGATCCTCCCCCAGCAAGCCGAGAATCCCCCCGAACCCTCCGCATCCCCCACATCCCTCCGCCCAACCCTGAAGGCCGCAGCCCCTCTGAACCCGCCCCAGCGCTCGGGGGCCGCTCTCCCCTTCCCCAGCGCTCCCCTCACGCCAAGCCCTCCCCGCGGGCCGAGCCCCGCTGCCCTCAGCCCGGCCCCTGCTCGCCCCGCTCAGGCCGCGCTGCCCTCGCTCACCTCTGCCTCGCTCCCCGCTCGCTCGGCAGCGGCTGCCGGCAGCTCATGGCGGGCCGCGCCGGGCCGGGCTGTGCGGGACGGGACGGCGGGAGCGCGGCTGGGTCCCCGCTCGGTCCCGGCTCGGTTCCCGCTCGTTTCCCGCTCGGTCTCGGTTCGGACCCTGCTCGGTCTCGGCTCGTTCCCCGCTCGGTTCCTGCTCGGTCCCGGTTCGTTCCCGCTAGTTCCCCGCTCTGTCCCCGCTCGATCCCCGTTCTCTCCCGGCTCTAT
>JANRGV010000050.1:10378342-10391797 GCA_024734035.1 Alethe castanea
GCTTCCCACTGAAGAGCTGATGTGCAGGGCCAGGCAAAGACATCAACACGCTGTGACAGGGGTGACCTACAGCAGATAGGAAACACGGGTGGCTGTGGCACAGGGGCTGTGGACACCACGTGCCAGGAACCTGCTGCCTTCAGACGTCCCCGTTATCACTCTGGGTAGCACAAGGGGCCGGTCCCAGCGCTGGCGTCCCCCGGGATGTCCCCAGTGGTGTAGCACGGACGCGCCTGACCCTCCTCCCGCACGTGGCTCCCCGGTGTGAGACCCTACGGGGCCTGGCGGCGGGGGGGGGGGTACTGGGTCCGGGGTTGGCTGCGGGGGGGTTGGCGGGGGGTCGGGGGGGTGGTAGTCCTGCTGGCTTTGGGGCGGAACAGGCTGCCCTGCTGCGTGGAGGTGCTGTTGGAGAGCGGGGTGTGGTCGGGCTCGCCCGAATCGCTCTCGGTGTAGCTGTACGCCTGTGCCCGGGAGATGCCCTTCTGCTGCCGCCGCCACGAGTTGTAGTAGGTGGGGTCGCTGATGTAGTGGTTGACAAAGGAATGCGCCTTCTGGTGCCCGGGGTCCACCTCGTACTCGCTGTCACTGCCCTGGAAAACAGGATGGGGGGATGCGGTGAGGTGGGGACATCACCTGACAGCCCCGAAATTCAGCAGGGTCGGGCTCTGCTCCCAGAAAAGCGATGAGAGGGAACGGCCCCGAGCTGTACCGGGGGAGTTCGGGACATCGGGAGGAATTTCCACATGGAAAAAGAGGCCGGGCGGTGGAAGGGGGGTTTGGAGAGCCCGTCCCTGGAGGTGTCCTGGACTCAGGGCTCTGGGCTGGGGACAAGGTGGGGATCGAGCACAGCTGGGACTCGGTGATCTCAGAGCTCTTTTCCAGCCTAAACGATTCTGTGATTTCCAGTGCTTTCCCGGTGCTTTCCCAGTGCTCTTTTGGGAATGCCGGCGAGCACATCCCCAAAGTATTTAAAGGCTGCGACGGCTGCAGCATCACTGGGGGGTTTCTGCCTCTTGCTAAAACAAAACAAAACCTCATACAAAAGGTTCCCGAGCGCTGCCGAGCCCGCGATGCCCCCGGGCTGGCGCGGAGGGTGTTTTTGGGCTCTGCCGGTAATTGGATTCAGCTTCTCCGGCGGCGCACAAAGGGCCCATTGAGGGCGGTGGGAACTGCCCCGCGCCAGCGCCAGCTCCCGCAGCTCTTCACAGCTCCTCAAAAGCCACTCGAGCCCCGCTCGGGCCGCAGCGAGAGGAGCCGGCATCTGCCAAGGGAACAGGCGGTGCGGGCAGCGGCGGGGGGGGGCACCGCGGGCACGGTCCCCTCCTGCTCGGGGACAGCCCTGGGGAGCCACAGGAGCTTTCCCTGGGTGTCAGCCCCTCTGGATCCACCCTGGGGGTGATGGTCTCTGGGGCTCCACGCTGCTGCCTGGCCACAGGACAAGACAAAGGTGGCATTTTGTGGAGTTGGCAGAGCCGCGGACGTTGCCACCAGCGAGCAGGGTAGCGGGACAGCCCCAGCACCGTGGGCTGTCCCCAGCAGCCCTGGGAGCCCCCTGTGGTGTCACATCCCCAGCACACGGGCCGGGGGCTGTGCCAGCCTCACCCCGGCTCTGTGCCACGGCACAGAGCGGGTCCCACAAGCGCACCAGGACCCGCCTGGTGGCGAGCAGAGGGACGGGCTGATGCGTAGGGAGGGCCCCCAGCACCTTCCACCCCCAGCCCAGGTCCCTGTGCAGCCCCGGGGCTCACCTGGGAGTCGGAGACCTCGGAGGGTTTCTCGGTCAGGCTGCTGCTCTCGGCGGGGATCAGATCGTTGTACTTGGTCACGTCCTCGTCCGAGTAGTGCAGGCTGCCGGGGCTGGGCCGGGGTGGGGACCTCGGGGACAGGCAGGGGGGTGCTCAGCATGTGTCCCCTCTGCTCGGGGCCGGGCCACATGGGGACAGCCCCAGGGAGCACCCCTCAGCCGTGCCAACCCTGTCCCAAGAACCCTGACCCCACTGTCGGGGACCTCCGCGTCACCCCCTCGGGATCCCAGCCCTCCCCAGAGCAGGGATGGACACAGCGACCAAAAATGCTCTCCCTGCCCGGGGAGGGGGCTGTGGCAGGGGGTCCCTACCGGGTGTAGATGCCATTCTTCCTGCAGAAGGAATTCTTGACGGAGAGGCGGCGGTTGTTGAGCTCCAGGGCGGGGAAGCTGCCCTCATCCAGGCTCACCATCTCCCCGTGGCTCAGGGCGGCCGCCTTGGAGCTGTTCCCTGGGGGATGGGATGCTCAGCCTCCCCCAGCCCCTCCCCAGGCTGCACAGGGGGCTGGGGGTGTCCCCAGGGGGGGAACTGAGCCACCACAGCCTGGGGACAGCCAGGAGGTTCCAGCCGTGCCCAGCCCCCTGCCCAGTGCCCCCAGCTCCCCACTCGGGGCTGTTTGCTTAATGAGGCGCTCTGGATTTTCCCCACAATTTGAGCCCTTGACAGAGCTAAGAAAACAGAGCCGTGTTTGGCTAATCCCGGTGACCTCTGCGAGCCCCCGGGGCTGCCCTGCCCCCGCAGCTGTCTGTGGGACAAACCCTTCATTTCATCCCGAGCTCTCAATGCTCTCCAGGCAGGCCCAGCATCGTTACGGGGCGGCACTGGGGTCTGGAGGAGCTGCTCCCAAGGCGGGCAGGAAGGGAGGCTCCCACCCCTCCACCCAGACCCCAAAGGCAGGGAGAGACCCCCAGGAGGCTCCCACGGGAGCAGGAGGGTCCTGTCACCACCCAGCACACTGCCTCACCCACCTGAGTCTGATTTCTTGGAGTATTTCTTGCTCTGCCCGCGGATGATGAGCACGAAAACGAGGAGGAGGATGAAGATGAGCCCCACCAGGGCAATGACCACCAGGAACCACCACTCCTCGTAGAACGGGTTGGTTTTCTGGGCTGGGGCACAGCAGGGAGGATCAGAGGGGGACAGGGACAGGGGAGAAGCAGTCTGAGGTCACTTGGGGAGCTTTGTGAGGCCTGGATCCACGGGAAAGGGAGAGGGCTGGGTGAGGGGTCAGAAAGGGGATGCTGGCAGTGGGATTTGGGACTCAGGAGCCAGGAGTGGGGTTCAGTGGTGGCCACAGAGCAGCACCAGGACCCTCCCTCTGGCACAGGGGGACAATCCCCCGGGAGCACACCTGACACGGAGGGGGAAGGGGTGCTGGGGGTCCCGTAGCCGTAGTCGTTCACAGCAATGACACGGAAGTCGTAGCTGACCCCCTGCTTGAGGATGTCCATGCTGAAGGTGTAGGAGGTCACCTCCTTGGGGATGTCTTTGATGAGGATGTCCCAGAGTCCCTCATCTGGAAGAGACAACGGGGCTGGGAGGGGAGGGCTGGTTCTGCAGGACACCCCAGGGAAAGGGGTGATGTCCCTCCAGGTGCTGCCCTTTCCATCAGCGTTTTCCTCATGGATCAGCACAAGGAGAACCTCAGACACTGAGTCCTGAGGTGGGGATGGAGAGCAGCTCTGGTACCTGAGGGCCGGGCCTCGATGACGTATCTGGTGATGGGCCCCTGCCCCGGGTCCCCACTGGACCAGTGGATGGTGATGGCCGAGCCGTAGCGGGAGATGAAGGGCTCTCCTGGGGGGCCGGGGGCGCCTGGGGACCAGAGCACAGCTGGAGGCCACAGCCCAGGCACAGGGGCCCAAAACAGCACAGAGCTGTGCCAGCGCCCCCCCATCTCCTCCCTCACCCCACGTGTCCCCCGCACCTTCCCCGGGCCCCGTGGTGATGTTGGCCTCAACGTCGGGCCCGTAGGCGAAGGTTTTGGCCCGGATTCGGAAGCGGTACGTGACGCCCTCGGCCAGGTCCTTGACCTTCATCCACAGCGGGCTGCTCCCCTTCACATCCACCGTCACGATCTTGCTGACGCCTGCGGGGCCAGAGGCTGAGCCGGGTCCCCTCGGGCGCCCCCCGCCGCCCCCGGCCCCGCCCTCACCATCCACGGGCGTGCAGGGCTCGTAGACCAGCCTGTAGCCCTCCAGGACGCCGTTGGGCAGCGCCGGCGGCTCCCAGGACACGTTGACCGAGGTGGTGGTCAGCTCGCTGAAGCGGATGGAGCCAGGAGCGCTGGGGGCTGCGGGGGGACGGGGTGGCAGGGCCAGCTCAGTGCTCCAGGGGCACCCCCAGCACGAGCCAGCCCCTCTCCCTGCCTCTGCTCTAATGCTGATCGTTCTCTCACACCCCCCCGGGCCCCATCCCTGCTGCAGCAAAGATTCCATGAGGGTGGAATGAGTCTCCTGCTCCTGGTCTGTCCTCCCAACACCTTCATCCACCTCAAGCCTCAGCTTAAACACTGAATATTAAACATTCCTACTCTCTCCTCCTAACACTTTCATCCTCCTCAGGCTCAGCTTAAACACTAAACATTAAATATTCCTGGTTTCTCCTCTCAACACCTTCATCCACCTCAAGCCTCAGCTTAAACACTGAATATTAAACATTCCTAGTCCCTTCTCCTAACACTTTCATCTTTTTCAAGCCTCAGCTTAAACACTAAACACTAAATATTCCTGATCTCTCCTCCCAACAGCTTCATCCTCCTCAGGCTCAGCTCAAACACCCATCTCCGTGTGCCCCCACCCCACAAACCTGCTGGGCTGAGCCCAGGGATGTTCTGCTCGGGATTGCAGGTTGAGGGGGAACCCCTGGAGCTGCAGACCCCTCCCCACGGAGCCCAGGGGCAGGAGGCTGCAGGGGGAGCCGTGCCACAGGCCCCACCTGCCTGCTGTGTCCGTGCCTTCACGGGGGCGCTGCGGGGCCCGTCCCCGGCGGCGTTGAAGGCGGCCACGCTGACCCAGTAGGAGGTGTAGCCCGTCAGGTTCTTCAGCTTCACCCCGGTCTCGGGCAGGAAAAGGGTCCTGACCCGTGCGCTCTCGTTCTGCCGCCGCTCCTCCCAGAAGTGGATCTGCAGAGGGGCCGTGGGGAGCGGGGGCAGGCTCGGATCCAGCCCAGCTGTGCTCAGAGCGTCCCTGCCCGGGCTCCTGAGCCCCTGTCCCTGCCTGGTGGCTCCCGGGGCATCTCGGTGCATCCCAGCTCCATCCCAGTGCATCCCAACACACCCTGACACATCCCAGCTCCATTCTGGTGCATCCCAACACACCCCAACACATCCCAGCTCCATCCCAGTGCATCCCAACACACCCTGACACATCCCAGCTCCATTCAGGTGCATCCCAACACACCCCAACACATCCCAGCTCCATCCCAGCGCATCCCAACACATCCCAGCTCTATCCCAGTGCCTCTCAGCTCTATCCCGGTACATCCCGACACATCCCGGTGCATCCCAACACATCCTAGCTCTATCCCAGTGCCTCTCGGCTCTATCCCGGTACATCCCAACACATCCCGGTGCATCCCGACACATCCCAGCTCTATCCCAGTGCCTCTCGGCTGTATCCCGGTACATCCCGACACATCCCGGTGCATCCCGGCCGCATTCCAGGGCCGACGGCGCCATCTGCTGCTCTGCCGCCGCTCGGCACCGGGAGGTGACACCCGGCAGGGACAGACGGCAGGGACAGCCGGCAGGGACAGCCGGCATCTCCTCGGGACCCCAGCATGTTCCCAGAACTCCGAAGGCACGCACAGCACACCCAGTGCCACCCACCAGCGTGTTCAGCACCTCCCCAGAGCCCCCCCAGTGTTCCCGGCCGGGTGCCAGCTCCTGGCAGGTGCCAGCGGGTACCTTGTAGCCCTGAATGTCCCCGTTCTGGCTCTCGAGGGGGGGCGGCGCCCAGGTGACATCCAGCTGGGTGGCCGTGGCCGCCTGCACAGCCACGTTCTGGGGCGCTGCGGTGGGCACTGCGCCGAGGGAGAGGACAGTGTCACTGCACTGCCTTGCCTGGGCCATGGGGGGGTCCAGGAGCACCAAGCCCCCCTCTCACAGCCCCCAGCCAGGGCCGGGACTCACCTGCTTCCCCCACAAACACCTCTTGGGGGGGGCTGGGGGGTCCCTCACCCACAGCATTGTAGACGCTCATCCGGATCTCGTAGCGCCGGTGCTTGCTCAGGTCTGGGGGACAAAGGGGGAGTGGGACCCTGCCCGTGCTGGGGCAGCCCCACCACCCCCGGGGCACCTGGCAGAGCCCCCCGTGTTGGGGAAGGAGAGGGTGTCCCCAAGGAGCAGCTGGAGAGCATAGGCAGAGGGGCTCAGGCTGGACCTGCAGGGCAGGGACACGCAGGGGTGGCACTGGGGGACACACAGAGGGAGGTGGGGGACACACAGACGGAGGTGGGGGACACACAGACGGAGGTGGGGGACACACAGGGGTGGCAGTGGGGGACACAGGGGGTGGTCACTTACTGTCCAGCTCATACTGGGTGAGGGACACCTCGCTGAGGTTGTGCACGGCATAGACGGCTGGGCAGAGAGCAGGGGGCGTTAGTGCAGGGCAGGGGTGGGCTCCTGCCTCTGAGCCCCCACCCCAACACAGCCTCCACGGCTCCCCTGAAAGGGCCCTGGCACCCCCAGGTGCCAACGGGGCTGCCACAGAAACGAGAAGCTTTTCCATCCTCCAGCCCCATCCCCTGAGGGGCACGGGCCGGGTTTGTGCATTGGGATCTCCACAGAGAACAGGGCCAGGTCCTGCCTTGGGCTCTGCCCTTGTCACTCGTGTCCCTGCAGCCCCCAGAGTGAATGTGACCCCTGCGGGGACTGAGGACATCTGGACACGCAGCAGGATGTCACACAGCCCGTGTCAGCTGCAGACACCCAGATTTGTGGCCATCTCAGCTACAGGGACGCTGTGGGACAGAGGCCAGTGACAACACAAAAGAGTGTCAGGGACCACAGCCCTGGTGGCACAAGGGAACTGGTGACAGCTGCAGGGGGCACAGCCTGACCCTGGCACCCGGGAGATGCCGTGCAGCATGGGATGCTGCACTGCTCAGACCCCCTCCTGCCCCCTCCCCGGTCACCCCAGCCCTGTCCCCAGGGTCGGAGGGGCCGTGGCACTCACGGGTGAGCTCGGCCCAGCTGGCGCCGGCGTGGCCAATGCCGCGCAGGGCGAAGCCCCGCAGGCTGTCGTACGCCAGCTCCCGGTAGCGCAGCCGAAAGCCCAGCAGGATCCCGTTGATCTTGTCCTCAGCCGGCGGCTGCAAGGCAAGGGAGGGAAGGCAGTCAGGTGCTGTTCCGATCCAGGGCTCCCCAGCACCCTCAGGTGCCACCCAGGACACCTCAGTGCCACCTCCCAGGGCAGGGCAGAGGGGACGGTACCTGCCAGCGGATGAGCACCGACGTGGTGGTGTGGGGGGTGATGGAGAGGATGGTGGGAGCCTCCTCGGGGGCTGTGGGGGACAAAAGCGTGGTGAGGCTCCGGAGGCGCCCAGGGCAAAGCAGGAATTCCCGCTGTGCCCGCCCCAGGAGGTGCTGACCCGCCTGCAGGGTGGTGAGCGACTCCGACTCCTCGCTGTACTCGCTGTCCCCGATGTCGTTCGTCGCCTTCACGCGGAACTTGTAGGAAGTGAAGGGTTTCAGCCTGCAGGGAGCAGAGCAGGATGGGGATGGGGCCCCGAGCCACCCTCCCTCCCACGGGGGCATCGCTTCCCAGCCTTGTCATGAGACAGGGAAACTGAGGCACGGCGAAACCACCCGAATCATCACCACCCACCGCGTCCCCAACGCCTCACCTGTCCACGACGAAGGCGGTGGCGTTGTGGCTGACGGGGGCGGCGTGCAGAGCCCAGTGCCCGTGGGGCAGCTCGCGGCTCTGCACGGTGTAGTAGCGCACGGGGGAGAGCCCGTCGCTGCCCGGCTCCCAGGACAGCAGCACGCTGCGCGCCCGCACCTCCTCCTGCTGCGCCAGCGGCTTCCCGGGGGGCTGCGGCCGTGCTGGGGAAGGCGAGGGGCTGGCAGCGCTGCGGGGGCACCGCCAGCCCCCCGCCGCCGGCCGCGCCCCCCGCGCTTACCTCTCTTCTCGGTGGTGACCACCAGCGCTTCAGCCGCCTCGCCCCAGCCCTTGCGGGTCTGCGCGGTGACACGGAACAGGTAGGTGGCCTCGGGCTGCAGGCCGGTGGCCGTGAACTGCCGGGCGCTGGCTTCCAGCACCTCCACGGCGGCCGCGCTCACCGCCGAGGTGTTGAGGCGGTGGCTGACCTGGTAGGCTGCGGGGAGGGAGGAGGGTGGTACAGCCCTGTGCCACCAGCCCCAGGCCACCAGCCCCGTGCCACACCCTCCATCCCAACCCGGGCACGGGGCAGCTCACACACAGCCCAGGACCGACATCCGAGCAGGGAACTGTGAGGTTACGACTTTTTAACCTATTAGAATTTTAATTTTTTAGGTTACATAAAAGTTACGCATACGACTTATCTTGTTCTATCTAAAAAATGTAAGCAATATTCTCATTATAGCTTTATTATGTTTAAGTTTTGTCTACAACTGTGGGCTTGGAGCCTTTTGCAGAAGATATCAGTATGTTTCAACATTTACTAGAACTTAAGTTGTTACTGTCGAATTTAGACTTTTTACTCACTAAAAACACTACAGCTCTTACTAAAACTTACTGACTTACTTCTACTTTAAGTGTAAGTGGCTTAATATACTTTAATCTATTCAGCCCTGATGCTCAGGGGATCCCATGGAGCTGGTCCCTGCGTCCCCACGCCAATCCCTGCTCACACAGGAGCTCTGCCCCCCTCTGCAGAGCATCCCAGCCCGGGATGCTCCCACCTACCCAGGATGATGCCGTTGGGTGCTGCTGGAGGCTGCCAGATGAGCCGCACCAGGGTGGTTCTCACTTCAGGAAAGAGGAGCCCCATGGGGGGCCCGGGCACTGCAGGGAGAGAGATTGGAGTCAATGGAAAGTGGGGAAAAGTGCCAGACCCCATCCCCTGGGAATGGGAGCCCTAAATGTCCTGCTCAGGGGGAAAGGGATCGCCCCAGAGAACAGGGACAGGATGGGATTAAACACCCAGGGACCCCCCAGAAGGTGTCACCCACCGTCATCCAGTGTCCTCTCGAGGACAGGCGGCCGGCTGGGGACTCCATCGCCCATCCTGGTGAAGGCCAGCACCCGGATCTCATACAGGGTGTACTTGGCCAGCCCGGTGAGCTGGGCACTGCGGGAGGCATTGCCCTCTGCCAGCCAGGAGCGGGCACGCGCCTCCGAGCCCTTCTCTTTGTACAGCACCTGCAGCACAGCCCGTGTGACACAGCCGGGCCAGGCTGGCACCGGGGGGCACCAGCTGGGGGTGGTGGCACAGCCGAGGACCCCCCAGCCCCCAGGGTGAATCCCCCGGGGGAAGCTGTGCTGCCACGGGCAGGGCACGGGCACGGGCTCACCTTGTAGCCCAGGACGAGCCCGTTGCAGTCAGCCTCGGGGATGTCACCCCATCGGACCACCAGGCTGCTGGAGGAGCTGGCCACTGCCGACACATTGCTGGGGCCGGAGGAGGGGACTGCAGGGGGGCACAGAGAGGGTCAGTGGCCGGATTGGCCCAGGTGGGTGCCCAGTGCCCAGGTGGGCAGCGGTACCTGACTCCCGGGTGCGTCCCAGCACCGAGGGGCTCCAGGGCCCAGAGCCGATGGCGTTGAAGGCCTGGACCTGCACCCGGTACTCCGTCCACTCCTCCAGGTCCTCGATGGTGAACTCCCGCTCCACGCGGTCACGGATCACGCGGAGCGCCGGCTGCCCCCGCCCGTCCGCCCGCGCGTACCGGACCCTGTACCCCACCGAGTCGGGGCTCCCGTTGTACTCCTGCTCCAGGAGGGGCTGGCAGGGACAGGCACTGTCACTCCTGCTGTCCCACAGCCCCCTCAGCCCACGCAGGCACAGACCCACAGCCCCTCCTCACCATCCAGCGCAGCCACAGGCTGGTCTCGCTGGCTGTCCTCAGGGTGACATTGGCAGGGGCCATGTCCGGGGGGGCTTGGAGGGTCTGGATCCTCCGGGAGGGCAGGCTGGGGGGGCTGGTGCCCACGATGTTCACCTGCCTCATGCGGAAACTGAGAGAGGAGAGGGGGTCACAGAGGGGGACAAGAGGGCTCCAGTCCCTGGGGAGGACAATGAGGGGGACAAGAGGGCTCCAGTCCCCTGAGAGGACAATGAGGGGGGTCACAGTGGAGGACAAGAGGGCTCCAGTCCCTAAGGAGGACACGGTGGGGGACAAGAGAGCTTCCTTCCCCAGGGATGGCACCGCCCTGGCACTCGCCTGTAGTAGGTGTAGGGTTTCAGGTTGGGCACCTCCATGGAGTGCGTGTCGGGCTCGTTGGCCAGCTGGTGCACGAGCCCCCACGGCCCAGCCTCGCCATTCTGACCCATCTGTGGGGTGGCAGTGGGGTGAGTGGGGTGAGCTGCCCCCAAACACCCCCTGCCCCCCATTCCCGAGCCACCCTGTACCTGTGCCTCCACCTGCCAGCGGGAGATGGAGGTTTTGCCATCATAACCCGGGCGGAACTGGATGGTGACGGAGCGGGGGCCGATGTTGGAGATGCCCAGGTTGGTGGGGGCACCGGGGAGCTCTGTGGGGACAGGGCAGGGTGGGTGGCACTGGCAGCTTGCCCCCAGCACCACGCACAGCCCTCTAGCACCCCAACAGCACCGTGCTCACCTGGGGGGACCCCTGAGGAGATGGTGGAGGAGGAGAGCTGTCCCTGTCCCTTGGAGGTCATGGCGGCCACCTCGATGGTGTAGGTGGTGAGGGCGGTGAGGCCGGTGACGCGGTACTCCAGGGTGACGTTGGGCAGGTAGTGTGTCACCCGCGTGTTGGTGCGGTTGTACTCCTCCCAGGAGATCCTGTACCCTGGAATGCAGCCCTGTGTCACCCCTGTGTCACCTCTGTGTCACCCCTGCACCGCCCACCACGCGGTGCCACATGACAGGCGGGACAGGAGAGGTGGGAGATGCTGCAGGGTGGGAATGGGACACAAAAGGGGGAGATGCTGCGGGGTGGGAAGAGGACAGGACAAAGGGGAGATGCTCTGGGAGGAGGAGGACACGTGAGTGATGCTGTGGGATGGCAGTGTGACACGGAAGATGCTGAAGAGCAGGAATGGGACAGGAAAAGGGAGATGCTGCAGGGTGGCCATGGGACACGGAAGATGCTGCAGAGCAGGAATGGGACAGGACAAAGGAGAGGTGCTGCGGGGTGGGAAAGGCAGCCATGACAGAGCCAGTACCCGTCAGAATCCCGTTCTTCTCCAGCGGCTCCTGCCAGCTGACCTTCAGGGACGTATCCAGGATGTCACTGAAGCTGAGGTGCCCCACGGGGCCAGGCACTGCCCAGAAACACCCCAACTCAGCACCCAGGCGCGGGAGCCCTCGGCACCCCCGCGAGGAAGGGGCTCCCTCGGGGCAGGGCCCATCCCGCGGGGCCAGAACCCGCCCGTACCGTCCTCGTGGGTGCGCACCAGCTGCGGGGGGCTGCGCGGGCCGTCCCCGGGCGTGGTGAAGCACAGCACCGACGTGAAGTACTCGGCAAATTTGCGCAGCCCCGCCACGTAGCCCACGTGGACGCTGTCCTGGAAGTTGGGCCGCACCGTCACCACCGTGGGCTCGTCCTCGTGCTCCGGCTCCCACGCGATGAGCTGCGGGAAAACAGAACTGTTATTTGCTGAAATTCTCTGAGCTTTCATGATACTTTACTCCATTTCATTCATGAGGTATTTCTACTTTCTACCAAGTTTTAGCAGGGGTTTTCTATTATTACAGGTGGGTTTTCTTGTGCGTTTGTTTCCATTTCAAAGCTGTAAACTCATACAGGTTTTTTCTCCCAAGCTGATAATTTTTCCAATTTCTGCGAGCCTTAGAGAAATAAATTTAAAAATGCAAAAGCGCTAATGAGGAGTGCAAGACAAAAAAACTATTTTTCTGTTAAATCCCAGCAGACATCTGATGTGATTGGAGAATTACAGCATGGAATGGCTCTGCTGAAACAACAATTGCAGGACTCCAAACATCAAAGGCAGCAAGAGCTGAGGGTGAGCCCTGACTTTCTTTCTCTTTACTTTTTTTGATGATTTAAATGTCTAGATATCCATCTCTGGCCTCCTCTTATTAATTCAGTGTTGATTAACGATCAATTAACAGTGCAGGGAGCACCCGATGCCAGCGCTGTTTACGGAGCTGTGATATCCATCGATAACAGCACGGGATCCCCCCTTGCCCGCATCCAGGAGGGATGGCTGGGCATTTAATTGGTATTGTGCAAGATAGCCTCTAGCAACTTAATTAAACACTAATTAGGCCCTAAAAACACTAATCAAAAATACTAAGTGGCATTTAATAAGAATGTTAAATATCCCGCTCATGCTGGTTATCTCATCCAGCGGCAATTAAATTCCCGAACTTCTTTCGATTGGATTAAGACACAAGTTTAATGTTTTAATTCAATTTCATTAGTGTAAATTTGAATTAATTGCAATTTGGAATTAATTACAGAGCATGGGAGACTCCGAGCCCATGCAAGTGTTAAATAACAGTAAATATTATTTTAACAGCTGGGGGAGATCCAATTAAAATCCAGGATTTCAGCGAGGAGGAGCCAAGACAGTTTGTGAAGTTTTCCCCACGAGCTGTTCAGTTTTTGGGAATCACACTCACCTTGTAGCCCTGGTTGATGCCATTGATGAACTGGGGGCTGGGGGGGTTCCAGGTGAAGCGGATGGTGGTGGAGTTGGTGGCCTCAGCCTGCACATTCCCCGGAGGCACCGTGGGCACTGCCAGGATGAAGGGACAGCTCACAGCGACAGCTCCACAAGGTCCCCTCCATCAGCTGGGCGCCAACCCCGCCTCATCCCTGCCCAGCTGTAAACCTCTGTCCGAAGTTTCTCAGATCTGCCTCACAACCATCAGCAGAGACTGAGACCCCTGGACCCCACCGCTTGCTCTGGACCCGGTTCTGGCCTGGCCGAGGTGAATTCTTGCCCAGGACTGTTTGTAGCTGTGCCTGGCGCTGCCATGGCATGAGCAGGGTCCTGGTTATAGTGCCCTGTTCCAGCACCTGTTTCTTGGAGCAATGATCTCCACATGCAACAGTCCATAAATCTCCCCACCCTTTGGCCAGAGGCCACTCACTTTGGAAAAGGACTATAAAAAGTGACTTTCCTAAAGAGACTTTGAGATCTCTTTCTCCTTAATGGATTGAAGACGCATCTCGTCGGACAACCGCAAGGATGCGTCCCATCTGTTGGTAGCTACATCCCATCCTTTCTCTCTCTCCCCTTTTACTTCATTTCTTTTACCTCTCTCTCTCAATCTCTCTTCTATCACAAAACTGAATTGTTTTCACGCAATAAACTGCATTACTGCTTTCTGCTAAATAAAACCTGAGTCTCTTTCTTTTTGTCTTTTGCACCCTGGGGTCGAACGAACCATCACGATTCCCACTCGGGTTGCGCGGATCGTGACACCAGCACATCCCAATCCCCCTGGGACCTCCACACCCACCCTCCTGCCTCCCATCCCACCCCCTCAATGGCACCACCAGG